>CM026203.1:12088907-12375702 GCA_014839995.1 Xenentodon cancila | reverse complement strand
TTTTGTGTTTTTATTACATTAATAGAATTCTTTTTTTTTCTATCTATCTATCTATCTATCTATCTATCTATCTATCTATCTATCTATCTATCTATCTATCTATCTATCTATCTATCTATCTATCTATCTATCTATCTATCTATCTATCTATCTATCTATCTATCTATCTATCTATCTATCTATCTATCTATCTATCTATCTATCTATCTATCTATCTATCTATCTATACAAAAGAGAGGAACAAACAATACTTGTCTTTTTGCAAGATGCCCTCGTGTGTTGCTCCTCTACAAACCCTGACTTTGTGGAGGCAGTCAGGTTCCAGCGTGCGTTTGAGGAGGCGCATGTGAAGTCTCTCCAGCCTGGTCAAGAAGGACAAGTCCTTGTTAGTTTCTGGGACTTCAAATACGAGACTCTTCAGAGCTTGTTCGAGTCGGCGGAGCCCAACAAGATCCAAACTCTGCATGTAATAATGTTTTGTGCAGCACAACTGTGTTGTTGCCACTGACTCAGCTGACATGTGGTCTCGTCTGCACAGATTTGTCAACTGCCTGCAGAGGAAGACACCAGCTCCAGGGACACAAATGGAGACTGCCGTCCCCTACATTCGGAGCATGAGATGCATTTGGAGAATGGCGATGAACTAGGAACCCTCTTGTTGCTGGAGACTGACTCAGTTAACGTTTATCTAAAAAAAAATGGCTGAAAGTTATCTACAAACTAAAGAGTGAAAAATCTCACTGTTTATACATGAACTAAGTTAAATAAAACAAAACAAACAAAAAAAAAAGTTAAAATATTAGTATAAAACAAAATGTTAGATGTTTTTAAAAATGTAAAAAGGATTATAGAAAACATACTAACACACTTTTTTGGAAAATGTGAAAGAGTAAAACTGGAAAAAAGAAGGGAAACTTAACAGCTTTCAAGTTATCTACACTCTAAACAGCTGTTAAAAACTAAAACCTAATTTAAGACAAGTAAGATAACATCAGCATCAAATATCAACTGGATACAAAAGCAGAGCTCTCGCTCTTCTTTCAAGACGCTCTATGAAACGCTTCTCTTTCAAGACTGCTTTCTTACAGAGAGAAACAGTCAAGACAGTAAACATATCGTAGATCTGTTACTGAATTCCGTTAATGCAAATTACTAGTAACCGTCCATTATTAGTCATCCACCTATTTTGATTAATGACTTTCATTTTCTGTAATCCCTTTTCACTTTTTATTTTATGTACTGTGTGAATTTTTCTTCTTGCACTACTGGCAATATGGATTTGTTCTTGTGTTTTTGCTTTTGGTGAGCCAGAGACAAAACTGTCACCATGTTGGGTAATAAAGTTCCATTCAGTTCAACTTTTTTCAGTCTTTAAATGTTTTGTAGATGTACCACCACTCTGATTTTTAAAGCTACCACTGAATTAAAGTCTTTGTCTATAATACATTTATAGAAAGCTTGTTGTGTGCACCATGATCCGTAAGTTTGGCGTGTTGTTTGTCGAGGACTGGTGGGAGTGGTCATGTGATGGACTTCATTGACTGAAGTGTGGAAGTGTGTGTTGAAGTCTGGTTTTGTTTGATTCTTATGACTGATAACTTTGTCAAGTGGCCTGTAGCGGTTTAAACGCTTCTACTCTGATCCTGACACATCACTTTGTGACAGCACTTTACATCTTAAACACTGCAGCATATGAGCATCTCTGCTTCATGCCTTTTTTCTTTTAAATGTAAAAGTGACTAAAATAAACGTGAGTAAAATAATATAACCCATCATATTGGGAAATCTTGTTTTCAAATATCCACTAGATGGCAGTAATGACATATTCATTTATTATAATCTAAAATGAATTGTGGTCATCTCTAATTAGAGCTCCGTAGTCACTTAAGGCAGGTTGTGTTAGACTGGAGACATGATGCTGTGTTCATAAAATGTCATTTAAAAAAAATGAATAGTCGTGACAATCAGGTCCACTTTTGGACTCAGATATTCAGCTCTGCTGCTCATCCCACAGATGCGTGTTCCTTACAATGTTTTACAGTTTAAAAGGTACATAAACAGGCTTTCCATCAGTATAATATTTATTGCCAAGAATCATTATTTCAACAATCAAAGCATCTACTAATCAGAAATTTCCTTACTTTTTGTGTTAAGTTTATTCATTAATGAAAGAAATTCTATTAATGATTTAAATGTTAGGTTGAGTAAAAAGTGAAAAAAAAATCCCTTTCTACACAAAATATTCCACCATAACAGGTTGCATTTTTTTAATGGAAATAATTAATTGAGAATGTGAATATTGCTTTTGTAGATACTATCATGTAAGTCACATCAGAAATAAACACAATTAAAAGAGTGCAAGTTCAATGTGTACACTCCATTTTTTTTAGTTTATCTTCTTGAAAATGAAAATTATACCATAGATAGTCACAATAAATAAGTAATAAACTAATTTGCTTCCTTTCAAATAGCTCATTGACTTTAATGCATTATTTCTATTGCCGTTACTACTATAATTGTACAAGTACACTTATATGTTGTGAGTTTAAACTGCGATCCAGCTTCACCAGCATAGAAATGCTGCCAGACCAGCATAAATTATGAGACCATGCTGATGGACCAGTTTCATATGCTGGTCTGTCTACAAAAGCTCTGTGAAAGCACAGTACCACCCCCTAGTGGACTTACCGGTTATCATCACTAAAATCTTGAAATTTCTCACCTCAAAGGCAATAAAAAAGGGAAATGAATGGGAAAATGCATATTTTGTTGTCCAAGTTGCGAATAACAAGGTGTGCTTTTCAGGCATGCAGCTTTTGTAGTTTATCGCAGGTAACTTGGAAATAATGTCAAAAGCTTTCCGCTGCATTGTTGTAGTCATTTAGACTGTGATCAAGACAAAGTGGCCGACAGAGGACAACACGTACCTAAGAGCAGTGTTTGTCATTGTTTCACTAGCTCTTGAAAGCCAGCACATTTATTGGAATAGAAAAGCAAATTGCACAGAACATCATTAACCAGATATTTACATTTATTTTTGCCACCACTTCTTGCACACATCATTATGTGTTAGTTTAACAAAGTTATTAGGACACTATCATATCACCTAATGGCATGAAACAATATGTAATTTCTCTCCAAGTCAATTAACTTTAGGCACAGGTGCTATGGCAAATTATTTTCAGTGACTACATAATAATGACAGCTTCAATGAAATTGGATAATTGTTCAAAGCACATTAGTGTAGTCAAAAGAAAGCGAAATTGTCCTGTCTGGTCCTAAATTAAGGTCTAAATCAAACCTGCACCCCACAGCTTAAATCCTTTTTATATCTGTGCCCATGTCTCAGATAGCTCTGGATCCAGAAAGACAAGGGAAAGATGGGTAAAAACACACAAAATACTTCAATTATCTACAATAAAGTAAAAAAGTCAAACCTATTTACTTCTGAGTGGAGGCTAAGTAATATACTTGAAATTTGCTCCACGATCACACTCCACTCATGAACAAATCATGAATTAGATGTGAGCTGGTGGTAATATTTCTGTCTTTGTTCAGAATGGATAATCACTATCACCTGAAAGTCTTCTGCTTATAAAATTAATACATTCATAAATGGTATATTTTAAAAAATTAGAATTACGGTTCTGTTGTGTATTTGTTCCAACCTGTCCCAACACAATGAAAATAATTAAAATTTTATACTCACAAAAAGGAACAGTCAAATCATTTAAACCTTTTATTCAGATTTAACAGGAATCGCAGGAGCCACATTTCTCAATGCCTGGGGCTCACAATTCATGTCACCACTCAGGAGGTGGCGATCGATTTCTTTTTACAAGCAAAGTTTGATGAAATCTTCTGTTTTGGCCTCTGGTGTGCTTTGAAAGGCCTTTGCTATGCTCCCATCGTTTCCCCCACCAGATCTCTTTTTACGGCACGTCTGTCAGGGTGGTGATCTTTCTACTTTTTCCTGACAGCCAAACCCACGGTCCTGAAGGAATGGCTGCAGATCTACAGGGTTGAAATGACCAAAAAGACTGATCAAACCTGGAACAGGATCGCGAGTGGCAGAAAAAAAACCTGTTGGTGCAAGGGGGCAGAAGCAGTGGCAGGCTGGTTGAGAAGAGTTGCAGAGGCCGGGACAGGCTGCTGGTGGGGAGAGAGTGGTAGGACACTGCTGAATAGGACAAACCTACCAAAAGGACAAATTAAACTTGTTACTGTGGTTGCTGAGAAAGTGGCAATAATTTTAGGTTCATGGGGATTACTTTCCCTGGTGTGTCAAGTGTCCATGGAAATAGCTGGTTTTGTTAAAATACCAAAACATGTAACATGTATTATCTACAGACAGTTTTTTTTTTTCAGCCAAGAATCAGAAAGAGCTGCCAATTGCTCATGGAAACGCTTAAAGAGTGAAAGCAGTGTGAGCAGGGTCTTGAAAAGAACATCAAAGGAAATTCTGTGTGTACATCCACAAATCAGAAGAACGAAAAGAATGTAGGCCCCTGCTGATCTATCTCTGAAGACCAGCAAGGATGACATGAAAACAGCCATGCTGCTGATCTTAGCTGATGACGGCATCTTTGGCTGGTCAGTTAAAGTAAACACAAAGCTGATAGAGATGTCTTAAGCAAAGGATGATGCAATTATTACCTCCGCGTCAACTGGCGTAAGAGATGAGATGCTACTGACTGGTGATTGCACTGAAAGCAATATCAGATTAATTCATGGGACACTAATTTATCCAGGCGATTGTGAAGGCGTACTCTAGCGTCTTCTGGTAGTTTCTTAAACAGTAAAACAACTGAATGTGTTGAACGTATCGGAGAAATCAAAGAATATGATCCTCACGGTCCTGCATGTGCAGTGCAGCCTTGCCCAAATGACAGAGGGTTTATTAAAGCAGGTGTATGATGGCATCGTCAACTTTAACCACAGAACAATAGGCAAACTACAGAAAGGTGCTGGTTTGCTTACTTAGGCGGGACAAATTAAAGTATCCCAGAGCACTGTGTGATGTTAGGGCAACACATCTATGGTCATTAAGGGTAGATGGATGAGATTTCTTTGGTACTGGATCACGGCCGGATGTCTTGCACAGCCCTGGGATCTTTTCCAGACTTAGACTAATGCTGAAGAGGTGCTTCAGAATCCCACAAAGCTACCCTATACAGTCGTTCAGGACCTCAGGGGTGGACACCATTTGGATTTGCCTTGTTCTAGTTCAGCCTCTGCAGGTGCCTCTTCTACTTTTTTTCCCCCCTTGTTTGCACATATATTAATGGTTAATACCTCGTTAGAACTTGCAAACTAACGTATCCATCTCCGTCCTATAGTCTCCAGCGGTTCCCTGTCATTCACCTGCTGGCAAATGGAACAAACCTCAACAGATCCCATGACCCTGAGTAGGCTGAAGCAGATGTACAGTAGGTGATGGATGATGTTGACACTGCTGTCAGAGACAGAGGTCCTTTATTTTGAAAGTTAAAGCTTAAACATATCCAGAACAAACTGGCCAAACAGAAGCAAACTGTTCAGAAAGGCCCACCCACCAATGAGATTAAATATTAATTTCTTTTGTTGGTTATTCTGATTATTATTATTATAGTTTCTTGATGAGTCAAGTATACAAAAGAATTAAAAAAACACGAACGTACCCTGGTTCTCAGTGAAGGCCGCTTCACTGCCTATTTAAGGAAAGCCACAGTCTTTTACAAATGCCCTGCATCTCTTCACATCTTTCTCTCCACTGTCTCCACCGCTCTCCACCATCCAGAGCCTCTAAACGTTCAGGACTTTTTCTCTAAATAAGGCAGCCTTATCGTGGTTCCTGTCATTTCAGCTCTTTCCTCAAACATCCTAACAACGACCGCTGTAGTGGCGACCTGCAGCCTGCAGAACGTGCATTCCTTTGCCTTGTATGGATAAATGTCCTGGCCTGGGACGTCTTTGTCCGAGACGAGCTGCGCTCTCCATTGGTCGAACTGGAAAGGGGCGGGGCCTGTCGGAAGCTGATTCTTGCAGCAAACTTTTTTACTTGCTTCCCTTCCAACTGCAGTGACGGAGTCAGACAAAAAAGGAGTTTGAAGGACTCCCAAGTATTTCTGCCTGGAAGCCGAGGTAAGAATAAGTCTCTTTTGACACCTGGTATAGATATAGATATATATATGTATGTATAGCAGCCATAGACTCAACGCTCTTCTTTGATGTGTTTGAAGTGGATGGGGGGTGTTAATTCTCTGGGTTTATTGGTACAGGTCCCTACTGTCAGTGCTGAGAACAGTAGAGTTACAGGGAGCTTGTAAATTAGACTATTGTGTGTGCGTTTTTAAACTGTTGAACAAGAAAAAACATGTAAAGTGGGGTTATCTAGGATCCGTTCTGTAAATTCAAGGTATGCTTGAACTGTTTCCAAGCATGACTACTTCTGCCCCATCACTCAAGCTCATTAATCAGAGAAATCTCCAAATGCATCTTACCCCTTTATATTTATATGGCTCACACTCTCTTTAATACGCGTATGCACACTTTTATACTGTGTCTTTATAGGCGTCGAGAGGTTAAATTCCTCTTCACAGTGTTTACGGGACTTCTGACTGGTGGTCTTTTAACCTCTTTTGCTTCAGTTGTGGATGGCCTGCAAGACCTAAGTTAGGGAGAGAGAGATGAAACCCTAACTGTGTGATGGTATCAGACAGTGTCTGTGGGTGCTCTTGGACAAAAAGACAGAGAAGCTTTGTTATCCTCTGATGAATAAAAAGGTCCACAGAAGAACTGTGATCACGCAAGAACAAAAGCTGTTGTCAGTACAAGCCGGGACGCATCAGCCAAATGCTTAGTAGGACCAGTTATCACGCAGCTTTTAAATAATAAAATATCACAGTATCAAAGCCTTCTTAAGAAGTCTACGTGCATCTAACTTCAGACATAACTGGTGTTGATCTAAACACAAACTGAACACCTTCATTAGCCAGTCCTTTGCTGTCCTGAGCCGAACAAAAATGAACAGATCAGAAGATCAAATTCTGCTGTTTTAAATCAGACTCATTACACTGGAAACTCTTCATTAGAGCTGCTAGAATTGTCTGCATGAGAGAGAAATAGTGTGCGTTGCGAGGCAACTTTACCAGAAGAAAGAGGCCCTAATCAAGCGGAGGAATTCCTCTGTTCCTGATACTCCGATGTGTAGTTTGGCACTGCTTTGTTTCCAGCTTCCTCAGTGATTGTGAGATGGAGAATGGAAGGGCTTTGGGCCAACGGCACGGACCGTTCACATTTCTGACTTCATCTGAGTCATGGAGGGCCTGAAGAAGTTAAACAGTAGGCAAAGCAAAGATTACTCCAGCATGCACCTACAGCAGAAGAAGGGCGAGGGCGTGTTAGTTTAAATGCTTCATTTGACACTCGCGTACATGACTTATTTTCCTGTACCCAACACAAACGTGCACATTCATAATGCCTTTATGCAAATGCTGCAGGAGAAAGTTATTTGTTAGGATCGTAAAGCTTTAGACTGGACCTGGGCCGGTCATGCTGTATTTGCATTAGCAGTAAAAGTTAGACTGCGTCCGTGGTAAAACGGTTGCGTTCATTTGTATACATATCAATGATGATGGCAGCTTTATATCCAGTAAAGTGAAATGAATAGATAGGAAAAGTCGCCTGATCTTTTCTCCAAGGCCTTTGTGAATCATACATCATTGAATATGAATTTAAAGTAATGACTTAAATATTGTGGCTTATCTAAATGTGAACCACATCATTTTTTACATCAAAACTATGGAGAACACAATTTAGTATAAATTTATAACATTATGTGTCAATGACTTTTGCATATTCATTACCAAAGTGAACTTCTATCTATTCTTTATCAGAGGTACCATTTTGTGTTTCAGGGTGAAAACTGAAGATTAAAAATGGATTTTAAAATATTCCTATAACAGTGAGTGATGTGTGATGATCTGATACCTGCAGCATTCACACTAGTGCCTTTTATAGGACATGATTTCATTCGTCTCTGTGACTAATCATCCTCACTCACCTGCTCATTCCTGCATGAAGCAGCTCCTGTGTACTCTGTCTGCTGTTTACCCCTCGAGTTCAACACAGTCATATAAACACCCGCACACGGACGACAAATCCTTGTAGACCTGAATGTGAGTGACGGGTCTAATTCTGGACAAATCCAAGTTAGCTGCGATGTGCGCTGCAGAGAAATGTCACTTTCACACCCATCACAGTGACTGACATTTATGGAGATGTGATTCTCTCCAGAGGAAGCGAGGAAAAAAAATCTCTATCTGCAAGGAGCTGCGTAGATGCAGTGCTGCTTACGCTGTATTGGAAAGTACACTGTTCAAGCGAGTTTATTGAATCTTTTGAAATGAGTGTGTACCGGAGTGTTGCATCAGCAGTTTTCTAACACCTACGAATGTCGTCTCTGCACAGGTCCAGATCCAGCTGCCATCATGTCGAGCAAACGTGCCAAGGGGAAGACCACCAAGAAGCGCCCTCAGAGGGCTACCTCCAACGTCTTTGCTATGTTTGACCAGTCTCAGATCCAGGAGTTCAAAGAGGCGTTCAACATGATTGACCAGAACAGAGATGGCTTCATCGACAAGGAGGATCTGCATGACATGCTGGCCTCTCTGGGTAAACGCCTTTGTTGCTAGGGCAACAGGTTTAGATCAGAGCAAAATGATGATCTTAAAAGGCTGATTTTGAGCACCATCATACAGCAGTGTGTACAGAGCTGTCAGGGAGAAGGTACTGCTGATGACCAGATAATTTCATCAGGATCATCAAGTTTTGTTTTTTCCTTTCTTCAGATTCATCTGGGAGAGCAAAATGAGGAAAAATAAAATGAAAGGGTTTAAAAATGGGTGGCAATTATCAGCTATAGATATAAGTCGATGAAATATCATTAACAAGATCCTTTAACTCATCTTTGATTAGACTGCTTTGCTGTTTTTTTCCTTTGTTTTTTTTTTTTAAGCAGATCTCCAGTGAGTTTTTACTCATCCATTTTACTTGAAACTAAAGAAAAAACTATTCATATTCACTACATGTGACATTAGTCAGTTTTGCTGCTTTAGATACTTTTATTGATGTTTTGTTGTAAATCAAAATCTCTCATGCATTGTCATCCTTTTGCAGTTTTTGCTTTCTTAAATGCAAACCTTGTTTTTAGCCCTAAACGACTTTCAATTCTGAAGTTTCACGCAACAGGATATTTTAAAAAGCAATCGGGTCCTTACAAGGTGTTAAAATAAAGTAAATATTTCCTCAGAACAAAACAAACAAAACAACACATGGCATGTTTCACAGTGTTCATTCATTCATTCATTCATTCATTCATTCATTCATTCATTCATTCATTTATTTATCAAAAATTCAAAAGGACATCTTCAGTAGCTTTGATTTGTAATAATATTTTCTGTATATAGTCATCAGCCACTGCTTCGTGGAGAGATTCTTCCCACTTTTCTTTTGAGTTCCAGCTCCTTGACCTTTCCTGGGAATTATTCGAGCTCTTTTTAGGCTCATCACAACATTTTACTTGGGGTGACGTCTGGACTTTGACTGGAGCATTGCAGCAACTTTTATTCTTTGCTTTTTCAGCAATGCTGTTGTACATTTGCTGACATGCCAGGAGTCATCGTCCTGCTGCATGACCCAGTTCCCGCCAAGCGTGAAACCTGCTATGTGGTGTTTGTGCTGCTGATAGGCTGCTTGGTTTCCATCAAATGTGACGCTGTGGATTATAGTCGAATGTCTCCACTTTGGTCTCATTTGTCCTATGGGGAGATTGAGAAATCTTGTTTCAGCAGCAACTTTGTAAAACTAAACCATGCTGCAGTGTTCTTTTAGAAGAAGGAGGATTTGTGCTGTTAACTCCTCCAAACAAGCCTGTTAACGATAGTAGTTTTTTTTTTTTTTTTTTTTTTTTTTAACCTGACCTTGAAGTGGACTTGCTGGTATGTCCACCACTGGGAGTATTGGATAACTCCTGCATATTTTCCACTGGTGAATAATCTCATCAAGTACTGAACTTATCCACTTTTAGTACTAGTGAATCATGGGTTGTACTTAGTACAACTCACTATTTCTGCAGCTTGTTTTATGTGAATGTCAGATGTGTTGCTAATCTGACATCATATTTACCTCATTTTTAAGGCATCTGTGCTTACAGTGGTGTTGCTCGTCCTCAGGTAAGAACCCCTCTGATGAATACCTTGAGGGAATGATGAGCGAAGCACCAGGGCCCATTAATTTCACCATGTTCCTCACCATGTTTGGAGAAAGGCTCAATGGAACAGACCCAGAGGACGTCATCCGCAATGCCTTTGCCTGTTTTGATGAGGAGGGATCTGGTGAGTCGGTGTAAACTGAAACACGCGTCAAACATACAAACTGCGTGAATCGCGCTGTCATTGTGTTGGACATTATGTCGCCACTCAGTGTTGTCTGTTTGGAAGGTGTGATCCATGAAGACCATCTGAGGGAGCTCCTGACCACCATGGGCGACCGCTTCACAGATGAAGAGGTGGACGAGCTCTTCCGGGAGGCTCCCATCGACAAGAAGGGCAACTTCAACTACGCAGAATTCACCCGCATCCTCAAACACGGTGCCAAAGACAAGGATGATGAGTAGTGGGACAACAGACGACTGCATTGGCCCTCTCGCACACATACTGCACTAAAGATCTGTCTCCGGCATTCCTTTTCTTTTTTGAGTCTTGCACAATGAAAAAACATAAACGGGAATCCTGTATTAGTTTAGTTTTTTTTTTTTTTTTTTTTTTTTTTTTGCACTGTAGCAGGGTAAAAGTGAATTATTCAATTTGTTGAGATCCACATGGTTATTAAAAGGTACAAACGTGTTCTTCAGAACTTTACACTACAAGTACAACTCAGTTGTCATCATTTTAAGATTTAAATGTACCACAAAGAGAGGTAAATCACAGCTTATTCATCCATGCAAGCGTCATCCACCTGTTTTAGGGAAGCTGGTGGGATTTTGGAAATGCACCAAGCATCAGTGTGTATCTGTGTGTGAGGGGGCTGTTTGGACTAAAGTGCTGCGTACCGTACCAGCCATGTTTACCTCCTCCTGCCAGTTAGCTCATTTCTCTGTAATATTTCTATCCTTGTGTTAGAAATCAATCTGTTTGTTTATTTGACAACCAAGAGGTGATTTCCACTCATTGGTTTAATAGAATTGGCTGTCCAGACATCTTCCATTAACTGGTTGTGTGCATTTTTCAAGGGATCAGGTGTGTGTTTTGAAGGGATTCAGTTTTGAAACTGCTCAGGCAAATAAAGTAAGTGTAGATATGTGTTTGGAGTCACTGAACCATATCTGCTCCAGATCACTGAAATGTCTGTTTCATATTTAATTTAGATTATCAAAGTACTATCAGTGCATTTGCATGTTTTAAGCCTTATACTGCATTAAAAAAGCTTGGATACATCCACATTTGTCTTTGTATTTTTTTAATTTTTTTAATTCAGCTACATCAACTCTTGGTGATAATTAAACAAATGTACTGTTCACTGAGGCCTTGTTCCTGCCTGAAAAATAAAAAATTAATTTTAATAGCAAAATGTAACACATAACTAATCCCAAAGGGAGATTTAGACAAAAGGCAAGTGTAGTGAATGGTCTGTGTATTGATTGTGCCCATTAAAAGTTGCAATTCTACGTCCTAAAGAAAAAGCATGTCACTGAGATTTTTTTGACTTTTTACTGTGCAACCTAGTTCGGAAATTGTCAACATTTTATGCACTTACCCAAAAAATATTTTTTTGCAAATAAAAAAAAAAATCAACAATTATATTAAAAGTTGAAATATTATCATCTTATTTATACTCATCTTATTTGCTTTATTTTGACTGCATGTGATGGTTTATTCAGATTAGGATACAATTGTTGATGCATCCCGATTAGTCCCGTCCGCTGATACCTGGAGAAGCACTCAGTCCAAACTTAAAAATGAAAGTGAAGTGGCCAAAATTACACTTTAAAATAGAAAAAGTGAAAAAATAGAGTGGCTTAACCCCTTACTGGTCAAATGATCCTATTTGGTGACCTAAGTTACCATTCATACAATAAGAATTTTATAGGAAAATCTATAAAGTGAGAAGGTCTTTTTAACCCTAAAGGGTCAAATTTGTTAAGCCCAAGTATTTCATAAAGTGCCTTGTGAAGTGGCGAAACCTTCCATGTTCTGCTTGAACAGATTCATTGTGTGTAAACACTGATATTTACAAAGTCCATCTGTAGGGAGGAAACACCCTTGTACGAAAACGATGGAGTTGGACAATGTTGTATAACATCAGCCCCACCCTGTCTGAGAGCTGATGGCTGTACAAGCTTTACATCATACACACTATATGGCCAAAACTAATCACTCGCCTGCCTTGACTCGCATATGAACACGAGTGACAACCCATTCCTGATACATAGGGTTCAATATGACATCGGTCAACCCTTTGCAGCTGTAACAGCTTCAACTCTTCTGGGAAGGCTGCCCACAAAGTTTAGGAATGTGTTTATGGGAATGTTTGACCATTCTTCCAGAAGCACATGTGTGATGTCACACACTGATGTTGGATGAGAAGGCCTGGCTCTCAGTCTCTGCTGGGTGATGTATGGCTTGGATGCAGCTGCTCGGCCATGGAAAGCCATTCCATGAAGCTGTCTGCATAATCTCAAGGCCTCATGAAGGAGGTTTGGAGGTCTGTAGTGATTGACTGCAGAGAGTTGTCGACCTCTTCACACTACGCGCCTCAGCATCTGCTGACTCCTCTCTGTCAGTTTACATATCCTACCACTTCGTGGCTGAGGTGCTGTTGTTCCCAAACGCTTCCATGTTCTGATAATACAGCTGAAAGTTGACTGTGGAATATTTAGGAACAAGGAAATTTCACAACAGGATTTGTTGCACGGGTGGCATCCTGTCACAGTCCAAGCTGGAATTTACTGAGATCCTGAGAGTGACCCGTTCTTACACAAGTAGTTGTAAAAGCGGTCTGCATGTCTAAGTGCTTGATTTTATACACCTGTGACCATGGAAGTGATTGGAACACTTGATTCCCATTATTTGGATGGGTGAGTGAATACATTTGGCAACATACATCTCATGTTTTATACTGATACTGTTCATTTTAAACTGTTACATATGATACCGTTGCATCCCACCAAATGTATATCATCATTTATTTCTGATCGGTACTGGAGGTGTTATTGACACTGCATATATTTGCTTTAAATTAATAAATCAAAATGCTCTTTAGATGTAAAAATAGGACATGAAAAACAAAACAAAAGGACAACCTTCTAGAGAGGATACACTAGTACATCCTGTATGTCTCCACTCATCTCTGGGTGCATTTAGGGAACTGAAATATTTCCCTGTGAAAGATTTCACGTCACGAGCAGCAGAGATGAGCTTCAGGTCACAAAGTAAATCAAAACCACCTGATCTCCGAAACGTTTGATGCGGGGGCAAACCAGCTCCTTACTTTGTTCAACCCCTTCATGTGGGAAAGAGACAATTATGCTATAAATTAAATTACACACAAACTGCATTTGGTTACCACAAAAGAAAAGGGACATGCATTTATGAAAAGAAAAACTTTTATTTCTTGGAAAGCTTGAAATATGGTCATACAAAAAACACACATTTAAAGTTTAAGGCATATATTGCACAGACTATTGAGTTTGTAATATATAAGAAAAAAAAAAAAAAAGAAAAAAAAAAAAAAAGGGAAGATCATCCCTCAGACATAGGCTTAAGGCACAGCAGCCCGTCAGACCGCCAACAGTCAGTCATGATTTACAACATGAACTTCCTGAATACATTTGGCTGTAAAGAAACTACAGTTTGAAACTGAACTCAGGCCAGTACAAAAAAAAAAAAAAAAAAAAAAAAAAAAAAAAAAAAAAAAAAAAAAAAAAAAAAAAAAAAAAAAAAAAATAGTTGACCTTCAAAATATTTACATAATTACCTTTTTCTCAGGAGTGTCAGTTTGCATCTAAAACCTAAAATAAATGCCATATAAAACCTACTCTTATAACCAGCCATCCCCAGTATTACCTCCGAGAGGGTGTTCTCACAGTGGAACGAGGTAAGAATATTCAAAATATTTCCATAACACGCTTAGTACTCTACATATGACCCAAGTCTGACATGACCTTTGTAAACTGAGGTATAAAAAACTGCTAGAGAAAATAAAAGAAAAAAAGTAAAAAAACACACTGTACTGAACTACAAATGACAGACAAAACAAATCTGAAATGTTTATCAACAGACCAGGAGGTATTCTGGGAATGTTTCATTGCTCAGCAAACCCAACATCCAACTTCCCCCTTCAGCATCCTCAGAACGTCTACATGCAAAAATATAACCATTAGTACTAAACATAGCTCAGTGACACTGGTGAACATGACAGTATTGATGATTTGTTTAAACAATCCTGCTACAGCATCAGTTACAGCTTTTCTTCACACACACTGCTACAGTTATAAAGATGCTGTCCGGCTGGCATTCAATATTATATTGCGATTTATCCTAACACAGTTTCACAGAAACTACAGCCTTATGAATGATTATAAAACTCTATAGAAACAATTTCTGACCAAAATGGACCACGCAAATGGAGGAAAAAAAGAAAAGAAAATGCATTGAGGACCCCTTACAAAAACAAAAAGTAAATGATCCGTGTTACAGTTGCTTTGTTGAGAACTTGTAAGCATCGACTACCATTCCCCGTTAGTAAAGACATTCAGATGTGGGGGAAGAAAAACAAAAAAACAAAAACAAAAACAAAAAAACAAACAAAAAAAAAAAACATAGCAAACCCTAAGGCCCCCAAATACCAAGGAAATGTCTTCGTAGATAGCACACGTCTACTCTAAATGAGGGGTTTAAACATTTGGTGTTCCTTTGCACTCTCTCATTGGGAGCTGCGTGAGATGACACAGAAAAACAAATACTGCTTGTTTCTTGATATACAGTTAAAGAATGCACATGTCAAACATAGAAACACATTGTATTTAAAATTACTTTTAGAGCAGCAGAGATGAAGAATATCATTCCTCCCAGTTATTTAAAAAAAAAAAAAAAAAAAAAAAAAAAGAGGAAAATGGGGAGGTTGCAGAAGATTCAACTTTCCTCCTACTTTGCTCCACATTAAGGGAAGTGTGCTGGAATGAAAGACCAGACTAAACAAAATAATAAAATAAAAATAAATAAGTAAAATAGAAGTTGATATTCTGAATTGCACAACAATACGGTTTTGTGTATTTGTTGCTGTTCTGAGGGAGAGGAAAAACAATCACGGGTGAAGAAATGATACAAATGCCATTTTTAAGCATTAAAAATAAAAAATGTTTAGCACTGCTACTGAGGAGGAACTATGTTGATTAAAATTTTGCAGAATTTGTGGGCTTTCCCCTTCACATTCAAAATGTTAAAATGGACCAGTCAATAAAGATGGCATCAACAACTTTTACTCCAAACTGAGGAATGTTTACTCTTCAACAGAGCATCAAACAGTCATCAAGAACTGGCATCTATAGTAATCAGTGTATGAAACAATAAAATCATAGTCCCGAACTTAATCCATGCCTGTAATCTTACTTTGTGCAGACTCAGGCTTCACGTTTAATTGGACTGATGATTTTTTTTTAACATTCTCTATATACAAAAAAAAAAAAAAAAAGTCCAGCTTTGAGGAGTATCTGTGGTCAGTCCACTCCAGATATGTTGAATGCAGTTGCAGCACCTAGTTAACGGGCTCACTCACTGAGTGCAGGCTGTGCTGTGGTCCCCAGACTGTGGCAATAGGAGTCTTTACCACCTGAAGGGAACTGGATTGCCTGTTGTTGGGATGAACCATGCTCCAAACACTGGGAACCACAGATGAATTCCTCTGTGAACCACTACTGCTGCTGCTGCTCGTGGAGGAGGGCTGTAGCGGAGGAGCAGCGAGGTGGGGCTTGAGGCCAGTAGGAGGGGTTATTGCTGATGTAGGGGAGGCCGGGGCGACAGCTGAAGCCTGGACAAAGGCAGACCCTGGCGATGAAACTGACACTGCACACAGTGAAGACAGTGAAGATGAAGCAGACAACGTGCATGGGGCCGTTACTGGGATCAAGGGAGGTTTGTGGAATGACGGGTGAGACGGTACTCCTCTAGAGGCGGAGTGAGAAGAGGCAGCTGGGGGAAGAGCAGCTGCAGGTGCTGATGAATCCTGGCTTGTAGCTAAGACTGAAGTGGGACTGGTTGCAGGCAGAGAAACTGGCACCGTTGCACTCTCAAGGCGAGTGGTGGGAGCAGAGACTGATGATGATGATGATGATGATAGAGCTGGGGTGAGAGCTGGAACTGCAGCTGGTGTCTTCAAATCCGGCTGTCCGAAGACTAAGGCAGAAACTGGCACTATGGCAGGCAGATGTGCTGGAATGAGTTGAGGCTGGTTTGGACTGGATGCTCTCACAATGTCCTTCTCCAGGGGGCTCCATAAAACATTGCTTATTGGAAGAGGAGACACCCTCGAGGCTGAGAGCAACACTGGAGCCAACACTGGTATAGAGGCTCCTGAAGACACGGGCACTGGAGATTTTCCTGGAGTTCCATCTGAAATTGGAACAGCCATAGCCTTCTCCATCAGACTCTGGACCCTGGAAGGATCCATGACTTGCTCTTCTGGAGGTGGTGTTGGGCCCATGTCATTGCTGTAAGAACTGCACTTTGGATCTTCTAGTTCAGTCTTTGAAGTCTCTAGGGGTTTGTTTTGTGTCTCTCCGAGTCTTTCTTGCTCCGCAGCCCTTTGCAGAGCTGCATCCACCAGAAGCCTCAAGTCACTGAAGTCCTGGGTGGGGAACGGCTCAGGAGGAGTCGGAGGAGGCGTGTTGAAGAGGCCGCCGGTAGGACTAGCTGCCATTGCTGTGCTGGTGAAACAACCCTTCTCTTCTGCTTCCCTTAATAGGCTCTGTGCATCCAGCTTCATGAGCGCCTGGACTGAGCCTTCCTTACCAGGGTAGCCGGCTCCCGTCAGAATAGCTGTTGCTGTGTTCCCCAGTAAACTCAGGTCCAAAGTAGGCGCAGAGCGGATTACAGACGGCCGCTGTTGAGAGGAGCTGGCAGAAGCACCTATCTCTGGATTGCTGGTTCCACCTCCGTTACATGAGAGCCCCTCACTCTTACCACCAACCTTACGAGAAATGGTGAACTTAGTAGGATCTTTGCCATCCTTGCGAAGCAGGTCAGGGAGCAGGCGGCGGCGTGCGTTAATGAACCAGTTGCATATCTGAGGGGCGGGAGGAAATATTTCTGTTAAATACAAGCCTGTCATTTTCTACTTACATTAAAACTAAAAACCAGCCTGCGCAGATTAATTTTAAGCCCTGACGACATATATAATATGCCCCATTAACCACATTCATAAACTAAATCCTGCATCACTTTTAGCATCTTAAAATTATTTGAGAAATCTGGCTTAAGTTACAACATCTCTTCATCTGCATTTGAGGCCAAAGCCTCACTCACTCACTCACTCACTCACTCCCTCTAGTGGTACAGCAAGAAAGAAATTTGTGAGAAAGACGGATGACGAGCACTCAGACAGCTGGCAGTAATGAAAGTCTGAGCTCAAATATGCTGAGCCACAGACACGCCAGCCAAATGCATTCCAGTGAACTGACTACATAACAAAAAACTCTGCTGCCGCCGCCTCCCACTGCTCTCTAATGCTTTATCTAGCACAGAATACATGTGTGTTGAGCAGGAAAAAGGGAAGTATGTACTAAAGATGCAACAAAGTCAAAATGGAAAATTAAGATGTTCACCAAAGTGCACCGTGGTGATACCACCTAGATAGTGTTTTTACTTGTTCATGGGACTGATGTAACAAAACATTTAAATGCTGTAAAGATTTGTATTTACGTGTTCTATCAAGACACCAAATGGAAGTTATCAGATCAAGCTGTCAAGAAGTAAATACGCTACTACAAAAAACACAAACGCATAATGTTCGAAGCCACCTCTCACCTGCAGCACAGAGAGGTTGGTCTGACCCGATAGGCTGAGTTTCTCTTGCTCTGACGGGTAGGCGTTGAAGCGGTGCTCATACAGCCAGCTCCGAAGAATCTGCACCGCCTCCTTGGGCAAGTTGCCACGGCGACGGCGCTTCCCGAGGAGCCCTCTTCCTGACAGGTCGAGTGGGGAACCGTCATCACTGTCCGACATGGCAGAAGAGTTCTCCTGCTCTGGGCGATGCTCTTCCTCCAGAGCTGAGTAAATAAATTAATAAACAAAATAAATATTAATAAAAACTTTTTTTTTTTTTTTTTTTTTTTAAAAAGAGAGAGGTCAGCTGTCACATGTCTCTGATAAAATTGTGACTACAAATTGGTGCATATTGGTTATTAAACTTAACAACTTGTATGTCACGTAGACATTTTGCATGAGCATAGCCCTGATTGATATCACGTAGAAAGAGTTAATCCAGTGGTATACTCTTACATACACACGCTTGCTTTCTGCCCAAACTGAAACCTGAACTATGCCTTTTACAATAGCAGACACCACTAAAGCAAAAATAGGGACAGAAATTGCTTCAACCGATTCCAAATCAAGCAGCAAACAAGAACACCTTTTTAAAAGTCAGGTTGTGAGAAGAAAGTGTGCAAGCAATTACTTTTGTGATGTTCAGCCTTTTTTTTTTGTTATATGTTCCTTGTAAACCATGGTTGGTCACTGGAGGAAATCTCCCCTCAAAATGGAGCATGCCTGATCCCAGGGGTGGGCCACAGACTGCAGTAAATGTCTTTCTCTGAGGCTGGCTGAAACCTGACCCCCAGGGGCAGCGCCTGTCCTCACAAAGGAGATTGTGTGCATATCAACATCACCGAAGCCAATGGCCCAGGAATCTATTGACCATGCAAGAGGACGTTAAACCCCCCCCGAAAAACAAACAAAACAACAACATACTAACAAGAGCCAACACGGTGGCAACAGTTGACAAATCTTTTTAAAAACCCATCTGAAAAAAGGAAGAATGTAGCTGAATAAAAAAAAGGGGAAACTTAAAACAAAACAATCCCATTACAACTGCAGCACTACAACCATTTTTGCGGCTGCGCAAACATTTGACCCACCCACCACTCTCCAAAAAATAAATCATCTTATTGTTAATTATTTCCACTACAAGGTAACAGATTTAGGTGAAAATCTTGACATTCGTTCTATTTTTTTTCAGCTGGGTCTGACAAAGACAAAAGCATGTTTTCCTGACATGTTTCAGCTTTTTCCCCCCAGTGGGAGAAACGTGGTGTACGTGATTACCACAACAAAACTCCACGCACAACCCCACTGCTTTGTTGCAACTTTATTATAAAAACAACCAAACCGTGTCTGCAGACGCCAAAACACTATAGTTCAAAATGCATAACAGCTCCAGTTAAAACCATAAACAGCAACAACATCGACAACAAGAACTCGTCAAAAAGACAAAAGTCACACCAGCGACAACTACGTGTTAAATCACACAGGCTGTCAAACAGGCCAACTTCATGTTTACCAAAATGACCCTCTCTATCTACACAAGTTACTAAACGTGCGCCCCGGAGGACGTTTACGAGAAAATTAAGCATTTATGTCGGAGCTCAGGAGATAAGTTTCAAAGAAATCATCCAATGAACTTTCCCACGAGGAGCTTCAAAGGTGGAAATTTGAATGTGACCGTTAATAACCCTAACAAAAATGTAGACTCCATATATATATATATATATATATATATATATATATATATATATATATATATATATATATATATATATATATATATATATATATATATATATATAGATAGATAGATAGATAGATAGATAGATAGATAGATAGATAGATAGATAGATAGATAGAGGCAATGAGGCATCTGGAGCGCACAAAGGAGGCAGCAGGAAGGCGCAGCCTCCCGCATGTCGCTCCGCCAGATGGACACCATGCCTGCCTCCAGATATAACTAGCTGGCTAGCTGTCCCTCCAAATCTCAACACAAACACACACCGCGTTTGCTCGAGACAAAAACCTCGAGCCCGGACACACGAGCCCCGCGGACACTCGGGGCACGGCGGCGGAGATGGGAACGCGCTCACCTCGTTTCGGCGGCTTCATTCTTTGTTGATGGGCTGGAAACGCGCAGCTGTACAAAGCGTGTCTGGGAGCCGCGCGGCGGTTGACACAACGGCACTTTCTTCCAAGACGCCAAAAAAAGGTGTTTATGCGTATTCTCCGGATTTAAAAGCCTCACTTTTTAGGTTGCGTGGCAGGAAAAGGGTCCCACGTTTCCATTGCACCTCTTGCTTTCGGCCAGGATGAGTGTTTTCAGGGTTTTTTTTCCCTCTTTCGTCGCTTGTTTCTTTTACCTGCACGCCGTAGCAGCGCCAGCGCTTTCCCAGTCTTGACAATCGGAGTTGAAATGATCCCGCCTCATCAACTGCTGTCAGCCAATCTTATCGCAGAAAGCCGACTCCTGCGCCGTCATCGGCCAATCACGGTGCTCCTTTAGACAGCGGGCCAGACTCAGTGTCGTCTTGATTGACAGGAGAACCATTTCATTCAAAATATAGCGCAGACCTTCGTTGAAACTGATGTTTTCTCGACTGATTTGAAACCTACAAATTCAGAAACGGTATAACAAAACAACGGTGAAATCTTTTCGACCGTTGTGGTCAAGGTTCGGTTCGGGAGAAACAAAGCATGTGGCTTTACATAACAATGGAAATGGTCCTTGTTACATAAATCTAAAACGTGGAAAACGCATGGTGACTCAAACTGACAGTCCCGCGTCTTAAACACTACACATATGTCAACTTTGTGGGGGGTTTTTGAGAACAGTTCTGCAATGACTTAAAACTTGTGATCTAAGAAAATAAACGAATTCCTCATAAAGTCTGGGATATGCGTCATAATTGTCAAAGTGTAACCACTGAAATGTTTAATCTTAAATGTTATTTATCCAAATGTCCAATTTGGTGCTGTCACTCCAAGAGGAAATCCTAAATAGAGATGCTTCAAAGTAGATTTTAAAGGGTTCAAAACAAATGGACAAGTATGCATTGTTAGTACAAAACAGTAAGCAAGCACAGTCATGATGAACTTCTGAGAAAGTATTGTGTGCATTTTATTGAACATTGCGTTTTCTGCATTATACACATGAACAAACTTGAAATAGTATAAATAGATCTACAGCATTGTAAAAGATGAAGATTTTAGCCTGGTTTTATTCCTATTTACAGAGGATGACTTTAAGCAGCACAAAGGGAGAAATGCAAGATGGTCTCATTAATTTCAAAGAACCTCCTTACTCTGTATTGCAAATCCTTTAAATGTCATGAAAGCAGAGTGAACAGGGATCTAGATAAATCTCATTTAATGAACATACTCACTCACAACTTTGTCTTGCACAGTGCAACATGTTTTCGTTGTAACCAAACCGTGAAGTACACACATCCTAATGTAAAGTCTAATAAACAGAGCCTAGTCTTTAAAATATGTGCTTGCTTTATACAATATATATTTTAGACACTTTTTGCTACATTATATTTCTAGTTTTAAGTGCATGGCCTCAGCCAGTCAAACCTTCTTCAACCCCCCCCCCCCCCCCCCCTCATTCAAAGTATAACAAAGCAAATATGCTAATAAACCTGGTCATGTCGTTCTTTCTTTGCAAGCACGTTTTCAGTAGTGTAAAAGAATAATGATCACTAGCTGAGGTAAACCATCTTTCTGGAGTTAACCCGTTTTGCACTTGCCTCTTATAGGCCAAACCTTTCACAACACATTAAATGTCTCCACAAGAGGCAACAGTAATAAGTACTATAATATTTGAGGGAAAGTAAACTTGATGTAATGTAAAGCCTAAGTTTAGAGAAGATAACTGAATAACAAAACAGTAAGAGTACAATGGTTTCATGGATGGGATGTTGCAGTTTTGATCAAATCCACTTTACAAGACTGATTCATCTTTGTCTCATCTGACATTTACACAGCTGCTTTTGCACATTTATGAATAATAAAATATGACACTGAATTAACCACTCAAAATTACTGTTAAAAGACACACATTTAAGGGCTGGAAACTGGTAAAATTGTAAAAAGAAAGAAAAAAAGTCCAATACTTGCCAAAAAAAAAAAAAAGATAGCTCTTTAAGCGTACTTACAATACATGACACTTATCCATCAATCCCATCTGTATGGGGACCACTGTCATCCTGAAACCCTTCCCCCTCAGTGCAGATGTGAGGATCATTGATAACCCTTCCCAGGAAATAGACATACTTGTCTCAACATGAAGCGTGTCTGTATATTGGAGAAAAGCCTTGTTTAAATGCATGAGATGAGCTTTCTTTCGTCTCTTAACTATGACATAGACATGTCTTGGGATTTCACGCATCTAAATTTCAGCGTAATAGAAAAGTGTCAACTTTCTTTACCTCAGTGTATTAGAGGTATCGCTTTATCTTTTATCGCCATTTGATATACACACAGTTGTGTGGAAAGAAAAGTGACACCAGCAAAAAATAAATAAAAAATAAATAAAAATACTCTGCAGTGTGGCACCGGGTGCATACTGTGAATGAATATTATTACTATTGATATACTGTATTGCCTATAAGCTAATTACTTAACACAAATATGAGTATTTTAGGGAAAAAAAAACTCCTCGTCAGACGACTTTTCAGTGACAGTCAGAAATCAAATCAAGCCAGTGACTGTGTGAGTCACACAAAAGGCCTTCAGGTGCTAACGACGCTGCCCACCCCAGTCAAATGTGCGTGTGTGTGTGTGGGGGGGGGGGGGGGGGGGGGGGTGGGGGGGGGGGGGGGCAGCAATCAGGGAACAAGCTATTGACACCCCTGAGCCATTTTCCTTGTTGAGAATCATCCCCAGCAGGCAAACAACAGGAAAACAATGGTCTGCCATCAAGAGAAAGCTCTTCCCAACAAAGGCTAAGAAGAATGGTTCTTAGTGGCCTTTTCCAATTTAAATCTGGAACCTCAAACGTTTGGGTCACAGTGGGTGAGAAAGAGAGAGAGAGAGGTATTCCCTCAGCCAAACTACTGGAGTGGCTGAGGATCAGTTTAGCATAACCAATTAGGACAGGGAAGTTGTTATGTTTGCTCACCATTTGGAAGATGCCAAATGCTGGTGGAAGATAAGCAAACAAGAGTGGTCAACGTGGGCATACCACTGTACTGCTGGACCTGTAGTTAAAGGATAAAATCCTAAAACAAGTACTTTGGGATTTCATACTGATTGACTGAGAAGAACCCTTTCAGACGGAAAAGAGGAGTCTGTAAATGTAAGTGCATAACAGACCAGATTGCTATAATATGGGAATGCCCTTTAACAGTTTGAAAAAACATATGGATACTGGATTGAAAGTGCCTGCTGTCGTCCTCCAGAGGTCACAAGTTATTTCCAGAGTAAAACTTTCTTTCTTTGAGGAAGGGGAGTTTCCTGCTCCTGAATGCTACTTCATTATACGTGATGTAGCAAATGGGCGCTTCCGCTTCGGATATCAAAAGGTTAAATCTATAATACGTATGCTGCTGTGGCTACAGTCCACTTCAACTGTTCAGTTTCCCGTTGCAAACATTTCAATACACAAGATGAATCTGAAATAGTGAATTCATCTTTGGCTTCTATAGTTGTCATTGAATAAAAATAAGGAGAACTAATGAAAACATGATGTTGCTCTAATAACAATTTCATTATAATTTTATTTATTATTGAAAGAAAGTGTGCCGATATGTGTGGTGGAAAAAAAAAGTTCTTGGAGTTGGGCGGATTTTGGTGGTGTGAAGGCAAACAAAAAATAAAAATAAAAATGCCTGCTTTAACCTGCACATTGATCCTGCTGCATGAATTACATTTAAATCCAAGATTAGTTTGAGATGTACGACTTAAATGCTCAGTGAGGTTGATAAAAGCACTTAAAAAGTATTAAATGGAGGAAAAGTCCTGCAATATCCATGAACGCGTTGCTAAAGTAAAATAAAAAGTAAAAATAAGTAATAATAATAAAAAAACATCCCAAAAACAAAACAGACATAAACCTCTCAAGGAAACACACCTAACAGTATGCTGCAGCAACAGTCATCCTGAAACTAAACATCTTCATGCATGGTCTTGGTTTATATTGGAATGTGCTTTTATTAAAGACCATTAGGAAGCTTAACTTTACAGATTCTCAGCAGTATTAAAAATATTTGACACAAAACATTCTGAGAACACGGACATGGTAGGAACTATACCAATAACTGTTTAAACCTGACTTTCAATTTCATGATTCAAAAAATATTTAGAATAGTTTAAAGTCTATGGAATTGTACATAAAATCAAAGGATGAGTAAAGAAAACGAGTACGAGGAAGACGTCAATAGGTGAGTTGTATAATGTGCGCAGTATGTGTGATGGCCACAAGGTGGTGCTGTGCAAAGCTACAAGATGGCCAGTGATCTGGGAGGCGAGCGAGACGGTGGGAGACAGAAGCACTAATGCTTACCTTCAGATCACTTAATAAATCTTATAGCCAAGATAGAGGAACTTTTAAAAGTGTTTATATAGATTCTTTAGCCTATAATAGTCATAATACCAATAGCTTCATTAATTTTTTATCATTCAAGAAAGTAACAAGAAATTCATCAGGTAAGGTCTTCTATGGCAGCCTGCTTCATAGTCCAAGACGGAAAGTTGGGGAAAAAAAGATATCAATATCTAATTGTGTTTGTATGAGGACCAGCCTACAACTCTATATGTGAAACCCCCCCAAAAAAACAATTTCTCTGGACATAATTTCTCCTCCTCCCCACCATCCTTTTATATTTACTCAGCATAGTTCATTTGGATTACAGGGAAAAAAGCAAAATAAAACATCCTTCCCTTTATCCAGGTGTTGCTATGACACTTATCTGTCCCTTTGAGCCTTCACGCTCCTCGTTTCTCTCACAAACGAGTCTGGGCCTCGGGGACGTAAATTTCAATGCTGTCTGCGCTCTCTGTGGCGGAGTTCTGGCGAAATGAGGCGGCCTTCTTGGCAGCCAGCAGACGCTTGCGAGCCTCTTGTCTCTGCTTTTCTGCAAAGGCTGATGAAGAAGTCGTTGAAGAGTCAGCGCTCTTCTCACGGCCAAGCGGCGGTCGAACCTTACCAGGCTTCTTTGATGCCGGAGGGGCCGTCTTCTCTTCGTCCTGCTTTGTTGGAGTGGTGACGCGTGACAGAAGAGGGGGGAAAAAAAAGAACATGAACAAGAAAGCAGTGCAGTGAGATAAAGTAATAAGGGGAACAATCAACTGGTTGTTTCAAACAGGTTTAGCAGACAGGACTTTGACAAGACATTTTCCTAAAGCGGATCCTTCGTTGTAAAGCTTAAAATAACATTTAGTGATTGAAGATGATAAACAGAAACACTGAGACCAGAGACAACAGGTTAAAAGAGGAAAACACTGAAAAAAAGCATATTTTTGAATGACATTCTTTCAAAGGAGACGAAATGGTAACGTACATTTATGGGCACATTAGTCAATATTTTAAATCATAACATAAAGCTCACAAGACACTTTTGGACCAAGAGGGAATGAAGCAAAAGCACAACGACTGAAGTCAAATAAATCAATATGTGCATTAGTTAAAAAAAAATTCATGTGAAACACACAATGCAGACACGGCAGAGATTTTGTTATTAATAAGCAACGTAAGCCACACAAACACAAACATGGACTTTACAGACACTTTACAGAGCAAAAGCAAGACTGCATTCTGTCAGATGAACCAGTGCATCTTAGTCATGCTCGACTGCAACACACACACACACACACACACACACACACACACACACACACACACACACACACACACACACACACACACACACACACACAATAGAAAATGACACATGCATGCTCAAAGCAGGGCTTTGCGTTTAGAAACACACCAGCATCAGCCCAGTTTGAGGCGTTTTTTTTCCCATGCATGCCTAGAGGGATCTCTCTGGCCCCTCTGCACTGGACAGGGAGGCCCTGTTAGAGTTCATCCCACACAGGGACAGGGTTTAAAAAAAAAAAAAAAAAAAAAAAAAAAAAAAGGAGTGGGAGAAATGGTGGTGGGAGGAGAGAGGCCGGTTTCGGCGGCTTTCCTACCCCAGCCAGGGCACTGGGCAGCATGGGTGGGAAGTACCTTCCGCTCAGGGGGCGACTGGGCAGCTGCAGATGATATGGGCTGCCAGTCATTGGACTTGAGATGGTAGAGCTCATCGAACTTGAGGCTGATGTCTTCGATGGAGAGCTGCAGCAAGTCCCAAAATCCAGCCAGGTCCTGGGCTGTGGGCCGTGGGTTGGCATTCACATTCTGACCAGAGGAGAGTGAAGGAGATGGCAGTGAAAGAACTGTGACTGAAAAGTAAGAATATGATGACTGCTACAGCGAGGACATTACAAAGTGTTAAACTTCACCATGTACAAAAGCAGTTTTTTTTTTGTTTGTCATGTATACATTAAAGTTATTTCCAGAAGTCAACAAAAGGTGCAAAGCAGCGTTTTTGTCTTTGTGAAGTTAATGGAAAAATACTGACTGCTTTGTTTGATGTCGGCTGACCTTTTTTGTCCACTGTGTGAGTCAGCTGGTCAGAAACCATTACCCCCCGCATGTTTATCTCAGCACTTGTTATGGGTCGCTGCTGACTTATCTACCCGCGATTCCACTTTCTGGTTGTGAAGAGGTCTTTTTCTAACAGAATTGGTAATAGAGTCTAACATATCAGCCTATAAGTTGATGTTATGGGTTTAAAGTAGAGAAGGAAAGGATGAAAGACAGAACCTAACTTCAACACAGTCAGCAGAAGTGACAGATTAAAACAAACGCACGCACGCACGCACGCACGCACGCACGCACGCACGCACGCACGCACGCACGTAAATGTTGGAGAAACATCTTTTGGAAAGTAAGAAACTAGGCTACTCTGTAAAGTACTTCCTCCTAAATGTGCCCAGCATGTGAAACAAATAGGAAAACAGGACGGCGAATGGGCCATCGGTAGGTTTGTTACTGTTGGATGGACACGTTGGAACGTTGGAATGCTGCAATTTTCTGTTTCATCAGTCTCAGCAAGCTGAGAAGGTCGGTGTGTTGTGGTTTTACTTCAGCTGGAGCCACAGAGAAATAAAAAAAGGTTTCTTATTGTCTGGCTCAGAAGAAAGAAGAAGAAAGGACTGACTTTAAAGAAGAATCAGGATAGTTTGAGATCTCGCTGCATGAGAGCTGGTGTTTTATCACTCAGCACTAGAGGGCGCTGCACCACAATCCTTTGGTTGAGCTGAACGTTCACAACAAACAGGTTAAAAAAAAAAGGTGCACAGCAGGGTTATTCAAATAACTAATAAATTGCTTGAACACAAAAACGAAAATAAGAAAGGAATAAAAAGTTTTATCATATTAAGAAAAGGAAGAACACATTCAGCATCCATCATCGACTTTAATATAAACAGTAACAACAATTTTGTATGTACAAAAACACCCGTCTATCAGTACCTGTATAAAAAAAAAAATCATGCACTGATATTCACACTGAAACAGACGCTGTTTGAAGTGCCAAGCAGTCTGGCTTTTGATTTGTGCTCAATCCACAAATGACCACATTTAAGCAGCTTCACTCGCTCTGATTTCTGTTTCAACATTCAGGACAAATCACATGTTCACCACTTACCATGCTACGCGTCATGCGCTGGTTGTTGTCTAGAATTTGTATAACACCATTTTCTCTAAAACATGTCACCTGAGAGGAAGGGCTTATTGGCTTATTATAAGCTGCTTGTGCTTTGTGCTGGTAGGTCCTCATGGTGGCTTCTGCGGATGCCCAATGCGCCGCGTATCACGGCTGCTGTGAGATTAGTCACTTTTATAATGTGCGTCAAACCTTAATGATTATCAAGGGAAGCAGCTCTCGTAAGAGGACGTAAAAATTAAAGCATGACAGAGATTCTGGCTTTGGTAAAAGTGGAAGTGTCTGTGCGAGGAAGTATACACACCAAGTTTTGCTCACACAGTCCCCGGAACTGCTGGAACTTCTGAGATATCAGGAGCTGAGCACTTCCTACTGCACTGCGAACTTTCCCCAGAACTAGAGCAAAAAAAAAAAAAAAAAAAAAGAAAAAAGAAAAAGAAATTCAAATGCATACTGTACATCGTTATTATTTCAGTTAGGAATAACTTGCATCCGTCTCTGGTGCAGCAACGGTCTCTTGTCTCCTGTGAGCAACCGCACAAACCAAAACCCAGGATGTAAGTAGGTGTGTCTTATACTGTAGTGCCCAGCAGGCTCCACAGGGCGCCATGAAAGGGATTACGATGTACTGGACAATGTGATCCTCTTTACAGGAATCCAAGCTCGTATGGATACTCCACCCTTCTGTCTGTCACTAGTCATTATGTGAGTGTGCCTGGATCAAAATTAGGACAAACATCAGCCTCGACAAAATCGGGATTCTTTTCTGATCACTGGATTTAGAAGTTGTGGCAATGCGATTGCAGCGTGGCGAGACCCAGCTCAGGACTGCTGATTTTGAATTTTTATTTAATAAAGAGACAGAAGCACAAGGCTTTGTCCACATACTGACTATGAACTTCTGATAAAAACTGAGCAAACTGAAGCCGTCGTGCCATTTGCATGTCTAGTGAGTGTGCATGTGTGCTCACCGCTGCTTGTCTCAGGCTGATGTTGAAGCATTAATCTAATCTGGAGGTTTAATCAGCTCCAGACTAGATTTGTGTAATTCTGGAGATTACGGGCCTGCTTGAGTGTGGTAACCTCAGGTATTACCGCCTCATCTGTTCCATGCTGTGGCTCTGATAGACCGACTAAAGGGTCTGAGGCAGATAACCAAGCTCTGCACCATGAGCTGAGGTCAGACAGACTGTGCTCTTAAAGACAAGCTGACAATTAAAATTCCTCCAGTGGGCCTGCTCACCCTTGAATGCAGCACTAAACTGACAAGTGTTCTGCTCTTTTAGAACTGGCAATTTATCATTAACCTAATCCCTATATTTGTAGTTGTAATTGTTAACATTGCAAACATCTTCCATTTCTCCTTTAAATAAAGAAATGGACCTCTCTCTGAAACAGTTCACAGCTGAGAGTGAAGCAGCAGGAATAAGAATCAACATTATCAAATCTGTGACAGCGTGGTTCTCAGTCTGAAAAGGGTGGAATGCCCCTTCGGGTTTGGGAGTGAGGTGCTGCCTCAAGTAAAGGAGTTCAAGCATCTTGAAGTTTTATTTGAGTGAGAGGAAAAACGGAGCAGAGGATCAACAGGCAGATCAGTGAGGCATCTGCAGTTCTGTAGACGCTACTGTACGCTCACTGACCACTTCATGACGTGGCTCTGGTATACCTAATACAGTACTGGGCCCGTGTTTAAGGATTTTAACCCTCTTCTACCCGTAATATTGTGCTGGGGGTGGGGGCATCTCTCAGCTACGCAGAGCTGGGAGCACAGAAAAATCAGCAACAATGAAGGAAAGTGGCATTAGGAAGCAGTGTGGACTCAAATATGTGATTTCTATTGTTTCCGACACACACGACACATACCAAACAGTACTCCGGTGCACATGAGACCTTTTAAGAGGGCCATCATGTTCACACAAAAGTGTGAGCGACGATATTTGAAGTTATTATTGTGATCCGTCAAATCAGACCTTTACCAATGCAGACCGGTAATGTGGCAGGTAATGTGAATATAACCTAACTTTTGTTATTCTCTTTGGATTGCTAAGACTGACGATTAATTTATATTCTATTATATGTTATTGTACTATTAATACAGTGATATTATAGACCCTGTGTAAAATAAAGTGATTAAAAAATAAATAAAAAAACGTAATGCACTTTTAGTGGAATATGTTTAGAAAAGTTCTAGTTTCATGGCTACAGACCCACATCAAAGATCAGTGTTAAATGTATCCAAATTCTTGTGCCAGGGCAGATCTCTCCGATCATCTTTCCATAACCTCATGATGTTTTCAACAAAGTCAAGCAACCACTGGACATACGTCCACCTTTACCTTCCTCTGAGAGCTGGTTGTCTTTGGTTTCCTGCTCCATCTGCTGGCACCAACCTTCCATTCGTCCCGTCTCAGCCTGCAGCAGTTTCAGGAACCAGTGGCCGTCTCTCCGACAGAGCGTCCCCCCGCCTCCGCTCTGAGGGATGGTGCTGTTATTCTCGTTCCCGCTGTCCAGCCAGGGGTCTGGAGGCGGGAGGGACGAGGGGTCCAGTGCCGGGTCCAGACTTTCAGTGAAAGAGTCCGAGCTGCTCCGCGTCGTGGAACGATTGAGAATCTGCCTGGGCGGTGGGGGTGAAGAGCTGTCAACGGTAGGGTCTCCGTTGTCCAGAGAGTCTTGTCCAGGACCACCGAAGGTGGACTGGCTGGCGCTATTGACCATTACTTTTTTGTCATAGGGCTTGGAATTATTGATATGGGAGATGACAGGGATGTCCTGTGTGTCTGAGTCTGTTTCTGGTCTAGAAGCCATACTGCTGGAGCGACTGGGCCTGAAGCGAAACATGGGATACTTGTGTTACACACGGCTGATTCAGAAGGAGGGGACACAAACAAACAAACAAAAATACACAAAACCCGTCTCTGAGGAAATGCTGATAAGTACCAGTTCAAACTAAAAAATAAAAACACAAACAGCACAGGACCAAGAGTAGAGGAAGAAAAGGATAAGACTGAAAAGGGATGTGTTAAACCACATTTTGGTCACTCTGGAACCAAAACTGTCACAGAGCTGTTAAAAATCGAAGTTAAACCCAACAAACACACAAACCTTCTTCCGCTTTTTATGCCAGGGGGAAATATCTGTCAATATTTAGTTGAGCAGCTGCAATTCACAAAATACGCCATACAAAAGGAAGAAAATAGCAGAAAGTCATCAAATGCACAATAGCTTCTAACATTAAAAACAACATTAAGAGTTGAAATAAAACGGGAACAAACGTAACACGCGTCTCCACAAAAAACAGAGATACATTTAAAGTCTCCCTCCACTCAAAAACGTATTTAATCAATGCACTTTTTCATCTTGTTTTATGCACAGATTAGGACACTGGAGGACTGTTTCCAAATTCAAGTGGAGAGTTTAATTGTCCTCACCCCGATCTGAAACAAGGACCTACAACATAATTACTTTAGCACGCTGTTCTGGTCCAATGTGCAACTTTGTCAAGTGTTATTTGGAAACGTAAAGACTAAATATCATAACTAATAAGAATATAAAATGATGTAAGAGACCGATTATATCTAAAAGTTAAAGAAATGCACTCATATTGTCTTCTGTCATTACTTTTTTGAACCTTTGAACCAAGTCTTCCGACTTTGCATTAAACTACTTAATAGGACCATAAGTGGAGAAAACTCTGATGCAATATTCCAGGAGGAATTCTGAACGGATCACTCAGGACACATTTGAAGTGGATCTGTTAGACTAGTGCCACATTCTCTTCATAGTCTGAACACATCCTGGAATTTGGTGACTGTGATGGTCATTTCCCTGTATTTTATACACCCGATTTGTATTTTGTTGAATAAAGTTTGGGAAAAGAAAAAGCTAGCAGATCTTACTTGACTTGTTATTCTGGCTTTTCTTGTGCCACCATTATCCCTAGTTCTTTCCTGATGCTGAAAAAATATGCCAACATGAAAAAAAAAAAAGTAAAATTTTTTATGAAAATATATTTTTCCAAATAGCTTATGGATTGTAAAAAAAGAAAAGCACAGATTTCAGTTTAGAAATTCAACAATGAATTAGGCTCTGCAAAGAATAAAAATAAATTTTCAGACAACATAGATTGGCCCTGGATAGACTGGCGACCTGTCCAGGGTGTACCCCTGCCTTTCGCCTGATATGCGTCGGGATAGGCTCCGACAGACCCCCGTGACCCGGAAACGGATAAAGCGGGTACAGATAATGGATGGATGGATGGACAACATAGATTTTGAATATTTAAAGATGTCTGGGGGGAGTCTTTAAATAGAAAATGCTTAGACCGGAAATGTACTGCAACATCACAAATACAACACAGAATGATTTCAGATCTACAGTAGAGGGAGAGAATGGTCAGAGGAGTGCATGAGGCTATAATATAAATTCCTCACGTTGTTAAAAGGACAGGAAGAGGACTTACTGCCACCCGTCCTCCACCTGTACTCCTATTGACTGAAATTTGGCTGGTGGCGGGGTTTCTTCTCGTGGAACTTCCTGGATGCAGTCGACCTTAAAAAGGAAAGAAACAGTGATGATAATAAAAATAAAACCCCAAAACAGGGTACTTTATGATAATTAAGCTTTTTAATGAGTCCTAATCCACGACTTCTAGACAGCTTAAATTGAGTTGTGTTGACCCTTTAAATTTCCAAGTGGCAAAGCAGAAAAATATTTCTGTTTATGTCCAGGATCTGCAAAAGGGATAAAAATGCTGTTATTTTAGCAAACAGAGAAGAGAAAGTTCTGGTGGAGGAGGAATATAACTAAGCATATTTGTCTTCAATCCTACGGTATAAATCCAGCTCTGATGACAGACAGCCAGCACTAATGATAGAGTAAGATTCACAGTAATAAGACACTGGAGCTCAAGATGACGCACTTCCGAGAACAGCGTGACTCCGAAATGACTTGGACTAAGCTGGTATGCTTTCATTTTTAGTAAAAACAAGGGCTAAACCTTACTAGCACTGAATCTTGCAACAGGGGTAAAACAGCCCCTGGCCTACCTGTATGCCAATGGAGGACAGTTTACGCCTGGGTACTGGGGCTACGAAGGGCTCCTCTGCCACTAGCTTCCCTTTATTAGATCCTGATTTCAGGGATTCATTTTGGACAACTGAGTCACTTGTTTCAGTGGAAGCATTGGCAGTACTGGAGGCGATTGGCTCCCTCGGGGTCGCAATGGGTGTGGGGATGATATGCGGAGGGCGGGGAATGCCCCGGGCCAGGCTGTTGGCACGGGTACTGTCGAGGCTGTCAGAAGAGTTGCTGTGAGCGTGGCTAGACTGGCTGTTGACCTCTGACCTCCTGTCCTGCTGGTCCAAGTAGTTGTCCTGCGCCGACTCTGTGCTGCTCTGTACCGTCACTGAGATGAAGGGCTTGGAGGTTGTCCGTGGTGGCACTGGTGGAGGAGCAGCCTTCTTACAGGTTGTAATGCATGTAGAGACTAAAAAGAAAGGGAGGGAAATTGGGATGAAGATAAAAAATAATGAGAGTTGTTTCAGCAACTAGGGCTTCTAAACACAAGACAGGAAGGTTCCCAGTCCCGAGCCAAAGCTGAGCCTACTGGGCCCAAGCCTAGCCACTTCCTTTCCCATTGTCACTTCCAGCACTTAACCCGGACTGCCCTGGCCCCGGTGTTCTGGCCTCATTTTAACGCACCCAAGTGGAGGTGAATGTGATGTCGAAGTTGGAGGAATTCTTTTTTTTTGTATTACATCGAGTAAAATCATATATAGCAGCAAATATATTTATAATAAAGGGGAGTGGATATTTGATTGGTGGCTTCTTAGTACTCAACACTGTATTGGACTCAAAATCCTCTTCAGAAAACCTGGCTGACGTCTCGAGGGGTTTGTCCAGATCTACGTACACAGTCTATGACGGCGTTGTGATGGACAGTTGTTCTTTTCAGTGTACTGAAACACTTGAGTCAGTTATTTTAAAATATTTATTTAAACGATTTCTTCACTGAATCATTTAGCACTTGATCAGAGTTTAAACTCCATATCAGACTCACAGAGCAGTTCGGGGTTCAACTCATGACTCACGGCTTCCACCGGTGCCGCTGCTTTGTAAAACCAGAATCCTCTTGAAAATCCTAATTTTTTAAAATATTCCTCACTGAACACTGGAGATGAACATTGATTTAAAATTATTTTTAAACCTTTTTTTTTGCCACTCAAAGAGCTCACATTCACTGTTGCCTATTGGTGTGTTTCGTTGCATGCTATTTTAGTACACTCAATGAATGGAGCACTGATCCTGTCGCAGCTGGATCAGTGCAGGGCAGCTGAATATTTTAATTGTGAGCTTGTGACTCATCTTGCATGAAATCTGATCCTCCAACTTCATTAGCAGTTAGCTCAGCAACGTTCTGATTCACCAGAGTCATTTTTTTTTTACAGAGAAACAGGTTCCTTCAGTTTTGTGCAGCATCCGCTTGCTGACTTGTTCTCAACTGAGATCAGCTGATCTGTGAATAGATTATTTGGGTAAGTGATCTGGTTCAGTTTGTTCACACAGGATATTTGTTCCTCATTTGGGCCCACACACTGCAAACATCCCACTTGATAAATGAAATCAGAGGTGTGGTATTTTGGTCCGGTCAGTTGGGCAGCACAATGGTGCCAACAGCTCGACAGTATGAACCGAAGTGGCTTTTTTGCCTGTAAAAAGCAGCTAATAAACAGACATATATATACGTAGCTCTGAAAGCAGCTTGAAGCATGGCCTAGTCATCAACGTCATTCTTGGAAGTGACAAGTTTTTCTGCGCATGCCAAAAGTACGACTCTTCGACTGTATGGTATTAAATGGGAATAATTTTGCATGAAACCTGCAGAAAAGTACTAGCACCAATCAAATCATCAATCACTAGCACCAGTCAGAGTGAACACTGATCAAACATACCCTGAAGGTTCGTGACCAAATCAAATCACACTTCAAAGGCTTGATCATGAGACGAGGGATCCATTCAGTAAAACAAGTGCATCACTGCCTGACTCTCATTACCAAATATGATTTAACAGTTTAAGAGGGACAATTACGTGCAGCAACCCCCAAAAGCCAGAACCAAAGTGACCCCAAGATATGAAGACGGATGTACTGAGAAACGAGGGAAACAAACCCGTCTAGTAAGATGTAATCACATGGCCAAAGCATCGTTAACAGCAACGACTTTTTTTCTGTCCATTTTCTGTCCATCTGTCAACAATTTCTTCATTGTTGATGTTTGAGGTTTTTTTGTGATATGAAGTAAAGTTCTTGATTTTAATAACAATTGATGATCTAATAAAAATTGATGTTGACTGTTAATGTTACAGCTAGGGTGTAGCAGCCACAAGCAGCTTTGGTCAAAACGTTGAACTTTTTATTATTATGTTTTTATTTATATTTTTGGGGACAAGTGATTTGGTCAAAGGGTTTGTGCAAATATTAGCTTGAGCAACACAATGGGAAAGTCCAAGGAGCTCAGTGCAGATCAGAGAAAGAGGATTGCAGATTCAGACAGGTCAGGAATGTCTCCTCGGTCTGGCTCCAAACGTGTAGATTTGATTATTGGTTCAAATATTGAACAATTACGTGAACAAGAAAGCAGCTTTTATTACAAACATGACACAGTTAAAAAAAAGGTCTTAAAATACAAAAAAAACTAAGATAAACAACAACATAGTCGACCATTTCATTACTTATTTAATAACCAACATAGTTTCCCTCAGAGTCTGACCTTTATTGTCTAAAGAAGAAATGTATATGGTATGTACAAAAGGGAGAACCATGATGTAAACTCTGCATCAGTGCTCTTCTGTAATGTTTTTACTGTGTATCTGAATCGTGAATCACACACTGAATAGACTTTGTTCACCTACACTAAGAGTTAATGAAGAACAGGAATTCCCATACAGATTCGGGTGAAAAGACTCTCAGGTCCCAAAACAAAAGACTCCATTGACAAGACCACAGATATCGCCTGGAGTGGAGTCTGCTGCTGCACGTGTGAACTGGGAGTTTCACCTCACAAACCCTCCAGCTGTGACACTTTCTTTGACAGCGTGAAGTTAGAACAGGAATGATTCACCTTCCTGGAAATCCAAATCACAATCATTTCCCATTCACACACGAATGCAGAGGTCAATGGAGTAGTCGTCAAGAGCGAGAAATTATTTGGAAGCACTGGGCATCGTCTCAGTTCTTCTGACACTAAATAGCAAAATGCTCCAACGCAGTCGCGGTCACATTCCAGCAAAGCCAGAGCACTGACATCAATTGTAAAGTCCAGAGAGGACACCCAAAACACTCCTAGGCTGGCCCATGTCCAGGCTGGAGCCCACCATCACGACATATAAGCACTGGTGAAAAGTCGCCCACATAATCAACAGTTTCTAAAACACAAAAGTGACAGCGAAACCAATGACTTATTGAGCTGGTTTGTCAACCACCCACCGGCTGGTTATTACATCACTTCAGGGTTTCCATCTGTCTTACGAGTTCAACCAGAGAAAAAAAAAATGTTGTCCTTCAACACGCTTCACATTCCTCATAACCCTCAGAGAGCCCCTACAACTGTCTGGTCCAGATGTGTTTATTGTTGGACTTTGCCGGTCAGTCTCGCTCAACAAATCAGTGAAGTGGAGCAGCGGCAGTGACGGGTGGACAACATCCATGTTTGCAAACAGCGACAGAAAAATAATTGCTTAGTATGCCTTTAAGTCTAATGCCAGAGAATCTGCTTAATCCACAGAAACAAGCTGGAAAATTATAACCGACATGAGCCTCTGAGATTAAACAGGAGATCGAGCGGAAAGGCTGGACACAATAATTGGGACATACAGATAGGATGCACTTTTTTAAAAAAAAATTTGCTAGTCTAGTGGGATCTGCGAGTATCTTCACGCTTGGTAATATTAGGCGACATTTTGTTTTGAATTATATCTCGAAACCAGGATATGGATTTCAACTAAATTTGGTTCTTACACCAGTATAACCCTTAATTAAATTAAAAAAAAAAAAAAATTAAAAACAAATTGCTGTGCCAAAGACTTCATACATCCAATGCTTTGGTATATAACTGATTAGATGTTAAAATAAAAAAGAAAAAAGAAACAAAAGGTCTTGCTGTCTTTTGTTGTTGTTATGTTGTTAGTCCAGTTGTTATGTGCCAATTACCAAAGAACAGCATGCCACAATGGTAAACTAAGATAATTAACATAAAATACTAATCTTATTCTTTCATTGTTTGATATTTTTTTAGGTTCACTGATTGTTGTGTCTGCATTGCAAATTGTTGAGTCAGAATCTGCAAAGATTGTGACAATTATAATATGAATATTTGTCTAGACACAGATAACTTAAGGCTTGAACAGACTGGCCAAATGTGAGAAGTCTGGCTTTGACCACGCCATCCGTTGCTCATGAAGCACAATTATCCAAACTAAGTATGTCCAAGCGACGACATTTCGTTGTAAAAACTCACTGCTGCGTTTTGTACAATGACAATAAAAGTAAGTCTAAGTCTCAACAACCAGAAAAAGTGGCAGATAAAAGCGTCTCATAAACCCCTCTAAAATCATACCACGTTTAACTACCGGTTGTGGCGTATTTTTTTAATTTACAGGGGTTATCGCCTTCGTGCAGCCAGCGCAGGTTCAGCTCCTGGTCTGTCGCTCTTTGCCGCTTCTCTTCCCCCGTCTTCTTACATGTTTCCTGTCCACCTACTGTCCCAATAAAAGGTCACTAGTGCCACAAAAACCTTGAAAAACCAAAACAGTTGGCAAAATCCCATAAAGTTCTCATCTTTGACAAGCAGCGTTCTCCTTGTGTCGGAGACAAACCAACAAATTAAAACTGGCCCAAGTCTAGACACTCGGAAGTAGAAATGTCCACTGATTGACCTGAAAGCATAGCTGAAACATTAGTCCCAAAGAAAAGATGCATTTCTAAAGTCTAGAAGTATTTTGTACTTGTTTTACAGCAGAAAAGAGTTCTGTGCAAAATGAGCTGCAGTTTCATTTCCCCACCAAACATAATCAGGATTTGATGAAGCATCACAGGCGGCTATACAACTGATGTAAAAAACAAAAAACAAACAAAAGTAATGACGGCGTTTCTGCTAGGTCAGTGAAACAGACCACAGTTTGAGTTGTATGAGGTCAAGTAGGACCGCTGACACATACCTGCGTCATACCGTCCACTTCCCTGATCATAACTTTCAGTTTACCAGCTACAAATGCCCATGTTTGATTTTTTTTTTTACCTCAGGTTAATTTGGTAAAGCTCCAATATATATCTAATGCAGAGTGAATAATACATTTCCACCCATCCATTACCTATCCCAGCTGTCTTGTGGTGAATGGCATTATTTGTAAGAAACGTTAGAATTAGACATTTTTCGTGAAATAAATGGAGGCCACTGTTAATCTAAAGTCGGTTCTGTTTTTACGATAAAATAAGGTTCCTGGCATAATACAATCCATAATTTAATTAAAAGATTTAATCAGATTTATTCTATTACTGCATATATCATAGAATGGATAATTACACTTAATAAAATTTGATTGAGTCTTTCTACTATATTATTATTTCAAACAAGTTAACCAAACAAGTGACTAAAAATGTAGAAACAAAGAAACAGCAACTAGAGAGAAGTGAACTATTGGTATGTCCAAATGTGGTCAGTCTCTCAGGGACAGAGGAAAGCTGATGAGACTTTATTGCAAGGCTTAAGTATTAATATGATGTGCATGTTGAACAGAGGGAAATAAAAGACAAAAGATGGATTATGGCGCTCTATTTAACAGTTAATCTGTCCAGTTGTCCACCGCCTGTCCATCTGTATTGTCCATAATCCCATAACGTTCACAGGAAACAAACTATTATCAAATTGATATAATCATGATTACAAAAAAACATAAAATCTGCAGTTTTTTTTAATTTTTATGAAATGTGACTTTAAGTGGGGTTTAACCCATGTTGCCACATACAACAACTATGAAGTTTCCATCACAGCAACCAAATACAAGCTACATTAATAAAAACATGAACCGTTTGTACTTTTAATCGTTGATTCATAATTAGGATGTAGCATCATAAACATGACAGCCAAGTGAGGACACATTTCCTTGTTAGTCGATCAATATTCGCTTCTGAAAACATGGAAAGAAACATAAAACACTATATAGTCAAAGAGGGACCGTAAAAAGATCACATATGCAATTAAAGTACGCCAGAGTGTCAGTTAGTGTTTATAGAGCCCCATCACTGACCAGGCAGGGGAATAAAAAAATAACTGAGCTGAACTGAGAAGCGCGCTTCAACAACAGAAACAACACTGAATATGCGGTTTAGTAGTTTGCTTACCCAATTCTGAAGCGCAGATTAATGCACAAGCCGCCACGTCCCATGAAAATAATTAGTTTAGAGTTAGGCACAGTTATTTGTAAAAAAAAAAAAAAAAAAAAAAAAAGAAAAAAAGGAGTCACTCGCTGCTCCGTCACGCTTGTGTGTAGAGCAAAAAACAAAACAAAACAAAACAAAAAAAAAAACCAAAAGCCGGGTTGAGAAGCGTCTCAGGGGAGGCGTGGTGACAGTGATGCATTCAAAAACACCTCGGAAACAAGAGTTTTTCTTTCTTCCTCGTATGGATGGTAATAAAACATATTATCTCCTCTGCATTTGTTCAATCTTTTTGTATTTTTAATTGATTTAGTTACTTCACACTCTCCTATTAATTTAGTGATTTGGGTACAGTAAAACATTTAAAAGCTTAAATTTTTTTTTTAAATGTTTCTGTGGGTCTGGACGTCAAAACGCCTAATAGCGCTTTGCAGAAATAACATTGATTATCATGAAATGGGGTGTACTCTATTCATAAAAGTTCCTTTTACTAAAGTGAAATATAGCCATTTTGTTTGAAAATAAAAATAAAAAGTAAAAGATATTTTCTGGAATTTTACAGTGAGAGTGAACATTTCCACATGGTAATTTCGCATGAAGGTAGCGTGTGCTCCATGGTGCATTTTGGAGACCACAGTAAAGAGCGCCACAGTGTGGATGATCTGTGGTAGGACTAACTGAACCAGGCGGGTATGAGTGCACGGCATAGTGCAGTCATGAATTCAGGGATTTGACGGGCGTAAAAAATCACAACAAAACGTCTTTGCCTAATGTTTTCCATCACACAGATTCATAATCCACCAGCTTCTGCTAATTTAACATCAAATTAGACATCAAAAACACATGTTCCATCTTTTACTCATCTGTACCTTGTAATTAATCTCTGATAGTTATTTTGATATCCACCCAAATTAACAGTAGTTCACTGTCTGTCTTATAAAATACTCTAGCAGTTCACAGGATAATGTTGTGAAAGTTAATATTTCTGCTTCAATGGTCACCATATGCTGTTTGTCTTGATGGTAGTGATGAGGTCTTTGTGGGGGAGAGGAGATGGTTTCAAACTGTTACCTGTGTGTGGGGGTAGGATGCGTGGTCTGTCTGTCCCAAAACGCTGAAGAAAAATTGCAAGTTGTTTCTCCTTTGGGGCTTTGTCCAAGCCAGTGGCTATCAGGTAAGAGGCAAACTGCTCTTTCCATGCCTTCCACTGTGCAGAGAGGTTGTCTAGTATGGGCAAAAAAGGCTGCATTTGAGCTAAATATGTTGCTGTGGACAAGCTGGAGGACAAGTGTTCCAACAAGGACAAAAACTACCACGACAATTTAAAGAGATTTTAGGGATAACACACAACATATTAGGAACTTTGCCTATGTGACTGGGTCCCACTGGAGAGAGGGTTACAAATGTGACAGAATATCAGACTTTAGGAGCCCATAATTAATAATTCAAAAAGGAAATGTAATATGCATGTGTATGTTCTGAATACATTCTAGAGACTAAAGTTTGGCATAACAAAACAATGTATTATGGGATGTAAGTGTTTTATATTTCACTGTTACATGACTTATTAAAGTTAAAAAAAACAACAAAAGACTCACCAGTGCTGGTGCTGTATGTGTGAACGGTTGAGTCAGACGGAGGCGGTGAGCAGCCTGAGTCTATGGACACCGTGTCGTCATCTTGGGAACAGCCAGCTTGGATGGCCCTCAGGTAGCTGTGGCTACGGGATCGGAAGCATGTTGGCATGGGCAGGTCTGGAGGCTCTGGGTTGTCCTGAGAAAAGGAACGGGAGTCTCGGAAGGTAGAGTCTGAGCTGCGGTCTTCATAATGATGACGCCTTTCTAACTCCCGCAGCTAGAGAAAGGGAAAGACGAGTACGATGTGACAGTGGTGTAATGGCGAGAAAAATATGCACAGTTCTTAAGCCTCGCAGGTTAGGGTGAGGGCGAAGAGGGCCTCTAACTGCACAGGTGAGACTGCCCTAATCTGAGATGGAAATGACAAGTTTACAAATGGAACTGGGAATTTTTTTATCACGCTGCTGTAGAGAGGAAAGCTTTGCTTTTCTTCTTTGTGTTCATAGGGTGTGATTCATCTCTACAATTACATTTTCTACGAAACTGGCTACTTTAAGGAAAATTAAAATGAAAAAGTCTACTCCTTTGTGTCCAATCATGCAGCGACTGCATCCTCTTACAGAGTCAGCTCAGCCATCTGAGCCTTTCTTTGGCGCTCGGAGCGACAAGGGAAGGATATAGCGGGGTAGATTCAAGAAAGTCAGCACAAAAGAGCTAAAAATGAAGAATGCCACGGTTACACCTTTACTCATATTTAAGAAATCATGCAAATAATTTTGGTAGTTAATTTTAAATTAATTTGGGCAGCTAATTTAAGATTTTTTCTTTTTAAACGAGTTCTGTTTTAGAAGAGTAAAAAATAATCCAACTTGTCAAGGAGAATTTGGTATCATGGTGTGAGATCCAAGTTAACAGATAAAGTCATACACAGGGCACATTTGTGACATTGCAGCAACCTGTCAGAGATTGGCTGCAAAGCCTGAGCTAATAACCCGCGCTGTCTCATTTCACTGAGGAAAGATCAAAACGACTTTGCACAGCTGATCTTTGTCTCAGTGACCTTGTCAATGGGAAGCTAATAGAGCCTCTGTTCAGGAGATGAATTAGGCTTAAAACTATCAGTGTCACTCATTTGTCTTTGGGGTTACAACATTAATTGAGACAGTTGGAGACAGGGATCCCTGTGTTCATTAGTGGCTCATTCTATTACAGTCATTTGAGCTGCATCTGTAAAAATGTAAATTATGGAGAGCAGATCAATGCAGAGGAAGGGTCTTCGATAACGACTTGTGATTTGAAAGAAGATTATTTGCAAAAGGCTGAGTGTTGTGAGTTATGAGTAACTAATGTACTCACAATTCTTTGGAACAATATTCCTGACACAAACAGATGATTCATAAACACATTTCTTTCTTCTATTTATTTCTGTCCGTCATAATAACTAACCTGTCCCATGCAACTACGCCTGCCCAAAGTGCTGCAGGCCTGACTCAAGTCATCATCATCCCATGGTGCCAGAGGTCCCGTTCCTTCAATACAGTCCAAGTTGTCCAGGCTGCGATTATTGGACAGTTCTCGGAGAGATGGAAGACAGCTGCAAAGCGGAGTTAAATAAGAGTAAAAAAAACTAAACAAAAAAAAAAACTAGGACAGAGCAGATGTGTCCAGGATGCAAAACATAGGGACGAATACTGATGGGTAGAAAGCAAATGTTCTCACACTATGAAGAAGCAGGAGGGAAACATGGTTCAGAGGAGGAAAATGAGCGATCAGCAAAACCAGGAATTGAAAGAGAGATAAAAGGAAGACATGTCTTCAATTCAAGACATTCCTTTCATTTCTGCTCTCATTCATGTGTTTTCACCAGTCTCCGTATAGTCTCTATTTGAATTTTATTTAACTCTAGCTTCAGTAATTACAGCATCTAAACATGCAAAGCCAGTGATGTCATACGAGACATGAATGTGCATTCTGTTCCATCATGAATAGTAAAGCAACAAATTGATTTAATCAAACAACAGGAACTCAGCAGTCTTTAAAGGCACACAGTGATAGTAACATTGCTGAATAGCTCCATGCCATGATGTATGGATGCAGATGTACCCTTGTTCCCGAAATTCACACTGAGTCAGACTCAGCTACTTTGAACCCGTAAGCACTTGGCAGATGGTATTTACGAGCTGCAGGGAAATTAGCAGTTGTTAGCAGCAGGACATGAATCTGGCATTTGGAATTTCCACTTTACAGGCTTTTCTGAGGGGTGCAGTGCAAAGTCACTGATGACAAATCATCCAATCCAAACCATTTTTGCACCATGCCCCTGAGAAGAGGCTTGCAGACCTATCACTGACCTGCTCATTGACCTGCCCAGTTGGTGCAGAGAGGACACACTGTGGAGTGGAGACCACAGGGCATCCAGCTCCCCCTGCAACAAGACGTAATCCAGGGTTCTGCTGCTCATGCCAATCAGGTAGGCGCAGTACGGAAGAGAGTAGGGTTGCACGATCAGACATTGGCAGGGGTATTAGAATTAGTCATTCAAGCATGCTTGGGGGAACGATTATTAAGCAGATACTGTAAATTACTATGAAAATAGAGATTAAAAATTTGATTGAGGCTGTTATGGGAGGACATGAGTTTAGTAGCGGTTTGTGTGCCAAAGGCTGTAATTTTCCAGATTATGTCATTTTTGTTTGTCTTTTTTTAACAATAATCTTTTCACAGAAATATGTGCTCTGTTTACATGTATTTATCACACTGACACTTTAATCAAAACAGATAAAAACATGAGGATAACCACTCCGATAATGAATGTTAGGAGAACGGTATTCGTAAAGCAAATGAATATTTTAACGGCTGTACTGAATACAAGTCCAATGACTATAAATCCATGTATCTAAAATATAGCATGTGTGTGAACTCATCATAATCTGAGTCATAGATGACTTGAGGTGTTAACTAATGTAATAGCCTATGACAATGGACAGTAGCTGTTGTGTATCACGCTGTGTCAGCATCACATATTGGACAACAACGACGCTTCATAAAGCAGGTAAAAGCAAGTTAGGCTCAGTTCCAGTCAGTCGGAGTGGTGAGGCGGATTGATGCTGATTTATTCACTGTGTGCAAACAGCAGCCAATGTCAGATTGTGCAAACGGCAGTAGTGATGTCTTTATCATCTTAGCAAGTCAAACGCTTTGAGGTGCCAAGTGTATAAAAGTACTTCTTAGCCAAGGTATGGAAATGAGTCCAGCATGTGGACAACAACAGGGAGTCTGTCACCACTTCTACGCGTGAGTAAGCCCAGCATGGGCTGTGTGTACTTGAGCCTGTTGTTTCCTGCACGTTTGCATGATGAAGCCGGGTTTGAGGGTTTCCTTCCTGTACGCACAGACCTGACAGGTTTGCCACCAGTATTTTTTGACAGTGTGTTCTTACGAGTGTAAGAGTGTTTGATTAAAATCAAGATTTTAATCTATCTTGTAGGGCAAATGGGGGACTTTTTATTTAAGTATATGCAAATACAGTATTTAATCTGAGTCCTTACTAAAAAAACAAAAACCAAATAAAGGCGTGTTTTGGGGTTGTTCTTGCAGACATTATGTTTAAAGTGGAGTTTCTTTCCATCACTTCGGAAGTTCTTTCCAAGATGGACTGGACTTTAACCTCGTCTCTCTAGCAGCTGATTGCTAACAAAACATCATCATTTAGGGCACAGCTTTGTGGCTCAGTTACATTTCTTACTTGCGTGGTGGTAGCTGGTCACTCAGAGACTGCTGGGTGGCCCTGAGGTAGCTCTGGCGGCGAGCAGCGGTTTTGGGTGAGGGTTTGGGGCTTCCTTCAGAGTCCTCACTGTCTTCCATGTCTCCCATGGCCTTCACGTAGCTACCACTGCGCATCCGCCGACATGGGATTTCATTGGCACCCCCACTGCGGCCTAATGTGCTGCTCCAATCACCCTGCAGGAGTCATTAAAGGAACAACATGAGTCTTAAGTTTCCTTTTGTTGTAACTACTGTTGTCAAACACTACATCCACTTACTCTTCGTCCAACCTGCAGGTAGTTGCAGGTTAGCTGCTGTTGGCAGGACTTGGACTTGAGCATTGACCTGTCCAGAGTAGCCGAGCCCTTCTGGATCACCTGTCTCGGTTGGCCCATTGTAAGCGTAGACCAAGACCCTCCTTTCATATTGTCATCATTCATCATGATACCTCCTGTTCCAGTTAGTCCACCTCCTCCACCCCCAGGCCCAGGAAGTGCCTGGAACTTCATGTCACTGCTGCTTTTAGAAGAACTGATTGTGTTGTAGCCACTGTGAATGTATCTGCTCTGGCCACTCTGGCTGTCATGACCAGTTGGACGCCCCAGAGTCATCATGGCCATGCTGTTGTGGTAGCTGCTTAAATCGCTGCTGTCCAAGTCATCCGAGCTCCAATACCCCGACATGTTGGATCTTGGCCGTCGCTTAGCAGTTGCCTCCGATTTTGTACCTCGATCTTTGCTTTTGGACCTGCGGTTATGCTTCCCTCCATCCTCAGTGCTAGATGAGCCTCCACCGCTGCCAGTGGAGCGTCCGTTTACATTCCCTTTCATGTTGTGGCTCTCCATTGACTGGGACTTTGCAAAAAGCTTCTGCACTGAGTGCAGCATGTAACGAATGCGACCAGGACTGTCCGTCCTCTGCTTGGCAGCAGCAACAGCAGATGTGCGGTGAAACTGCAAAGTGCTGAATCCATCGTGGCCTCCAGGTAGCTGCTTATCAAACTCCAGCAGACTGGATGGTGCCTGATTCATATGATGTGATATAGTTGCTGAGCCACTTGTAATCATAGGCATTCGTCCGCTCAGCCCTGCCATGCCCATGCTTGTTGCCATGCCCATGGACATGGATGTTCCCATAGTTCCTGTGCTTATTCCCCCAATGCTATCCCCAGGAGGAGAAAAGTCAGACTGGTCATAAGAATTGTAGTGGATCCTGGGAAAAGTGCTGCTGTTGGACAGTTGGTTGTTAAGGGGCAGCATGCAATCTTCTGGAAGGGACCCTGGGTTGGCTTGAGGGTAAAGGTTGGGGTCTATGGACCCATAGTGATCCATTGTGGGACTCAGCAGGTAAGGGCTGCGTGGCAGCGTGCTGGTCTTCTGAGGGTAGAGGGCCTCTGAATGTCCCGTGGAGGGATCACAGGAATCAGACAGGTGTCTGTTACGGTTGGTCCCCAGTCCTTTCATGACGTTGAGGAGGCCCGACCCTCTAGAAGACCTCCAAGCCAAGCAGAGATGACAGAAGACGATTCCTAGTTAAAGGAAGAAAACCAAAAACAAAAAGACACAACACAATAGATCTTGTTAAATATGCACAAAACACATTTAACACATGTCAGACTTAACCATGCATATCAGCTTAACCACACAAACTTGTCCGCTTGTGTGCTGAAGCAGAAACGCAGCTGCGGTGGGGCTGTTAGGGAAACACAGCGATGTCACAATGTGTGATATTTCCATTGCCTCTCACTGCAAATATCATGTTAAATTGTTCTAAATAGATGAAAAACAAAACAACATGTGGGACAAGGACAGGCGGTAGCTAGTGGGTCAGCGAATACATTATGGGTAAGAGAACAATTGATGACAGTCACTCCTCCGTATTTATGTGGGGCTCGGCAGCAGACAGGGAACAAATCTCCTATTTTCTTTTTAATGGCGTTATGGAAAAAAAAGGTCAGGAGACCATTAATCACTGCAAAATATTGAAATCCCAGTAAACCTACAAACATTGTAAACATGAAGACACTCAATTATATAGTATTCTACACACTACTGTGTATGCAAACTATCCTGACTTTACAAACTAAAGGAAGTTTGAAAATGTATTGTAGTATAAAAAAAGCATACAGACAAGATAAATCCCTGGGAGAGCCTATTTTCCTCCAGAAAACTTTCTCATTCCATGTTTCTGTTTCTTCTTCTTCTTCTTCCTCTTGTGCTCTTCACAACCCATCTTCTTTGGGTATCCCTGGAAGTAGCAGTGAAGCTCCTTCTCCGTTTTTGCATGGTAAGCCAAGGATTGCGAGATGAAGGTCAGGGTGAAAGAGGGCGGTGGGCAGTAGGGACTAGCAGGTAAACGTGCTTCCTCTTCCAGGTCAAGCTGTGCCAGTGCCCTACATGGTGAGGGAGCAAGGACACTACTTTTTGCCATGAAACACGATAGATGATAATTGGGGGATGCCATGGAAAGTTGCAACAAATATGTGGATATGTAATAAATACCGGAGAGTGTAATTGTTATAGTGGATTTAACCACCCTCTGTGTAACTATCAGGATTTACCCATAGCTGTGACAGTTTGGACATGTCACCAAACATGATGGACTCTATCTGAGATATAAATATTTTTCTTCTATGACAGAAGAATTTGCTTCTTGCCATACTCTGAGCTTATTTTTTGTTTTACTCAGTAAAATCTCATCTGCACCAATCCTTATCTGCAACATCTATCACAACGCATTAATTACATTTCAAATAATTAGCCCCTGTGCTAAACTGGATGCATTTCCTGCCTTTTCAGCTGAATTATGCTCAGCTATGCGCCATACTGGATGCCTTCTCTGCTGCGTAATGTTTGCAGCTTTTAATATTGGCATCGTGCTTCATTCTAAACCTGATTACTGCTGCAATTTTATTTCTATAGATGTTCTTTTTATACAGTCACCAGTTTTTTTTTCCCCTTTCTTAGCTTTGGGAAGATACATGAATTTTCATAATTAAGCTTTTCTTGTTCAAAACTGAGAAAGAGCTGATGTTTGCAGGTCAATTAAAACCATTTTTAGACAAAGAAAGTTATGTACGATAAATAGATGAGATGTGAAACTCCAGATGACTTTCTCCTATATATATATATATATATATATATATATATATATATATATATATATATATATATATATATATATATATATATATATATATATATATATATATATATATATATATATATGTATATAAGAATACTAGAGCGACGGTAATATCTGCAGCCGGGGTCCAACCCGGCTGCAGATATTACCGTCGCTTTAATCTTCCGAGTTACTCTTCCCACGTACCAGCAAAACTGCCAGAAAAGTGACTACAGAACTACGTGTGAAAGGGAACGGCTTTGCTCCTTCCTCTTCCCCCTCTTGAAGGAGTTTATTTGATGCTGTAGTGAGCTGTTTTTCTTCAGACTCTTTTAGACCACTATTCAGTTATCAGGAGAGTTCAACTGGAAATCAGTCATCAGTCTGAAAGCAGACGCGTCTTTTCATGTCAAAGAAAATGTGACAGACACGATAAGTGTTTAGAAAGCAACTTGTTCAAAATTAAAACTTCACTGACAAGCCAGTTTGAGTTGACTTGACTTCAGAAAACTGCTGAAACACTCTCCATGTTATTTTTACGCACTTCTTTTAATTTGAAGAATTGTATTTGGACACAAAAAAATAATGCTCTGTATAAATCATAAGCTGGCTTTCATTCCACCATTATTAGTACGCTGCAGACGCAGACTCATTTTTCATTAACATAGTCTCTCTGAATGCCATCTCTGCTGATAGGGTCAAATCCTCAAAATCCTTTTACACAACATTAACTAACTGCCTCATATCCTGTCGTGACACGCCACTCAGCTAAGCTTGGCGCGCCCTCCTCAATATGTCAACTTCTTCGACGCAAAATGACAGTGAAAGCTTCGTTGGAGGCAGGCGTGTCTGATTAGCAGAGATGGCTGACAGTCACAAGCTCTTTAACATGTTCCGTGAGTTTGTTAACTGTAGGTTAAATTAGAAAACAGAAGATGTCTTTTTATTAGCATTCACTAACATTCGTGTTTATACCTGAATGTCCAGGATCGTGTGTTTAATCGACCATGCTCTGTAAATGTATCTATTTGCTGTAGTTATACTTGTCTAGCAATCAATCAAAATTACCTGCATTTGATTACATTACATGCAATTTCAGAGCTCACTGGTTCAAAAGTCCTTAGAGACACCAGTACAACAACTAGATTTTTAAGTAGCACCAAAACGTGGCCCCGGGTCTACAAACGTATTATATGCTGACAGTAACCTCGAAGGACATCTGAGTAATAAGTTTAAGGTTTCTTATGGCATTTCTGTACTTCTAAATATTGTGTGAAATTTAGCTAAATGCATTTTATATGGAAGCACGCTTATATTTGAACATGAGGGACTACATGTACATAAAGTAAAGTACATGATTTCCTTAAATAGAATATGGACCAAGAAAAACCTTCAGCGACTCAGAGGTCATCCTTATCTGTTCTAATGATTCTTAGTCATACAAAACCTGGCAGCACATTATTGTTTTTACCTCATGTAAAACTATTGATGTAGGTACCAGTGATACCTGAAATGAACTGTAAGTGTAATGCACAAACAGTAAGGGGCATTTTCACCCTCAGACATGTTGAAACAAAAACATTTAGATTAGGTTTCCATTGGCTGTGCACAGGACAGATACGAGAGGATGTGCATCACTCGTTTTTTAGCTACACTGCATTGTATCCACTTCCACACCCTGTTTGGAGAGTCTGGTGATAGTATCTCCCTGCCTTGCGCACTGAGGGAGCGACCATCTGGTCCCTCAGTGGGAAATAGGGTGTTTGGCACCGTGTCCCATTTACGACCTGACTCTGTCTCTGGAAGTTCACGCCAGTCACCAGAAGAGGGCGACACACTCAAGGCAAAATAGACCTTCAGAATCCATTAATTTTAACTGTTTTTATACCAAAATGCTGACTTACTGGTATGATTTATTGCTATGTTTTACTTAAAGTCATAAAATGAGAATGTAAACAAAATTAACTTGATATCTGGAGTGACCTTTTTAGATAGTTACATAGAAAAGTTCAACATTTTGAACCCCCTTTAAATACATACTATAAACAAAATCTTCTTAAAATAATAAAAAAAATAAAGACTTATTTAGTCCAATTTGCTTTGCAGCTTGTACAGTCTGCTGCTACATAATCAGAGCATCCTTTTAAGATAAAATTAGGTTGAAGTTAGGTGAAAGGACTGGCCTAAAAAAATATCTTTACACTATTTATACCTCTTTGATTAATACCAAACATATTCCCAGTATTTGAACAGAAGCAATTATTGAAACACACCTTCCAAGAAGTGTTGGTTGTAAATTATTGTTTGGCAGATGAATAACTCAAACACTTCAGAGCTTACAACAAGATACAGATGTCATGGCTTTTATAGAAAGCCCACCTTCTTTCAATTAATAAGTATCAATACGCTAAAAAAAGAAAAAAAGCTTCCAGTATTAAACAGGTCTAAAAATTATGTTATGATTAATACCACTCAATATATTGTCATTAATTATAGATTAAAATCTCAGCCAAAATGCAAAAGCAGGGTGTGAAAAACTAAGTACATTCTTAATTAGGTAGCAGCCAGGTGATGCTGATCCAAAATGTACAACAAAAATGTCAAAGACTAATAACACAGTATCGACAGTACAGTATAGAAATATATAATTATAATATATAATTTGTTTTTTTTCCCCCACCCAGCTTCTGCATTTTGGTTGTGGTTCATGTAAGGATGTATTCCCCCTAATCATTAAAATGCTAATGGAAAGATGAATTTGTTTTTTGTTTTTTTTTCTGCAAGTATCCAGATTTGTCGACCAGTTGCCAGTTTCCATATTGACACATGTGTGGGTGGCCAGATTTAGACGAGAGACTGTGCAAAGGACAACCTCTTCTCATCTAAAGAACAATGTACAGAGAGGCAGTTTGTCAGAGCAGAGCTCCATCAGTCAGTCATGAGCCCATCTGCTCAGGCTTACAGCACTGCTGTGGAAAATGGGGGGAGCTCTTCGTGTGTGTGTGTGTGTGTGTGTGTGTGTGTTGAGTTCTCTGTCTAAACACAGTGTGTGCTACATGACAGGCAAATGCTTACAGACTGTGGTAAGGTGAGGATGATGGGACAGAAGGAAGTAGGAAGTGAGGAAAAAGCTGTGGTGAGAAAGGTGTGGGTTTTGACAGCAGTGGAAATGAAAGCAGTCTCAAGGAAAGGAGAAGGTGTAAAAATGAGTAAATGTGCTGTAAATTGTGCACTAGAGAGAAGGTAAAGAGATGTTATACAAAAAAAAACTCAAAATCAAAGCAGAAAAAAATCCTACAGAGAGAAAAGGAGAAAGGAAGAAGAGACGTGTGTCTGTTTTCATAATGTGTGATGCTTGTGTTCAGTCCAGAAAAAAGGTGTGAGTCTGCAAATGAGTGTGAAGATGCAAGGCATATGCACGTGGAAGATAATTGTCCACGGCTGATTGAGCACACAAACAACGCTGTTAAGGAGAGGGCTAACATTTTTTTCTGGAAGGATGTGAGAGACTGATAACATAATTCAGAAAAAGACAACTCCAAGATGCTGCTGCTAAAGTGGATCTACAAGCCAGCGAATCGTGGTGTGTGCCTTATTTTTCACACACCATTTCTCTATTTTGGTCTAAACGTCACCTTCAAACGAGTAAGTGCTGGTGTTGAAGGTAGGATTAAAACATAATCCCACAACTTTACTTGGGCCACCTCATCCTGAAAAGATGTCTGTCACCGAACTGGATACTGTGACATCACACGCCCAGATTGAAGTAAACATGTCAAGCTTCTGCATGTTTATCTCCACAAAACTTCAAATAAAGCTGCATGTGATGTACCTCAGTAGTGGGTGGTATAAAGTTGTAACATGTGTGCGTCTAAATGGCGCCCTAGAAAACAACAAATTATTGTGTTAGCCCGACTGAAAACAAATTAAACCTCACTGCTAGTTGTCAGACGTATCCAGATATTGCCGGTGAAGTTGGGGGAGTCCCTTAACGTCGTGTGAGACTGAAACTGACTCCTCACATGCTCCGTTCCACTGTTCCTGCTGCTGGCTTTTATCCAGAAGTAACAGCAGAAACACTACAGATAACAAGAAAAAGAAGTACAGAGCTGTATGTCTGCTCAGTTTAAAGTTTACTGTTGTTTGGTACTGTCGGCTAAAACAAAGATCTGCCTGTTGTTTAAGTGAGAAGCATGGTATGACTGGAAAACCTAACGCTATCAAGCTGAAAGTGAGCACTGCTGTGGTGAAAGTTGACATATGCATATACTTTGGGACAAAGAAAGGAGTTCATACTTGAGCTATAGTCAGAACTCGACTAAACTGTGCATGTGAACAGACTGACTCATTGAAACAGTGGCAGAGACATGCTGGAGAGTAATGAAGTGGAGAGGCCTCATCCCCTTAAAACTGGGTACTTTGACCAGAGCTGCTAAGACATGGTTGAAAAGGATGCATTTTGATTAAAAACTGTCACAGATCATCAAAAGGCTTAAAACATAAAAAAAAGAAGCACGGTATGTATCTTTTTATAAACTATAAACAAAAAAAAAAACAGAATTTGTGTGTGATATAAACTTTCTATTCGTAGTAACAGCCCTGTACACAGGTGAGTGGTCCAGTCAAGTGAGAAGACCCTCAAGGGACACTTTTTTATACATTTTTCTTTTATTAATTGAATAAATTTATTTTCCAGTGCAGTGCAATGCTGTGTCTACCCGTGCTGGTGCCCCAGGGCCTCTGTCCTGCATGTTTTAGACGTTTACCTGCTTCGACACACCTGATTCAAATGAATGTGTCATTAACAGACTTCTGCACACCTCGACAAGATGACAAAATGATGGCAGTGAACCACACATTTGAATGAAACATGCAGGGCAGCAGCCAACACCTGGACAACAGAGCTGAAACGCCTTACAGGAATTGGAATAAAATAGAATTAACACACACCAATAAAAAAAAAAAAAAAAAAAAAAAAAAAAAAAATCTATTTAGGGTTAGGGTCAATTTAGTCCTCAGTGTGTGCTTTGACCTGAAGCAGTTCATTATGCATAAAACACATTTATCTATCTATCTATCTATCTATCTATCTATCTATCTATCTATCTATCTATCTATCTATCTATCTATCTATCTATCTATCTATCTATCTATCTATCTATCTATCTATCTATCTATCTATCTATCTATCTATCTATCTATCTATCTATCTATCTATCTATCTATCTATCTATCTATCTATCTATCTATCTATCTATCTATCTATCTATCTATCTATCTATCTATCTATCTATCTATCTATCTATCTATATATATATATATATATACACATCAGAAATGCTTTCTTATACATACAGAGCTCGTGTGAGTGTATCGTCTATATTACAGATATTAAACTCACTGAGAAGCTGTTGTAGTGGCACTTTCTGTCCAAACTTGGGTTCAAAACCAATTTATAAAGTCCAGCTTCATGCTTGCAAAATAAAAATTTGTCAATGATGGTAAAGCCGCAAAAGCCCCTACCTGCCCCGCCAGTCTAATCTTATTACATTTATAACATTATGGTATGGCATTGATGGTAATGTAATGACAATATTTTGAAAGTTGCGTTTGAAAGAAGTCATTATGCCAGGCTGCATCTTTGAGAGTTATTTTAATTATTTTCTCATTATTTACACTGTTGATTGTTTCAGAAAGTGAAAAACATATTTTCTGAGCTCAAGCAGACCCCATCCCAATTGTATAATTACTTTTATGATGACACAAAAAGTAATCAAAGAAAATGCAGTGAATAAAAAAGATTAGTGGAACGGTGAAATATTGGTATTTCTGCATGAAAAACGATTTATACGACTGTCAAGATGATTATAAGATAGTAAGATAATAATAAATCCAGACATTTTCGCTCCACTTCAATGTAAGACTTTAACTATAGCAAAGCATTGTAAACATACTACCAGCTCCATCCTGTTTGTATGTTTAACTCTGATTTTGAAAAGTCAGTCGGCTGGATTTCTTCTTTTTTTTTTTTGTTCTAATCAAGCTCAGGACATAAATATCTTGGAGCAGTTTTGATTTACCCGACCTGAGACGCTCTGCAATACACCAAGCATAAAATATTTTATCTTTCAGCTTTGTCAAGTTGAGACCTCTTCATTGCTGCTTGCCCCTTCGATTTTGTCCGAATTAGCTCCTTTTTTATCCTGGAAATCTAAACGTAATGCTAGCAAATTTGAATCCGCCTTGCGTCCAGCCAACATCCGAGCTCGTTACCTATGAAGAAAAAGTCTTTGGGAGCCAATCAAATGAGTCTGTCCTTGCAGAGAAAGTCACAGGGCGGGTTTAACACAATGACAACAGAGCGACAACACTGTAATTTGTGTGTAAACAGTGTAGATGCCTGCAACTGAGAAGTAACGCTTGATTGAACTGGCTTTGGCATCAATAGTTAAAGACTTGAGCTTTTTCTTTGCAAATTGAACCTACCACAGGACTCAAATCATTTCTTTGCAAGGAAGATGTATTTGCTGTTTTGATGAAAAGCGGCAAAAGTTTAATTTATTCTTCTACCCGACACCCGACTCTTCTGTTATAAGACTAACCGGCTGTGCGCTACGGCAGTTTGATAAGGAACCGTGGGATTGGGAGGGCCTAAGGATCGTTTTCAGACCTTAAATCTTTCTACACGTGGGTCTGCTCTATCAGGCTACTGCTTTCTACCAAGAAGCTGAAGGAGTTAGGACTCACGAATTGTCACTTGGGGCTATTATTACAAGTTTCTCAATTTATGGGTTCCCAGTGATAAATATTGGTTTGGGCTTCATGTTAATTTTCTCCTGACACTAATTGAGAGCTCTTAATCTTCATATTGTTAAAATGAAAAAAACAATATTGCACATTTATGTTAAACATAATCAGCTAGTCACTCAATGCCTTTAAAAAAGAGTGTCTGTCGTTAATACCTGCATATCAACAAACACATGTGATAAATAGTAATAAATAGTGTATATGTGTGTGCATGTGTGGGTGTGTACAAAGACGGCTAACCTTGTCCTAATTACACTCTATCTATTCCATCAGTGCAGCACTCTGGCCTATTTTCACAGCTATAAATTTATCACTCTCCCTTCTGTTGTGATAGATGACCCACTCATTTTAGCCCATCTCTAAAGACTGTGAGCCAGATAGGAAGTCAGTGGAAGACAGTGGCACCACTTCACTGCTCATAACGGCACTGATGGAACTTTCCATGTCCTCAAAACTATTTCTGGCCTCAAAGTTCAAACAAAAAAGACATATGGTGTATGCCATTGTTACTGCGTTTGTGTTTTTTTGCACGAGGAAAGGTTTATAAGCATTATAAAACAAAATGGTGTTGCTATAGTTCCAAAACTACTTATGAATTTGTAGTCATGATTATCAAAGAATATAATTAACCCCTTGATGCCTGATATGTAAAATAATACACAAAAAAAATTATAAATGCTTTTTAAATTTAAAGTGTTAATAGTTATTGAAATTAAAAACACTTCCAAGTCTGTTTTTAGGAATTTTCTAATTAATATATTTTTTACCTCTATGAATACATTACGTAATTTTCTTTATTGTTCTATTCATTATATTTATCGTTTAGAATATTTTATATGGTATATGTTTTTTTAAATTATTATTGTTATGAATTTGGGTGGTGCAGAGGTCTTTGAAAGGTATGTGTCAAATATACAACATCAGGCACCAATGGGATAAATGTTATACATTTGTTGATATATGCATTAAAAGACCCAATAAAGATCTAAAATCGTCATGTTTTCGTCATTTACCGCTTGCCTCAGATCCATGTCTCTCTGACAGTTTAAGCTTCTTCACGTTGCCAGGGTTTGATTTGTTTTCCTTTGATTTGTTTTTATTTTGCACTTCTTTTGTAAAGCTTTTTTGTTTTGGTTCTTGTTTTATTCTGACAGCGTTCATCCACAGTGTGCGGCGTCTGGTTTTACGCTCTTCGCTTGCCAGCTCCTGGTTGTCTTGAAACGCCACGCTCGTCACGCTAGTAAATTCTATCTGACTTCTGTTGGGACTGGAAAACATCATCTTCTCACGCGACATTAAAATCACTCAGGAATGAGGTTGAATGAGTGAGGGCAGGTCGAGCCCTGCAGATCCTCTGACTACATGGGCTGGGAATCACCTTTATGATGTCACAACTTTTTCTGGAGAACCTGGAGGCTCCACTGACAATCACAAGTTTGATGTAATTTCATTCTGAGATCTTCAGATACATGATATACTATGTATATGTTGCCTTTGAAGGATGGATAGAATGATAAATGTGGCTGTAAAAACTTGTGAAAACAAAGACGCCTGCTGGTTTAATGTAAATAAACTGTATTTTTGTTTTACTTTTCTAGACTTTTTGACAATTCACAGCCGTTTACACTACACACCTTTTTATTTACTGAATACCTTTCATAAACACAAATACACACTAAAGAACACATCAGGGCTAATTATGGGTTCAGCTTCTTACTAAAAGAAAGTAAAATTAGAACTCTGAAAAACTCCAGGAATGAGTTTTCTGGTTATGTGGGATTTCTCTGTTTCTAAACTAACAGCTTTTTATTTATTTAGTCACTTTTATTTGCAATCCCCAATCAGCATACAATTCTATGATGTAATGAATAATTAGAATAAGGTATGATGCACAAAAGCTTGATCATTATAGCTAAACAAGTTATTCCCAGATATATATAACCATGTTTTGAATCTCTCAAGAAACTAGTGAAATGTAAAAGAACTAAACTGTTCTTTTTAATTTTCATTTACATTTTTATTTGGGAGATTTTGCCTTGAAAGTCATTTTCTTTTAATCGAATTAGTGCAAATTGATGACAGTCTTTTTTATACTGCACTGCTGACATCATCAGCAGTTCCCATCAGACATCAGTGTCAGTTGCAGGGAGCTAAAGATGCAATCGAATGCATTTTCTCTGTCTTGCTCTTTTCCTTTCTGTGTCTCATCAGGCTTTTTGCATTTACTACCTCAATTTTGAGGTCCTATTTCCTCCCAGTGAGTTTCAGTACAATATTTCTGTTTTCATTCCTTTCTAATCTGCCATATATTTAAATGGTTCACTTGCTTTTTCTCATGATCACTTTCTTTTTAATCGGGGTTAATGTCTCTGGTGCCTCTTGCATTTGAATAAAGCCGATAACAAATGTCTGACTTTTATGATGCTGATCCGTTACAACTAAAGTCTCCCATGAAACATGTGTGTTTGTCTACATGTACTAGTACCACTGTCACAATAAAAGTGCATCAATTGTGAAATATCAAAGCAGAACTGCCTGTTTTATGTAAGATACCGATCATGCAACGGGATGTACAGATTTGACCATATAATTATTAAACTCTAACCCTAACCATGCTATCAGCAAACTGATAGCAAATGTGAAAATGTGAGCGTCTCTGATCAATACAAGCTTGGAAAGGGTTCTATGTACATGGCATTATGGTAGTTTTGCCTAAGCTTATCAAAGACATGTTATGATTTCTTACGGAAGAAAAGGCAGATGTAGTCATATAATTATTTTATACCTCCAAAAGGATTAGCAAGTTTTCAATTTTTTGAGCCTTTACTGTGAAACTTATATGTTTTGACTGGAGGACAAATATAGTTCTGACACTCTCAGGGGTCAGACCTCATAACGCTACATCAGATGTTTCATTCCTCTGACTTGTTGCGTCCAGCATCACAGAGGCCTGGTTATAATTCTCTTCACATTCCCAAAATAAACCAAAAGGTTTCCAACTAATTATCAGTCGTGCATATGTCTGGCGATGCCGGGAAAGCGGAACTCAGCGATGTTACCACATACACCAAATGACTTCCCACCATGAAACAACTAGCTGAGTGCCATTTGCATTCACACATTTGCTTGTTTCCTTTAGCAACAGGAGCTAGGGAGAAACCCCCCCCCCCCCCCCCCCCCCCCCGCAACCTAAAGAGGAATTTTCACCAGAAGCAAAATATGTCAACGCCCTTCAGTGCATGACAGCTCACCAAAACGCACATATATGCTTATTGTTATCAAGAAAATGAAAAACTGTAATTTTCAAGACATCAGCATCCCTTTGTGTATTATTGTGGAACAAACCAGTGTTTGGAGATGACCACTTTAAATTTACTGCAACAAATTCAGCCCTAGACAAGCTATCATTAAACTGCATTGATAAAGTAACAGAAAGTCAATATCAAATGCAAAACCGACCGTGAAGAGAACAGTGGATTTTTATTCATCATTCTTTCATATGCTGCTTTTGCTCTTTGCCTCTTCAGCAGAAACAACTGAAACAATTGCAGTGATCAAAATGAACATGAGGCTAAATTATTGGGAAATGATAGAAACCTTACCTTAACAACAGGCTAAAAAAATGCAAATAGATATTTAGGAATAAACATTTCTGCAGAGAGGTTAAGTGCTTCAATTGGCATTAAAAGGATCAAGCACTAATCTTGTGCTACATCCAATAGGAAATCAAGTTTAGTGTTTTAAATGAACAAGTACTACTGTTTTGTGAAGTATTTTTTATATGTGGGGATAAAGAGATGGCTGTCTCTCACTGAGTGTTGCACACAGTGAGGCACAGAGAGGGTTGTGGGCTACAGCTGTGGCCTCTTTCTGTAGATTCAGGGCAAATCCAAATGACTAATGCGAACAGACACAGAGCGCTGTGCATGCACACATACAGGCACAAACATATATCTTAGGAATGCAAATAAATTAAAATGCAAAGACAACATTCAAACTATTTACTGCACACACTGTGGAGTTGCTTCAAATGCTGAAAGACTCAGGCAATATCCTTCACAAACTGCTCTTTGATTTGAATGCATCATGTCCAAGCAGAGCTGTCAAATCTAATGTCAAATGCTGTTCAAATGATGCCACACTGAAAAAAAACAAAAACCTCAATATGACAATTTAATGTTTAGTCAGGTGTCAGCTGGCTTTTCATACTTTTGTGTATAAATAAACTGGAGTTGACCTCCACAGCCCAACCGTACAACTTGGATGAAGCCTGTGAAATCTTATCCTGTCATCCAGATGATGTCCTTTGCAGGCTGTAAGTTGCTGTGCTGCTTGTGTCTAAGTGTTGCACAGCAGTCACTTACAGTCTTTTATGATCAACAGCAGCACAGCTATAAATCCCACAAGGATCAGCTTAAACCCTCAGCAACTCAAAAAAAAAAAAAAAAAAATGCCTTTGGCCTGACACACGATAACCGCTGTTCCAGGTCTAAGATATGTGTGCAGTCTTAATTCAACAGAAGAAGCTGCAGTGTAAGGAGATCTTCTGCTGCAACAGTGAATATTGAAAAGTCACTTCCTGAAACAAAGCATCAGTATCTGGTGGTGGAGATGTGACCATCGTCCTCACTGCATGGTATGTGGGTCAGAAATACATTCATGTCTCCAAATCCGCATGTGATGTCACAATAATACCCTTATGGCAATCTGTCATCTTATCAACCTGTCAGGGTCACATAGAGGAGCCACTGTCTCATGAAATAAAACAAAAAAAAAAACAGCCAGAGATGGTGCATCTATGCCACGCAGAGCTCTGACAATTAACAGAAAGGATAGTCGGTCCTAATATAACGTAGCAAATCATAGCGATGTATAAAAAAACAAACTTGTGACTTCTGCTGTTTTTATATGTCAGAATATATTAGTCAACATGGACACGGATAGTAAGGATATATATACTTCATTTAAGATAATTTTATATGAATGTCTCACAATCTTTTTGGGCATATTTAGAATAGTATTGTCCTAAATCGCTCACTGCTCCGATGTGACATACACTCATTTGTTTATTCAAACATGAGGACCTACTAATAATCATTTTGTTTTATCAGTCACAGATGCAGAAACACTTGATGAGTTCAACATTTGTCTGGCATTGCTCCCTAACTGGATCAGGCAGAGCAATGTTCAACGCCAGTGCGACTGGCCATTTTGCTAAGCTATTGTTTTTCCTTGTTTCATGTTCTGGCATATGATGGCGCTCTGGGCATTTAAATATATGCAGGGCAAGAAAGTGGGTCAGATGTGAACTGGGCAACATTGCTTGTTGGATTGTCTTTGTTTTACTGCTTTACTGTTGAGAATAAATATGTTTCAAGAATCTCTGAAGAGTGGTTTTGCATCAATCATGACTTCAGTAGGTCTCTGCGCACAAAGCGTTTCAATTATCAAAGTTGAGAAAAAATGGTCTCAGAACTCAAAGTAATCCCATCCTAACATTTACTTTCATAACTTGATAAACCTTGCATGCTTCAATTAGTTTTTGTGTGGTAAAATCTTAAGCTGTACCACATATTTTTCTGAAAAGTTGAATTGTGGATTCAACACACTCCCCCAGGGCTTCAGTGTTACTAATTCAAGACGTGAAGTGAAAGAGGGAAGTAGGACAAGTTTGTTTCACAAGAGACAGATCCAAAATGCTTTGTATTTTTTAATATTACATCATTAAAAGCTTTATTTTTGTAAGGCTTTCCTCAGAAAATGAAGTGCACCATGCAAAGAAAATTAAATAACAATATATATTTTTTGTCCCTAAAACAAGGAAACCATATTTTGATGCAACAGCTTTGCAACTATTATCTGTAGTTGAAGCTTTATTGTCCTTTTGTGTTGTTTCAGGTTAAGATTTACAAATTAGGTGCATTTTCCTTCTCTTCTTGTCCTTCTATCTTTGGTTCAGCAGTCATAACTGAGTCATATTACCCTGTTACAGTGCACCAGTGCGGGAAATCTGGATTTCTGCAGATAGGATTTCTGTGTCAGAGAGAATGCTGACCTTGACATAGCATCACAGATTGACAATTCAATTTTAACTTGCTCAATTCGCAGCAAGTAAGGTAATTGGGTGTTTGTAAGCGGATTCATCTTAGTGCATGAAAACATATCAATTTAAAATGTTTTATCTGGAGTGACTCAACCCTGAGGGAAACCAGCATAGACAAAAAAAGAGTTGATATATTTTAAAATAGCAGTATGTGAGGAGGACTTTTTTTTTCTTTTGAAACTGTAATGCACAATACATAGGAGAGTGAGAGCACTCAAACACAAAAAGTGTTTCCAGGTTTGCTTCTTTCTGTCTGCACTCATGAGAGGCTTTGTAACAGCATGGGATGAGTACTTTATGTTTCAAGAGACAAAACTGGAGTGAAGGTCTGAGGAGACAAAAGGAGTTGTCAAATGTGATTCAGGGGAATTGCCTGAATCTCATTGTCTGTGTGTGAAGACAGCTAGAAGTAACACATCAATCACAGCTGTCCGGTGCTGCAGCTCTCTCCTGCCAACATTCTCATTCAGAGTGAGCTCTGTTTCGATTATTGCGTTTTATCAGCATTTATGGGAGCATCCTTTCTACCTTTTCACTGCGACAAAATCATTGATTAGATCATCCCTGTCTACATGTTTCTTGTCTAACTTTGACCTGAGGAAAAAAAATATGAATTTATCTGCTGCACAGTGAATGCTGCATGATTAATTCATCTATTTCATCTAGTCAGAATGTGGCATTGGAGCACAGGTACTTTTCAGAAGCTGGTGTCAAATGCAGCCTTCAGATCCTGCTGTAACACCTCTAGTGTGGTGTACAGTGGATGCGGTGTTTGCTCCACTATGTCATCCTCCACCCCAGGGAGTGTCATTGTGTTATGAATGAACTGAGAGGAGACCTGCGACTGGAGCTGCATATTGTCTTCATACCACAACATCCCAGCTGGCAAAAGCTCTGACTCTGTAGAGAATAGCATTGCTCAAAACATATGTGTGGGTCCTCAGTGGTGCGTGTTCATGCACCTGTGTGTATTACTATCAACTTAATTAGTATGGTAATGCATACAGTGCATACATCATACTTTAGTGTGAAGGAGGAAAAGTGGATGTGAATACTGTAACAGAGGATAACTACAAAGATTGCATCTTGTCTGCCTGTGCCAGTGAGTGTATGGTCATTGGGGCTTGATGCTCAGTTGAGGCGATTGAAGCAGATCACTGCTATTGTCCCAGTACAAAAGCTCAGAAAGGGAATCAGTTTATTGATCCAAGTATGGTTGGGATTACGACCCTTTTCGGCTTGTTAATGTAGGTCTTGTTCTGGCTGACGTGTTTAAATATGAATTGAATGGCGTCTTACATGTCACTTCTGCTTATTGCTTTTCTCGTTATACAAATGAAATGCACAATATGTGTTCTTTGTTGGTATTTTTTGTTGAGCGTGGTCAGAAATTATATTATACGAATGGATCCATATAAACATAAATCTACATTTGTGCACATTTATTGACCATATATATGATCGTTTCTACCTATACCTATATGACATAAGTCATTCCAATATTATAATTGGATGGTCTCGGCATGGGGCCCTCATCATGGCCCATTTTCAGGTGCTTTGAGAGAAATAAGCTCACCAAGGCTATCAGCTTTCTGACAAATATATTTGGGACAGAATTGTCTTCGTTAGAAAATCAGTCTTCATATAATATAACAACTGCGTTAACGACTGATTGTGTTACGCTTACTTTAAGGCAGCATATTGCTCCATAGCGCCATCTGGTAGGGCCTGACCCCACTGGCCCTGAATGCCGAGATGCTCATGAGTGGGTGTAAGAGGGCAGTAAAAATAACTAAGAACACAAGCAAACAGCAAACGAATGAAAACAAGGACGGTTTCATGTTTGTGGCTTCATATTTGTGACTTTTCTACATGCGCCTGCAGGAACCTTATGAAGACCTAATTGCTTGCTCATAAGTAAACACTCCAAAAGGCTGTCAGCATTAAATACTCCAGCAGCTGGTGCATCAGGAACAAATGCCAAAGGACACCTTGTGTGTATCTCTGAGTTGACAAGGGCTTTGACTTTATTTGTATTCGACACCCTTGTAAGTGAGAACACATATTTGTCTCTGAAATTAGTGGAGAACAAAAAAGTCCAGCGAGAGCGTTAATATTGCACTTATAATGCTCAGATGGCCAGAAAGACAAATTAAAATTCTACTGATGTTGCTTGGAGCTGTCTAGATCTGTAAATAGAAAATGTAGTATGATCTCCATATCATGAGTTAATGTTAGGTCAGAATTAGTTTTTTATCTTAGTGGACTGGCAAATCAAATTGGAAAATCCTCATGTAGTAAAATACAGTAAAATATGACAAACAAACAAACAAACAAACAAACAAACAGACAAATAAATAGAATTGTGTCTTCCATGTGTTATATTTAAAACATTCATGGTAAAATAAGTTGATGCATGAGAAAGAAATCCAGAGAAAATCTCATGTTAACATGTGTGATGTGTCTCTGAGAGGTGCAGAATCTCATATATGCAATAAGTAGCTGTGAAGAACAAGTGTTAAAGAACTGCTTCTAGTCTACAACATTACAGATCCACCCATCCAAACGGAAAAGCACTGCAGCTTCCACAATAAATAAATAAATAAATCTCAGAAAAGCCTTGCAACCTCATTTACTGATGAAAGTGCCTTAAGCCTTTCTTACACTTCAGATGACAAACCTAAACAAAAGGGCAACTCCATATATAAAGGGAAACATTTGCGTTTGTAAAAAATTTCACCACCTTCTGGTCTGGCATCAGTCGGTATGTTTAATGTAGCAATTAGCTTCAATTAAAGAATGCTGATGATGAATCCTGTCCCCGATGACTGGGGAGGTGAAGGAGCTAAAGATCAGGGGTTCAATGCTACGTGCATGCATGAGCATTCGTGAAGTCAATTCTAACTCTGCCTCAATTTAATTAATTTAAAAGCAACATTACCAGCCGAGTTTAGAGCTCAGCACGGGGATAGGGACTTACATTGGCAGCTCATTTCTCAGAAGTCTCGATCTGAGTGGAGTGGATTCCTGGAAGAGATACAAGGGAAACTGTCACATTTTATACATCTTATTTCTGCATACCACCATGTCTTGTTGCACTAGTAACTTTATATGCAATGGTTGGCAATGGTACTTCGGCTTCCACCCACGGTCCAAAAACATTCATCTTAGGTTGAGTGGTTATTCTAAATTGCCCAAAGGTGTGAGCGTGCATGGTTGTTTGTCCCTGTGAGAGACTGGCAACCCGTCCAGGGTGTACCCCCACCTCTTGCCTGTAATGAGCCGGGATAGGCTCCGGCAGACACAGATGACCCTGTATCTATCTCTCTCTCTCTCTCTCTCTCTCTCTCTCTCTCTCTCTCTCTCTCTCTATATATATATATATATATATATATATATATATATATATATATATATGAAACCAGTGCCTAATGACTGCTAGTGTGCATATAGTAGGTGGAAAAGTAGAAGCAAACAGCTCCACCATGTCACCTACTTTGCTCTGCTGTGCCTTACTTTCTCTCCCTTCCTCCTTCTCCGCACCTTGGAGGGAAGAACAAAGGCACCGATTCGGCTTAACACATTTCACTCACAGCAGTCTCTGACTCGTTCACAATCCACTCGCTTTTATATCTCCTGTGGTGTTACAGAAGCACAGAGAATGTTGTAGAGGGACTCTTTTCAGCCCAGGTCTCTGCAAGCGGTCGTTGATGCAACAGTTATACCATCGGATGCAATTTCACAGAGAACTTTGGACGTTGCCTAGGACTAGTGAGCATTTGGAAAGCGTCTTTTTATCTGTTGCTGCCTGTGAAAGAGTTCACGTTTCTCTGGATCAGTCTGACAAAAGCCACATAAAGTCTGAGTGAGAACATCTCCCAAAAGTCATACATCAAAGCGTATCAGGAACTCTTTCACTGTGTTATGGATTATCGGGTTTTTTTTTTCCTTACAAATCTTAAAATATTCACCATGCTGCAGAGAAAATCATTGACATTACTATATTCATGCAGTAGTGTTTAATACTTTATAGCCAGGTTTTATTCCGTTACACACATTAAACTCAAAATATGAAAAGTATTGGATAGTTATGGCTTTTAAGTAGTTTTAAAACCAAAACACACACAAGTGGAGCGTAAACAACCACCGCAAACTTGACCACAACATCTTGACTTTTGAAATGATAAAGGTGAGGATAGTGTTTGATGTCACCACTCTTCCTATTGACCCTTTCTAGGAAGCCTATTTCACAAAATTGTGACACCTAAAAGTAATAGTGCTGACCAAACCTGAGGTCGGGACAAGTCTAACAACGAATAAAGTCTAATAGTTTTCAGGGGTTCAATATCCACTTCTGTTTTTAAAGCAAATAAATACTAAGCCACACTGAGATGTGAAGGTAACACGAACTATATGAATGTATAATTATTTCATTTATAAACTGAACATCCTGGTATTCTGTAAAACATACCTAAAAAGATTGATGAGTTTTTCAGATTTGGAAAGGAATAATTATGTAATTTCTGTACAGGTCCAAATGTACTGCTTGTGTAACATATTTAACTCTTGTAGTTGATCAATAGGCAACATTAAGAGAAACGTGGCCCCAGCTTGAGCACCTGAAACAATGGAAAAGACTTTACAACTATTTAAAGGCAGTGATTTAATGTGGATTGTGGCAAAATATGTTATTTGTTCCCAGTCTGCTGTTATCAAAATCTGGAATATGCCAAAGTACCAAGACAGAAAATTCAAAAGAAATACACCTGGAAAACAAGAAAACAGCAAATGAAAAAAGTGTGCCATAACTGTGATTTTTTTTCTTTTTATAAACATCGAACAAATGAGTGAACATCTTCCAAGTGTGGTAATTCATAGTCACTCATTTATTTATTTATTTATTACCTGGGTCAGCCCAGAACATCTGTAACATTTTTCAAATCTCTTAAAACAGTTGCATCACTGTGGTTAGTTTTGATTTTTGGGACAAAATCAACAAACGCAAAACTCAAAAGAGCTTTGACCTTTTGCAATAAAATGTCAAGAAAGATTGCAAAGACACGCTGCCACACAAATGCACACACCTCTTAACAGTGTTAAAGGTCATCTCATACTGGCTTCAGATTTTTATTCAAAAGAATCTAAATAACAAGAACAAGGCATAAGCCAACATGGATATGTCAATAGAAGGTACATTTATTTGAAAGAACAAATGTTATCGTGAAAACGGCACCCACGTGCTAAAGTAATAGATGTTAATGTGTGAAGCTGATTCCTCTTTACTTCCTTGTGTAAGACTAAAGCCAGCCATTAGATTCCCTTCACCTCCTAAAAAAATCATTCATAAAGTTTAGATGCGCTTGAAAAAAAGACATATGAAAGGCACTTCAAATTGATGGGGATTGAACTGTGAACAGGATTCAAGCCAACCTCCTCATGACTCGCTTTCATTTCAAATTTGAATTTGATTAATGTCAAACTGTACTACATGAGAAAGGAGATTGGGAAACAAATGTGGGTATCAGGCTGTTTGGGCTCTTCATGTAGGGGATGTGTCATGAATGACTGCTAGACTGCTAATGTCCTGGGAAAACTCTCTCCCGGAGAAAATGTTGATGAATTCTATGAAGCTGCCACTCTTCATGTTGTTATACATAAAATGAGGCATCAGATATTGATTATTCACCCTAATTTCAGTTGACATTGTGAAGTTATACCAATCAAACACCCTCTTGTGACCTAGATCAGGGATTATTGCCTCAGAATACTTTTACTCTTCTTCCTTAATTTTTGGGACGAGTCTCACACTGCTGCTACGAGCACCGACTTTTAGACATTTTATTGGTTTTATTGTAATTTTATTGCCCTTGGTTTCTAAACCTAGTGTCATTTTATTATTTGTTTATTTTAGATTTTAGGTTTGCACTTTGTGTTTAGAGAGAAATGTATTTATTGTGTAGCACCGAGGGTTTGAGAGTGACGTTATTTCGATTCTCTGTATGTACCTCACATGTGGTAGAATTGGCAATTGGTGACTTTGACAACTATGAAAAGCCTTTTTTAGTAATTTCATTTATTTATTCATTTATTTTTTAACAGATTTTAATAAAATATCAGTGCTACTCTTTAAAGGAGTTTCTCAAAGAAAGACTGGATGGGATTGTAATGTTTCTCATTTCATAGTGCATAATAGTTTTAAACAATTCAAGAAATCTTGAGCTGGTAACCAAATGGGAAAGGACATATTTTAAGAAAACTTTGTTAAGAACTAAAATATGGAGCTACATTCACAAATGCACTTACAACTAAACTGTTATAAAAATAAACATGACGTTAACCTTGTCCAGAGGTGGTGTTGATGTCTCCAAGCTCAGAGGCATCATGGACCACCAGGGCATGGGAATATGAATTGTACTCAGAGGAAATCAGTATCACTAAAGGCAAAGAAGACCACTGACTGTTATCAGCAGCATTTGGTGTTAAGGTAATGCAATGTCACAGTAAGGCACCTTTTTTCATATTTCCTTTCTGTTGACATGACAGTTATCTGATTTATGTGGTCCTTGATCAGATCTATATCTGACACATTGTATGTGACATAATCAGAACAAACATTTAAATAAATGTGGGTTTTAACCTAAATTATTGCACCAAGTGCTGCCATCTCCGACAGACTCAGGTGCTATGCTGAGGTCTGCATGGCTGCCGAGCAGTCCATCCCCATCACAGAAATATATATTCAAATCTACCTGACATTTTAATTCCTTTGAAGCTAAGGCTTAACAGTGCAATAGTTAATTTTGTTCGTGAACAAGCCATAGTATTATGGAGAAGGTTTCAGACAGCTGAACAACTCAGTGGCAAAACCTCTGTGGTCTTTTCACACGGTCAACAGCGGCGCAATCTCTCTTTCCTCCTGTTATCTGGGGCACAATGTTTTCAAAACTGGCTGCAGTTGCTTCTATTCTGAACTTTTTGTGTCCTGCCTCAAGAAAAACTGTCCTGCTTCAATATTGTCACATGAATGTCAGATGAAAGACACTTGTGGCCACAAACGTGATCCTTCAAAATCAAACTTACTAAAGAAGAGACAAATAGAATTGATCAACACGGCTGGTAGTGTGATGCTGTAATCAAAGAACTCATCCGTTCCTTTACTTTTATTGTATCTTTCACTAACTTAACACCCAGACTTTACTTGAATTACTCAGCAAAATATCTTTGACGTTTCAGTGGCACCATTAGTAAAAGATTTTTCAAACCCCACTTAATTGAGAAAATACAAATACATATACTCGCAACGTCTATGTCCAAAGAAGCTTCATTATCAGCATATGAAATACGAAGCACTTATTCAAGATCCTCGTAACAACATTTTCAATACACATGAATGTACCAAGGTTAAGTGTTTTTAATCATTTTTAGACAAACGTATTCTGTTATTGTAAAAACCAGAATGACATACACTTAATTTTCTGTCCTTACTCGGAGACATTTATCATTTCACCTATTAACATGTTAAAACATTTCTTTGAGAATGCAGCATTTATATTATATAAGGAGATTGATATTATCAAATATCAGTTTAAGAGGCTAAGAAGTGGATTAGTTTGACTAAACATTTTTTTGTAAAGTGGAAAACATTAACGTCTCAGCGAACCTCTGGAGAAAAGTGTCTTCTGACGAAGAAGCTAGTGTCTTATAATCTCCTAGAAGAAAAAGTTAATATCCAATTAGTTATTCAAGAGAGTTTGTGAGACCTCTTAATTAGAATAAATGACTGCTGAGACAGAAGTCCCTGGTCTCATGTATACAGCTCACTTAGCGCATGCTTTTGGCGTCTTTTTCTTTTCTTTTTTTTGTATTGTAAATATGGTACATTTTACCATTAAATGGCACACAAGCATAAAAATTACAGCATTTATTATTTAAAAATTACATCCATTTAAAGTAGTTTTTTCACTTTCAGGGGATCAAAAGTAGGTAAAAAAAAAGTGATATAACTGCACATTGAACCACCATTGTAAAAACTTGGATGACAAAATCTTTTGCAGCCAATATTGTAACTACCTGAAGTCTTGAGCCCATGGAAATCACCAAAATGTCAAAAACCCTTCATATTTACATTGCTGAAGGTGTCTCTTGATTGTAGACAATGATGCAGGCTTGTTTTGGAGCTACGGCAGCTCAGCATCTTGCAGTTATTGAATCATCAATGAACTCCACTGGATTCCAAAGATACTCTACAGTCAAAAGGGATCATCTGTCCAACAGCTTAAGCTTGGCTGAAATCGGGTCTTGCAACTTGACAATGATCCCAGGCACACCAAATCAACATCAATGACTCAATCAAAGTCCAGACCTCAACCAGACTGAACTGTGTGGATCTTAGCAGTGATAAGAAGAGTCACCCAAAATTCCATGACAACACTGAGGGTGATTATTAACATCATACAAAAAACAATTTCTGCAAAAGGTCCATCTACAAGCTACAAAATCATAGAGTATATTGTTGTTTACAACTGCTGCAGCTTATTGGATTAGTTTTGGTAAATAGGCAATAACACAGTGTAATGTCTTGTTGATCGTATTTGTCTTCTTGTTCATCTGAGGTTGTGCGCGTATTTCTTTTTTTTTAAACTTCAGAGCTAAGATGGAGTCTCTTTACTTTTTCACCTGTCTCTATTTCTGTTTTCTCACTGCTCTACATAACGACACCAACCAGCATCCTATAATGCCCATAACGCCCATGAAACTGGATTACTGGGAATGTGATTAAGGCCAGATTTATGAAACCACGTATGCATCCGTCTCACCCCACACAGAGGGAAGATTTGTGGATTGTCAGTCAACACAGATGGGATTACACACAGTCTTCCAAAAACCTACCAGCGCATAGATTTCAGGCATGATTACATGTGATGAACTATTGATTAATTGAAAGACAGATTTCGCCACAGAGGACAAAAACCAACAAGGAAATACGGGTAATGAGTCAGAAACTCCAACTGCAACAGACAGTCCAAATTGTTTTAAAGACAATACATCACAACTTAAACAGTAAATCTAAAGCATCAACAATATCACCAGCTGAAGAGTAGCCCTCACCTTACACTCCTCCACAGATTTCTGACGCTGCCCTGCAGTGGAAACAAGGCACTGTAGCAGGCAGACGTAACTGTGAACTTAGTTTTTTACTGAGTTAAATTCAGGAATTTAAATGTGTGGATCTTGCATTGTATCGCTTCAGTTTTGCATGTTTTAAGATAATGTTTCAGTCGTGGACAGCTGAGTGGCAGACGGTGTAAACGGAGACTGCTGGCAAATCGCATGCAGACTGGGAAAGCAGCATGCTTGTTTTGCCGGTCTTGGCTCAAGAGGAAAACACACCACTTTAAGCTAACAGACAGGCACACACACATACACGTGCACACAACGAGCACACAGCACACGTGTCTGGACATGGACACAATCATAGTTAAATGCACAAGCGTGTTCGCACTGAAACACATATGCAGTCACAGCCACACAGAACCTTGAATCCAGGGACATGTACCTGCACAGTAAAGCACCTTCTACATGCATACATAGACGACCATGGATGAGCGAGGAGCCCACGAAGACAACACCTGTCACTCTGTCTGTCTGTCCAACTATGGCTTCAGTTGGACCACAAGCCAGGGATTGTGAAGTGAAGTAAAACATAAAATTACACCCCCAGTCAAACACATCCAACAACACACATGAACACAAACACGGACGAGCAGCATCTCGGACGGAGCAGTAAGGAAGAGTGGGTAGGGAGAAAAACCGAGACTTGGACTAAACATGAAATTTAACAAACATGCTTGTTTGCGATTGGGATCTTTGTAGCCTCAGCACATATGAAAGGATAAATAGAGTATTAAGTACCTACGCTCAAATGTAAGAGTTAAGTAGGTGAGATGAAATTCATGGTAATTAAAACCGTTTCCAGATTGCAACTATGAGACAGAGGGATGTTTGAGTATGCATACGTGGGCAGTGTTAAACACATTTGGACTTCACTTTATCATCATAGACTCTAGGCAAATCCGTGATTTGTGAATGGGCATGTTTGTGTAGTTTTGTGTATTAATTTGTTTCAGAACTGTTTAATCACGGATTACGTTAAAATGCTGCCAGTGCTTATAATGAGGATCCAGTCTATTATTGATTACTCACATTTGCCTACAAACAGTATTTTCTACAAACTGCCAGAACTTCCTGGCAAAAATAACGCCCATTTTCTGTCACTTCCAGCTGATTCATTTCTGTTTTCATTTGATTTGTATTTTTATCTGAGATGGAGCTAAAAGTGAACAGCTGAGGCTGGTCCAGAGCAGTGTACTGATTGACTGAGGCTGACTGCAAAGCTGTCATCACACACCTGGACAGATATCTGCCGTGTCACAGTCATGTTTACACCTGATTTAAGTTTATGCAATCTTGTCACAGACGGAAGCATTATAATGGCATCTCCCAGACTACAGGCTGAGCTCTGTAAACAACCACAACAAATGTAAGTGAAACTTCCAGAAAACAACATGGCACGCCGCCGCTCAGCGAGGTTGCAGAACGTCAGTATGTCTACGAGGTAAATGAGCCTTAGATTTACAAGTGTTTACATCAGACCAACCACCGTGTTTGAATATATGGTCTTGCCTGTAACAAGATTATTTTTCATGTAAGCAGGCGCTAGTGCATTATAATCACCAGAGAAATTTTGCAGTGGCTCCAGTGAAAATGAAGATGCAATGTGACACCTAAGTTTTCAATTAAGCTGACAGGTAACAGCCATTAAAATGCCATTACATTTATTAAGCTCTATGCTGTCTTTATTGCAGGGTGGACCTCAGGGAACCATTTCCAGGTCCCAGTGGAGGCATAGACTCATATGTGTAACAGAATAAACCACGTTCAATTACAGCCTGTTGACACCCACAGCTTTATCAATGATGCTATTACTGCTGTCTGGAATATAGCTGGAGGTATTGCCAAGAACCTGGCTGCAGTAGCGATTTACAATTCAACATCTTGTTCATTGGTTTACAGCGCCTGCTGATGGCCAAAGCTCCAACCCCACTCCCTCCCTGCCACAGTGATATTGTTAAGACTTGCACAAAGCAACACAGGGTCCTTTTGTGAGCTACGAGCCAGCAGCTTGGAAATTTTAAAAGCGAGACTTGTGCACACATAAAAAGTGGACTGGTGGTGTTGGTGGGGGCTGGGGTGGTGGTGGTGGTCACAGCACTTGGACAGATGAGTATCTGCAGGGATCCTCGCACATGACGTGGGAATCAAATTTCACAGAAACAAACAAGACAGGTGGATGCAGTTCAAGCCATCCTACTTTAATAGCTACTTTTGCAGTCTTTTACCTCAAAAAGGTCGGTGAAAGGACAGCTGGCACGTCACATTTAACAGACAAACAAGGGGGGAGGACAGGCATGTTGGAAACTAGGACAAGAACAGACTGCCCTACTGTAAAAGCCCATGGGATGCTCATAGATAAAGAAAGACCACTCAGACTGATGGCAGTGTGATGAGTTTACTGAGCTGCAACAATAGCTTCTTAAGCTGGAATGACAGCATGTATGTTTACATGCTTTTATCAAAATTGCTTGTGCTATTTGCATTGCAGCAAGGGGTTAGTTATCCACTATATTACAGGTATCGCATTAAACTAAACAATATTTGCTCCTTTCATTCTTACAATAGCAGATTTTGTGGCTTACTGATCACATGTTGCAATGGTGACTGAGACTTTAGAGACCGTGAAATATCAAATATATCCATGACCATTTCAGAAACTCAGCATGCAAGTCAGAATAAGGATTTAATTTTGGCCCAGACAGGACACAATACAGAGATGCAAAATAACTTTTTTTGTGGCGTAAAATCCTTTTTCTTTAAAAATCTACAATCCTGCAAACAAAGAAATCCGTTATATCTATGATCCCATTTTCACAGAGATAATACCAAAGAATAAGCAGCTTCAACAAACCTCCAAGGGAGGAAAGAAGTACAGGAGGGCATCTAAATGAATCCAGGCAAAGTAGAGAATAATTTTAATAAGCTATTCTTCTAAATAAAAGCAGGTAAATGGTCCCTTTGTGCCTTGCAGCCTGAATTGTATCATTTCTCTCAAAGAAAGAGCATGATGAAGACACCTGGACAGTCTTTGAGTACTGGCTGCATTTTATATGGACCATTGTGCAGATGTTTCTAAAAATTACATGGCAATTTGCTTATGCTGGAAATTGACATTGATTCAGGTGTTTGGCATTTGCATCAGGTTTTTTCTGACTTATCTTATACAAAGAATTAGTGTGGTTCCTGCGGATTTGACTTTGATTTCCAGGAACAGCACCAACGGACACAGAAGAAGCTGCCTTTGGGCACCACTGGACACACATACATCTAACTAGAGAAACAAAGCAGAGCAACAACCAGACTGTCCATCCATTATCCATACCTGCTTATTTCTAGTTATGGTCATGGGACTCTCCCATGTCCCCATCTCCCCAGTACAGATCTGCAGAGAAGCTCTAGACATTATACTGCAATGCATCATCACCAAACCAAATAAACTATGTAAAACCAATGCTATTTTTATACTGACAGACAAAACAGGACACTGTCTTACATAATGTGTGTTTGTTCAAAAATATTAATATATTAATATCTATGAGACTGCAGCTTACTCCAGCTGTATTGAAGTATCATCCCAGGAGGAGTACATCCCAGGTCACGAGTCCATCACAGGGCCTCAAAAATGTTTAATATTATTTTTAGGTTATCGATTGTGCATTTCTTTGTGCACACTACATGGAACTACACAAAAGTCTTAGGCAGGTGTAAAGAAATGCTGCAAAGTAAGGATGCATTTATCACTTCCAGGACTCCTTGTTTACTGACAAGAGTTCATGGTAACATTACCTGTATGTTTGGGATACTTATCTTGCTGCAGAAGAAATTGTTTTAACACATTAGCCTCCTCCCAGATGCTTCTGTATATGACTACATATATTATACATTAATCCTGACCAAATCCCCGACTCCATTTACAGAAATTCAGCTGCAAACTTCCACTATGTTTCAGTGCATCCTGCAGGCACTTGTTATGTTACTGTTCTCCAGTCCATGAGCTAACACGTTTCTTTTTGCGACAGGCCAATGTTTCAAATTTTCACTCATTAGTACAAAGCACCTGGTACAATTTTTCCTGGCTCTAATTCTTATGTTTTCTGCGCCGCTGAGTCTCTTGGATTTGTTCACACTCCAGACCTTCTGCTTTTTGCCACGAAGACGACTTTTGACCGGACTTCTCTTCTCTGAACAGCAGATCGATGTACCAGGATCCCACTGGTTTCTGCTGGTTCTGAGCTGATGGCAGTAGAGGATACCTTTGGACTTTGAGGGGGAGTAAGCATAATGTGTCTTTCATCTGTGGTTTTGTTGATATACCACTGCATCTATGGCCCTCAACAATGCCTTTTTTGATTATTTTTCTTCCACATCTTGACACTCATGTCCTCTCTGCAACCTTTCCCTGGAAAGGACCTTGCTGAACTACCCCGTGTTTTGTTTGCTGTCTTTAGTCTTTAGTCAAGGTGTATGACCTGTGGCATGAAACCGTCTTCCACATCATCCCCTTGGAAGAGTTTGAATGTAATCCACCTAGTTTTAAGCCTCCTACATAGCTGCTCCTGTTTCAGTTAATGACGGTATTTCAACTTAGATACAAAATTGATGGTCATTAACACTTGCTGGGTATAATAGGTTAATCATACACCGGAAACAACTAAATAACAGTGGTGTCTAAATGTTCTACCCATATAGCTGCAGTACCTCGCTGTCTTCCTCAGCATCTGAAACAAATGAATGATGAAAACCTTCGAGCTGCAGCTGCAACTTCTCCTCTCTGTCTATAAATATTTTCAATTGCTTCCACCCACTGCCATTTTTTTTTAACACCATCCAGCTTGTTTTTTGTATTGATATGAACTTCATTGCAAGGCAGCATGTTGTTATAAGAAAATATTAACTTTATAAGGTCTCACAGATTTGTGAGAGTTTGATGTTGCTTCTCATTCTGCTCTGACAGTAGAGCTTGTCTAGATGTTGATAATTTCTCTGTAACTGTAGTTTAGTTCAAGTATTACAGAAGTGAAAGAAAAAAAAATGTTATTTTAAACAGATGAGTTTATGACATGATTGTAATCATGATTTGTAGCATACATGAAAAGTTGAACCCCTTTGGTCAACAAACACACATTAAAATAAATCTGCTTCAAATAAATATTTTTAAGGAATTTGCATTTTTTTTCCCTCCACAGTGCATAATTTAATTAAATGGATCAAAGAATCTGGAGGAATTTCAGTGTGTAAAGGTCAGGGAAGCAAGCCTGAGCCAGACACCTGTGATCTTTGATCTCACAGATGACATCAAGAACCGTTGTTCATCATAAACTGCTTAATCACATGGCCGAAGGTTTCGGTAAACCTTCGTCAAGCACTACGATATGGAGTTATCACAAATGCCACTGAAACATTACAGTGAAAAAAAAACAACAAAAAAAGACATGGTCTTCAAGAAAGAAAGAAAGAAAGAAAGAAAGAAAGAAAGAAAGAAAGAAAGAAAGAAAGAAAGAAAGAAAGAAAGAAAGAAAGAAAGAAAGAAAGAAAGAAAGAAAGAAAGAAAGAAAGAAAGAAAGAAAGAATGATCGCTGACACTCAGTGCAAAGTCCACTTCATGATGGCAGCGTTAATGCAGAAGGGTCCATCGAGATTGTAGAGCAACATATGCTGCCTTCAAGACAAAATCTTTTCCAGGTGTGCATTTCTAAACAAGAAAATTAAAAACAAACAGAAAAACACACACACTCACAGAAAAAAAAATATTCTGCAAATATTTCATGGCTGAAACAGAAGACGGTTCATGTACTTGACTGACCTGCCTGCAGTCCAGACAACAACCCTGTACTGTAATGGTACAAGCTGACCATTTTGGCAGAAATTATTAGAGAAATTAAATGAAATCTAACTGCTTCATTGCTTTACATCTTAAATCCCTGAAAGCCTTTTATGTGTTGTAAAAAAAAAAAAAAAATAGAGGTAAAAAAGGTAAAACAGAAAACTTTACTGTCTCAATTTTTTTGGAATTCTTTGCAGACCTGAAACCCAAAAATAGATGTGTATTAACAAATGAAGTCAAACTGATGAGCATAAAAACAAGAAATACTGACTAGCTGTCAAAACTAAAATCACTAACCACTTCTAATTATTTACTTTTTTTATGTGTAATTTCCATATCTTCACAACTTTTTCTTATTATTGATTTGCAGCATTACTTCAGCATCTACAGAACCAGTTAAAGTTTGATGCACACTGGCAACATGAAACCAAGCAGAAGTAGAGCAACTCACACCGAATCTTCACTCTGCTCAGTTGCACCTTTATCACTGCTAATTAAAGCAGCTCATACGAGGGTTTTTTTTTCCCTGTTAATATATCAGATGTGGCAGTATGTCACACATCAACAATGATGAAGCTTGTTCACGTAGTAAAACACAATGGCAGAAGTGACTCAAAAAATGCAATGACTGAAGAGAAAACTAGCGAGTGACTGAACAGGAGTGCATCTTAGACAATGTTCCTCCACACATGTACGGAAACCCTCGGTTAAAAATAACTAAGCTTCATCTGTGCCCCTTTAAGTTTGGGGTATTAAAGGTGAGTAATGCTTTTCACAGAAAGAGAGAAGACTTCACAAACATGCTTAACAGTACATGGTCAATTACTGACAAATGAGATGAACAAATCAATAATATCTTAATGTTCTGTGATGAAACCAGATGTATACTGGGCAGTTGATATGATAAATTACATCAAACTGAGGCACATACACGACATAACATAGACCGAATTAAACTGCTAAATTTAGTCGCTGAGACCTCAACCCGTGATCTATCCTTTATCACTGTGGATACAAACTGATGGATGAGAGACCTGCCCTGAATCCTCTTTTGCTTAAAGCCTTTTGAAGAGCCTGTCAGTCATCTGCAGGATGTCAGCAGGTGATTCACTGACTGTCAAATGCATCAAATGCGTCACTGAAGTGTTCTGCAGCTGAGACCGGGGATGATTTAACTGGTACAAGGAGAAAACAAGACGAGGATGAAGAGGCACCTTAGTGGCTTACTACTAAACTGCCTTGAGGATCTCATGGTGATTTAACTTATGCTTTAGACACACAATTGAGGCTTATGTATTTATAATTATTATAGGAAGAAGGGGCAATCAGTGTGGTAGGAGTAAATAGCAAAAATATAACTAAAGCTTAAGGGGTACTGGGGACGTCAGTCTTGATATATAACCTTAACCTAATTCATCCCATCTAATGTCTAAGGTGACTGGAGCTCTTTGCTTGAAGTTTGCTTGCAGTATATTCCTCCACCGAACAGGGAGCACTTCAGATTTGACAGGATCGGTCCCTGAGATTTAACATATCAAAATAAAATTGCTAAAATTGCTAATCAGAATTCGCCACCCTTAACTACGCAGCCTCTTTTAGTCGTCTTTAATATAAGTCACAGAAGCTGTGGAAAAATGCCTTTGAAGAGTGGTGACATTTCTGTGTCTCTGCCAGAGGCTTTAGAGGTGCTCAGGCATCGACAAATCCATGACAATAAAGCTTAGTCATCTCTGTCTCCAAGCTGTGTGTTTGCTGGTGTGAGATCACTGACTTCCTCTTCTTTCCGTCTTTACCATTTGTACACTCTTAATTGCCAATGTGTGTCACTTTTGCCCTAATGAGATAGCTTTTCTCCGCCCCCTCCATCTCCTAGTTGTGCCGAAAAAAGCCTCTTCACTCTCAGCGCCGTTCTCTGCTTCTGTCTACCCTCTCTTCCTCCTCCTCCCTCTCCTCTGTGTGGCAGCTGAAAGCTCTTTAAAGATACCCCGGGGCTTCACTACTTTGACATTATTACACGAGCCTGATTCACTCAAACCAATCCCAAGCTAATTGAGAGTCTCATGTCTTTGCCACGGCAGCTTTAAGAGGAAAAGTGAAGACCACTGTGCTAACACTGACTTTAGATTCAACACACCTGGATCATTTCTGCTGTGCTTGTTTAAATCTATGAGGCTAAATGCTAGAGAGATGTCATTTACATTACTTGTGCTAATTTATTCTGTAGAGCAGATACTTGTTCGTGGCTTCCTTATGTAATCCTGGAACTGACTATTCTATTTGTGCTGTGCATTTCATATGCTGTTTAGATTCAAAGTAAAGAGAGCCGTGATCCAATTATGGGAAAGTTAAATGTTTTGCAGTCAAACAGCATTCAACCTCTTGTTGGACAGATTAAAAAATGTAATTTTCTGCAGCATATCATCAATAACATATGTTATAACAGCTTTTGGCACTGATGACAGTTGAAAATAAGTAATTACCAAGAGTCAACACCTGAATCATCAGATTGAACACAGACTAATCAGTTGAAATGCCATGAAACAGTCAGAGCGTAACAGTCAACACACAGTATATTGTCCATGACTATTAGTGTCAAATGAAAAGGACTTCATTTATCACCCAAGAGCTTCTGACCCCTTTATATATTACGATATTAAGTTAAACAGCTTTATTATCAATTAAACATTACTAACAAAAAAAGGTTTCAAATTGACAATAATTAATAATAGCATTGCTCTTCTGGATGTGTTCAAGTTTTAAAAAATATGCTGGGCTCAGTTGACTTGATCACTCAACTTTTTGTTGATTGTTCAGCTGCTTTATGGACTTTTTTGATGAAAAGCTAAATGTGCAGCTCTATCCAGCGATGGAGTCAGGAGCCTCAGGAGCTGCTTGCTGACCTGCAGTCCCACCCTTTGACCACCCCAGTGTTTACCTCCACCTGTCTGTTGGTTACCTACTGACATCCTGACCTGCAGTCCCACCCTCTGACCATCCTAGTGTTTACCTCCACCTGTCGTTATAGATGTCTCTGTTGGTTACCTGCTGACATCCTGACCTGCAGTCCCATACTCTGACCACCCCAGTGTCTGGTGTCTACACATGTTTATATAGTCGTCTCTGTAGATCACCAACTAACCAGGTATCAGTCATATATACATGGAAGTCTTAGTTCTGTTGCTGACAGATAGTTATACTTATATATCTTGTCTTTTGCACCTTTGACTGTGTGTCTGTCTGTGTCTCTCCTCTCTCAGTCCTTCATTCTCTCTTTTTGATCTCCCTTTTCCTGCTCCACCCGGCTAGCCTTCAGCAGGAGGGTCCCCCCTTATGAGCCAGGTCCTGCTCAAGGTTTCTTCCTTCTTAAAGGGGAGTTTTTCTTGCCACTGTTTGGCTTAAGGTTTTTCTCCCACTAGGGAAGTTTTTACCTGCCATTGCTCGGGGGTCATGTTCTGGGTCTCTGAACAGCACCTAGAGACAACGTCTGTTGTTATAGACAGTATAAAAATAAAATTGATTTGAAATTACTTGAATTGAACAGTAGCAAGGAAAGCATATCTTTAAAAAATAATGGTTAATGCACAGCTTTAAGTGATTAATGCTATAGGGGCTGCATTAATCAAAAACTGTGCATGAAAAAACCTCAAAGCCAAAATAAAAAGCAAGCATGTGGCAAACAGCTCAGTGGTAGATCATGTGCTCCTCACCGCCTTCTGTTTATAGAATATCATTTTTGTCCACAAAGACGGCATGTGCTTTTGAAACCATATATCTCTGCTCATGAGTATTGCTATTTGTGCTTGTGGTGCTGAATTACATGTATGCTTTTCATGTGCATGCCCAGGTTTCATGTGCATCATTTTTTTGGACTAATTAAACACCAGATGACTCCTGTTTCTTGTCTCCATGGGAAGTTTCCATAATGCATCCCGACCTGGTTTTTGCTATGCTCGGCACAATAACGAAGTGTCATTGTATGATGGGTACGGGTAAAAAGAATGAATTTAGGAGTACTGCAGTGCTGTTGTTGTATTCCGTCTGAAAGAGCATTTATGCACTGTAACAAACTGCTTTTAAGAAGCAATGGCAGCAACACAGCAGGGTTGATGATGAAAGAAATGTAAAACAATATAGGAAAATAAAGGATGGGTTGAGTTTTACAAAAAGTTATACATATTCTATGTGAGTGTTTTTCAACCTTGGTCCTCAGGGAACAAATACAATGTTTTACTTTCTCTAGTGAAGGAGTTGACAAACTGTTGAAAAACTGGAAGAGTAGAAGAAAAAGAGGGGTGGTTGAAATCTCCAGATATCGTCACATATGCACTTGTGTCGCAAGCAGAGTCTGCACCAGCAGATGGTAAGATGTATACTGCTACTGAAATGACACTGGCGAACTTTCTTGGTGGGTAGCTGATGATGTTTCTCAAGCCCCTTTTACATTGCCTGATATGCTGTTTTTCTTACCCCTAATTAGAGCTTCAGTTGTCTTTTTCATATTAAGTGGCACCCGCAGCATCTTAGCACTGCATATGCCACCTCTTTGGTGGGGCTGGGGCAATCATGTTACGCTGTACCAGTCAATAGCTCCTTTTATATTGGTATATTGATATACCGCATTGAACACCCAAATCTAGCATGTCGCCCGTCCTTTTTACATAAACTGACATGGGCATGTTGAGCTGGCCCCATCAATAACTCGCCTTCGAAGGTACCCTTAATCACGGATCGGGCCCTAATGTAAAAAGAGGTGATGCAGGGTGGTGGGTGACATTTGTTGATCACAAGACGAGGAAGTCTGCAAGCTCCTTACCATGAGAGCTGTGGACGCCATAAATCGGCATGTTACAGAACCATAATCTGCAGCTGGCTACTGAACAGACAGACCACTGTGTTGCAAAAAAAAATGTAACTCCATCCATTATCTATACCCGCTTCATGGGGGTCTGTTGGAGCCTATCCCAACGCATAGTAGGCGAAAGGCAGGGGTACACCCTGGACAGGTCGCCAGTCTATCCAGGGCCACATACAATACAAACAACCAATCACACTCACATTCACACCTAGGGAGAATTTAGGATGATCAATTAACCTACCCTGCATGTTTTTGGACTGTGGGAGGAAGCCGGAGTACCCGGAGGGAACCCACGCAAGCACGGGGAGAACATGCAAACTCCACACAGAAAGACCCACCGGTCCGGGAATCGAACCAGGAACCTTCTTGCTGTGAGGCAACAGTGCTAACCACTAAGCCACCATGCTGCCTAAAAATGTAACTCATTAATGGTCATTAATGAACCTCAGAAAAAAGTTCTTTGCAGTCAACGAATACAGCTGCAGGAATGGCAGAGGGAGACTGCCAGTCATATTTGTGCAACGTGATAAGGAAGTCACTCAACAAATCCAGCATGAATTCAGCATGGATTCAGTACCCGCTCTATCTCCTGCATCCAGTCAACTCTTGGTGAAGCCAACGAGGCTGACCAGACAGCGAGCCGTTGTGTTATGCAGTACCATTCGATAACGCCTCCTGAGTCACTTTCCCTCCCCTCAACTCAGCTGCAGGTAAGACGGAGGCAAGGCCATACCTTGCATTAACACTACCAAGTGCATGTTAAACACAAGTTCTTCACCCAGGGAACGTATTGGGCACTAATTTAAAAATGCCTATGGTAGCATGTCGTGGATGTGTTGTTGATAAACACTGCAATTCCACCACGGTGATGGGCCACCTTTGGACTCCTGCTTGGTAAAGGCTTCCTCCTGCCAGGAGAAAGTGGGTCATTTTCTGCACCTGCGTTGTGAGAGTGGCTACTGCTATAAAAGACAAGACTCTGGCAGAGCGTCAGCCTGCTTCCGTCTCTGGACAGCCTCCTGTGGATAACATGGTTCTCACAGGTTGCTTTCTGTACAACGTGTAGTATTTTGGACGCTTGAAGAAAACTTTCTTGGGTATACGGTTATTTTTGTTTTTAAATCTTTGTTACTTCCTAGAGTCAGGTTGATCAGACTTGTAGCTCTGAACATTTCACATGTCACGTACAGTTTAGTTTGTTCTTTTTCTCTATATTGGCTTCTGCTATTACTTATGGGTCAAAGTCTCTAACTGACCGAGCAATTCCCCCCCCAAAAAAATGAAATATACTCACTAATCTATACAGGAAGCTCTTTGTATTTATTTTGTGTTTCTATATCAGTGAAAGAATGAGCGATGCAATCTCTGAGGCTCCAGCTCAAGCTTGATGTGATGACTTTTGCAGAGCTTTTAAAACCAAAGACTGACTCATATTTCCCAGACTGCTGGTCCTCTGCTCACATTTAATATAGTGTGGCTGTGACACAGAATGTGATAATGCCACTTCCTGTTCCAAGTACAGTATGTCTCTGGTGGTGGTGGGGTGGCTGCCAATGAAGGAAATTGTTTTAACCTATCATCCACACCAATTAGGTTTATTGTCATCTGGCTATTTCTGAATGAAATGCAAAGAACAGAAGTTATTGAAAGAAGGTGACTCAGAAAGCATTAATACTTTTCAGACAGTTGTGGGAAGGGGTGCTGAGTCATTCATGAAGTTTGATGTATCATGTATTTGTTAAAATATGAACACCATAGCTTTATTTTAATAGTGTTAGTGTTGATTTTAAATTGGTCTAGCAGAAAGAAAACTATGCAATGATACAATAATAAATCAGAAGCAAAAAAGAGAACACATAATATAAATATGAATAAATATAATATATATAAGAAAGTCAGCATCACCCAAATTGCACATTATCTCCAGATATTGCAGATTGTCATCATAGTTTAACTTTCATATCTTATGTGAAGACAAATGTGGTATTAAGTAATTCCTACTTTCTTTAATGTCCTGTGCCAACAGTGGCTGGAAAGAAGTTCTCGTGAGCATGTGGGCACCGATGCAAACCGGCCTGCGGTGTCTGAGGTCATAGCCTGTGTCCACCAACTGAAACGGGCTGGTGGTGTTTCTGTGTTTTCCTTCTGCGTTTATCCATAGAGGGGAGGCGAGATCAATGACCCTCTTTGCAGGTTTGGCACCCCGCTGCACAGTGATATCGTTCTGGCCAGGGAGATTCTTTCAACTGGAAACTGATTCAGTAACATGATGAAATTCAGTCTCTACTCATTTCCTTCCTTCCCTTTGTCAGTGTGGACATCGTGCACACGCTGTATGTACGATGCACACCGAAATTAGTCTCTGCTTTTAACCCATCAACTAGTTTCACTAGTGAGCAGTGAGCAGCACTGGAGCAATTGGGAGTTAAGGGCCTTGCTCAGGGGCCCCCAGTGATTTACCATTGTGGCCAGCCCTGGGCTTGAACCTGGGTCCTCCACGCCCAAGCCCACCACTGTAACCACTAGGCCACCACTCCCCTTATCCATTAAATCTCTGTATATCAACTCATCTCCCCGTCCTATGAACCCAAGGATGGTTGTGTCATCTGCATATTTTTTTTTTTGTACACTTGTCCTAAGCGCAAAATGTTAGAGGCCACAGAGTTTATGTATTTTAAGAACAGCTTTTCCGGGCTTTAAGGTGACAGATGTGAGCACTACAGGTCTGAATTCATTCATTATGGTTTTTTGCTTATTTTTTTTTTGGAAACTGGCACTATGATGGAGATTTGAAGATGTGGAGAACTATTTCCTGTGAGAAAGATGTGTTGAACGTTTCTGTGTATACCTCTGCCAGCTCTTCTACACAGGCTTCACGACCCTCGTGCCACATGTGGACCCTCGGTGGTATACTGAGTTTGACTTTGATAGATTAAAACATTGTTGAGAAACGACCTCCCTTCTGGCTTGGCTGCCTTGTTGGCAGTTTGGATTTGGTAAGTTGAGTGTAACGCTTCTCAAAAAAATATCCACATGAGAAAATCTGTGAGGCTTGTTTTGTGTGCCATGTGAGGACTTAATAAAGACTGAAAAAAAAAGCCAAGATGATATAAACCTACGTTCAAAATTAAGCCTAAGTCCATTTTAAACTATGGAACTGGCATTGATAATGGGGTAACATTTCCATCATAAATTCTAAATCGATTTTTAAAAAACATGTCCTTGTTTTTGAAGGCGTCTTAGATACACACCTATATAAAGATTACAATAATAGGAACAGTGATATAAACATAGACTAAATGTCTTAACATGTCCACATGCAATGACATTGTATAATGTAGCACAGCCTATAAGAAATGTGTTTATTACAGTCACAGCAACATTTTCACGAACTTTTGAGATATTCAATAAGAGGCCCACAAAAGTAAGAAAAAGAGATTTGCATGAGGGCTGAACCTCTCTGCATGATATGCAAAGAATATGAACCCAGGTGTGTATGTGAATGTTATTTTTGTAAGCGTCTTCCTCAGGATTGAAAACCCCCTTCAGGCCAATTCTGGTGCATTCAACTACATAAGATGTGAATATTTACGTGACATAACTGCCTTGTGAGCACATGCAAACCCAGACTAAAAGGAAACACTTTTAAGAAACAGGAAATGTATCTGAAAGTGTTTTTTTTTCTAATTGAATTTATGTTATTTACATTCCTTGAAAATCAACAGATGTGGACATCCTCACAGATGTGAGCAACAGCCTCCCCCTGTTGCCTGCTCCAGGCTTTTTTTTTTTTTAATTCTTCTTATTTTTTTATTCGTGGACCAGATGGTAAGTTAACCCCCCCAACACACACACACATCCATCTAAATGCCAGATGTGCTTCTCTTCTCCATAGCAAAAGAACACTGGAGGTCATGGTCAATTGCAGCTCGAAGAGAAAAGAACAAACAAATGCTTAAATGCTACACTAACACTCTTTTTTTTCCTCGCTAACACACTTCATCTACTGTCCACACCATCATTCACAACATTACCATTTCCTTCCATCCAACTATCTATCCCAGATTTGGAGCAGGCAGCAGGAGGCTTTAAATCCCCGGTCAGAAGCATTGACGCGTCATAGTTCTGGAAAGGTTCAAGCGTACGTTTGTAATGGGTCCATCTGTCTACTATGTGACGGGTTAAACATGTAAATAGAAGTCGATCCGTAAAAACTTACACGAGGGAAGAAAACTAAGGCAGAGTATGACAGAGCAAAAATAGATTGCAAGGAAAAAACAGTGAGGACCATGATGACATGATAACAGTGAATGTAAAAAGAGTCAAAGTACAAAAGTAGGGTAACTAATTAAGATGCTAAGACCGCCAAGTAACTGACACATTTGCCAACATTATTGTGCATTGTAATTATCCCTGTGTGACATGAGCAAGTGATGACTTTGCTGGGTCTGTTTGGACAAGAGTGTTCTTGTAAAGCTTTCACAGTTAGACGTTGAAATCCTGAAGTGACGTGTTGATGATGCCAAAGCTTTAGCTGCACTCAGTTAGCACGGCCTTAATCCCATCTCCTCCAAGCCCCATCAGGGTCTACCTAGCATTCAAATGCATTAGCCTTATTGCAAAAAAAACACCTCTCAATGCGTTGAATATGAAATGCACATCCACCGCAAATGGGCTTGTTGATTACATTTAGGAAAGAGCTTCTTCATATCCACCGTTAATGCAATTCAATCTAGTGCAAAGTGATGTAATGTATTAGCTGTGTACTGTCTGATAAGCTTCTTTACTTAAAAAGCTATGCAGAACTGACATGTTGATAATGCTAAAGTTAGCATTGCACGACAGCTGTGGGAGCTTAATCTAAATCCCTTTTTCCTTCTGGAGGATTATTAGTGCATGACGTCTTAAAAAGGATTTTCTGCAGTTTTCTGCAGACCAGAGCCTTCTTTTTGGTTCAGAGTGAGAAGGAGCAATAGAAATAAACTTTCAGACAAGCTGGAACACCTATAACAAGTTGAAAATATTAGCATGCTGCGACACTGGAAATCACCGGCGCTGCTGGTCCCAGTATATCTAACAGCAACGCACGGGTTTGTATTAAGCTTTCTGGGTTAACGAAATTAATCTTCTTATCTAAAGATGGAAATTAGTAGGCTATTTAATTATTTTCTGTAATAACAGAGTAGACAGTGAAGAGCTGGCCAGCAACAAAATCTCAAAGAAAGAACAATTAATGTCATGATCATAGTACAACTACCAGTTACCTCTGAAAACCTGCTTCTATCGAGTATTGTAGTTATATGTGTACTTAAGTAATGTTTGGGGCATTGCACTCCTTCGCTGATTTATTATTTTTACCCAGAGATCCTCATGTTATTTGGTTTAACTTTATATTTGACTTTATTCTTCGATGGCAGCTGTTTGATTAAGTTCTGCAACAAATTAACATGCTTGAGATGAATGAACAGCAGGTGTTGGTGAGGAAACAGAATATACAGCTCATCTGTGATTTATACAATTCACCAGCTGCTTTATGTTCATCATTAATCAACATAGATAGTTTTGGCCAAAAGACAAAGTAAAGAATGCCCTCATGGGAAGAGGGCTTTGCTGCCAAATTGAATACATATCATTCAACATCTCTAAATTCTGCTTGTTGTGTGTGATAAGCATCTATTTCTGTCTGTAGTCTGAGTTTTGGGCTACAATGTGATTTTTTTTTGTGGGTTTATACAATTGGATTGAGTAAATTTAAATGGTAGTTCTTCAGAAAGTCATCATTCACCGTTGACATAAGACATGGATATAACCATAAGGTCAAAGGTATGTAAGGAACATATTTAAAAATAATAAAATTGTCCAAAACAATCTGAAACTCCACACCCACAACCCAAGTCTTTGTCACTGGAAATATCAGTTTCCTGTACTACAAAAACCCCGGCACTCAAAAGTGAATGTTGTTCATTGATCCATGAACACGAGGTTGTCAGTTCATGTCTTTGTTGTCATCCAGGTCATGTGCTGCTCTGAGGCAACAGTGCAAAGCCCTACATGCAATGGAACTAAGATGACACATTGATGCACTGGAAATATTTGGAAACACTTTTACCTTCACCGTCACCATTGCTTTGTACCAGCTAGGCCATAGTAAAAACACTTACATTTATGCCCTTCTTAAAATCATAGGGCAGACGTATCAGTCATTGTCGGCCAAGCCAGCTGCAACACAACCATGCCAACAAAAAGAAAAAGATATCATACAATACAAAAAATAAATAAAATACGATAAAATCAATATTTTCTCTAGCTGGTTTTCCTATGCCTACATTAAAAGACGTACAGTTTTCTCTTGGCCAAATAAGTCACTTGTCTTGACATAAATTATCCTAGGTGCTTTGACAGAAGATAATATTTTTTTCCTGAATGAGCAATGAAAAGATGCCAGATTACCTTGTGCTTAAGCTCTTAAGATAATGAGCTCTGGATAGCTGAGATAGACACAAATATATAGACATTAGCTCTTTCATTCATTTTAAAATCATTCTGTCATTCTGTCTTTCAAAGGAAGGATAGTTTTTTTTAACAAACAAATCTTACAATTGCTGTGTAAATTGCAGACAAAATGAGCTTTCCTCATTACAAGATTCACTGCATGATGAGACAAACTGATGTTTGTTTTTGTCCGTTTTGTCAAAATACTGTTTTAACTCAGGTCAGCTTGGATAATCTGCAAATAACTAAACTGGACTGCTGTAAAAAGAAAGCAAGAGAGGATGTTGATGAGATGGGTTTATAGCATTTTTTCTAAAATTTCCCCTGGTCCAACACACCTGGCTGAAATTGATGGGTCATTCCGAGACTTTGGGATACCTCAATAACACGCTGATGAGCTGATCCCTTTCCTTAAATCAGGCGCCCTGAAGCAGGTAAACATCTAATGCAGGGCAGTTGTACCCGAGGACTGGGATTGAGTAACACTGGTTTACCGTTGTTGAGAAAATTAAAGAATAAAATGTTTCAGGGTGGGTCAAAGCTATAACTGCGTTATTAAACACAGTAAAAATAGCTGAAGAATTTAATCAACAGTCATTACATTGTTGTTGCATGTAGTTCACCAGGGTTCTCAGTTTAGTTTGGCAATAAGAAATCTGCTTGTTTCAGACAGGGATGACAGCCGCCTTGATCGATGAGACCCATGTCATGGTATGGCAAGACCAAGAGTTATCGGTAAGGAGATGTAAAGGAAAGACACACATTCCCAAACAAACTATTTCACTTTTGAAAAGATGATGCTACACGTAGAGCAGCTGTGGTTCAGGAGGTAGAGCATTCATCTTCTACCAAAAGAGAAGTTTGGCTCCGAAGCCTTAATCACTGTGTGACTGTGTCTTATGTCTTATTTCAGCAACACAATGCCAAATCACATTCTTGATGTATTATAACAGCATGAATTTTCCTTAATGCAGTCTGGACAAAAACAAAAAAAAACCAAAGGAAAAAAAAAACACTTGTCAGTTAAGATAAGAAAACTGTTTCCTTGAACTTTCTTGAGCCTTTAAGAAATTGAAATTCTAAATAGAGCAAGAATGAGGAAAACATTTGGGTTTATGAAATACAACAACAGTTCATTCCTCTTCATTCCCCAAAACTGCCAGTTATTGAAGAAACAGAGATGATGTAACACAGTTGTAAAGATGCCTATGTTCCTACCTTTTGCTCTGTTTAATACTATAAATCGGTATCATAGCAGTCAGCTACACTACAGTTCATGACATTCTGTTTTATCTGATTTAGTTAACCCAGTTCTTACAGCAGACCGCAATATATTTCAGTTCCACATTAGTGTTTGAGGTAAATATGTATTTGTTTTTTACGTATTAATGTATTCAAATTAGTGACTGAGAATGACAGTGGGAGAGTAATGTTGTGAGTAATCATGTGACAGTCCAGCAGTCCAGCTGATAAACAGATGGTCTCTTTCTCTCTCTCTCTGTCTTTCTTTTACACACACACACACACACACACACACACACACACACACACACACACACACACACACACACACACACACACACACACACACACACACACACAGCATTTAAATTCCAAGAATTATATCTAAATATCATTGTCATTTTAGATTATGAGTGATCCAGCCATTGATCATATTAAACATTTATTGTTATATATTATTATAATTTTTTTTATTTATGTGATGTTTTAATGTCTCTGTAAAGCACTTTGAATCACCTTGTTGTTGAATTGTGCTATACAAACAAACTTGCCTTGCCATTTATTGATTTATTTTTCCCTGTTTGTGGATACTTCCAAGAAGTATTATTGTTGAAAAAAAAAAAAAGAAAAAAGCTTGCTCATCTACTCATAGCCAACACGAACTTATCTCATCCCAATAATCCTGATCAAAATGAGCAGCTTATATCTATCTGAGGTTCACTCCATTAATCTTGTCAAATGCATTCAGAGAGCACAGATACTGCAGACAGACACGAGGCTCAGGACAGACGACCAGATGGCCTCACAGATTGAACAGTGAAACACAGAGCAGCCACCAGATATGGAGAGAAAAAAGAAGCATAAGCATTTATCGTGCTGAGTGAGAGAGGAAGGTGAGAGAAGGACAATTCCGAATAGAAAGGGAGAGGTACTTGCAAAGTGACATGTCATGGGAACAAATACGCATCCGGGAAGCAGTGAAATAACAGGTTGTGGGTCACGGTGCCACTGGCTCTGCGATGTTAAGTTTAAGAGCTTTCCTTTACAACTTCCTGGCATTATGTGCAGCAAAAAATGAGCTGACTGATAAATTATGTGGTTGGGGGCAAGCCAGGCATAAAGACCACGACAGCAGCATGTGTATGTTTTAAAATGAGGGAAACTACAGCTAACGTGAAGATGACCTCAGCAGTGCCTCAGATGCATATTAGAAAAAAAGCTTTAATGGTTGATGTGACACTAAGTTATGTACAGTCGAAACTTAAGTTCCTATGTGAAATATAATTGTCTTGGCAGAAAATGAGAAATTGAACAAAATTAAATGCATGAGAACATTACCTTCAAAAGAGATCTTCATCAAGTCTTTCCAGTAATTTTTATGTAAAATTATTAGGATGGATCAATATCATTATGATTATATTATTAGCAAGTGCAATCAACAGAAATGAAAGGTGTGAACAAATAATTAACTGAAGAAGGCCTTATTTTTTACTTATTATTATTTTATTTATTATATTTTATTAAATTTCATGCTATTTTTATATATTTATCATCTATACTAGCTTATTCCAATTTGCAGGGATCTGCTGGAGCCCAGTTCACTCCAGGCGAAAGGCATTAGTACACCCTGGACGGGACACCAGCTCACATCTGATCTGCTGAGCTGAAGAATTCTACTTTATTTTATTTAATAAAAATTATATATTGTAAAGGAAGTTACAATAACAAATTTATATAATGGATTACAAAACATTTTTAGCAACGGTTTTCTCAAGCAATGTAACACATATTTTGCTTCACACACTTTTTTGATTAAAATGATATGTAAAAACAAACTGTTTTCCAGCTATAGGACAAATGTTCATAAACATTTTCTCTGTCTAAAAATACATGCCTGCTTTCCTCTGCTATGCAATGATACATGATAAAATAAACCATCAATCTGTGTCACATTTATTAGGTTACATCATACCTAATATCTAATCCTGGCGGTGAGGTTATTAAAATAAACACCACATGTTAACAATAGACTAATTTACCCATTTTGTGTAAGCAAGACTCTCCAAATGAGGCACTTTTAGTCACCAGAGACAGAGTTGATCAACAGAATATTATTTAATGCAAAATCATTTAGTGTGGATGAGCAGAAAAAAAATCCTGTCTGCTGTATTAAATATATTTATATTTTTGTTGAAGATTCTTTTATTGGCATAGGTGAACGTGTAGGAGCTCAGTTGGTTCATGATGTAACAATTTCTCACACAGAAGGTGCAGTGAAAGGTGGGATTATCACAGACAGGCAGCAAAATGCCATTTTTGTAGCATTTGGAGACACAGAACTGCTTAAATATTTTCATTGTAATCTATATTTCTAAAATAAAAGTTATGAAATCTATATTCTGCATACATGAATGACTACAAGAACTGCAGCAATGCACACACACACACACACACACACACTAGGAGAACACATTATCCAAGACAACCACGTGCACAGAGGAAGTTGGACAGTCCTCTAAATGCACTAATATATATCACACAGCAAATAGCTGTTTGTCGCTGTATTAAGGTTTACTTTAAACATTAAAAGTCCCACAAAATAATCACAAGATGTGGTGATAATTTAAAGCTACAAACAGAATTATTATAAAGCAGAATTATTCAGATGAAGACAATGTGATGAACATAATGGAGTAATAGAGAGAAGGAGACAGAAGTGAAAAGGCAGAAGCTTTAAAAGCTTTGGAAGGGATTTGTATCTGGTAAGCCACACACAGGATTAAGCCATGTTAATGCAAAGCCTACACAAGCTGGACACACACACACACACACACAGACACACACACACACACACACACACACACACACACACACACACACACACACAGACACACACACACACAAACAGAGCATGGAGTTGAGCAATGTTAAAGCAGTAGAATACAGTTGACTACATACATCATTATTTTTTAAAGGATAGCATTCAGTTTGACAAGCAGCAAGTTAGTTCATGTATTTGAAGGAAATGTTGTCCTGTGGAAGTACCACAAACAAATCATAAAAGCTACTGATACAATGTGCATCTAATGACTCACAAGGGGCCAGTAAGTATGAGAGATGGTGCAGTAACTCACATGCCTTGTTATAGTGTCAACAATTTTGAACTTTTGGTGACACTGGTTTCAGCGGCCTATTCCCAAAACAGTTTTTATTCATTCCAACCATTGTGTGCAAAACTGAATAAAAATGAAATCCCTTGCTGAACTGCAGCTGTGGATCTGAACGGCTGCTTCCAGCTACAAGACACACGTTTCTACCAAAGCCTCTGTGCCAGTGTCCTTCAGTACCAGTCCTTGGGTGGGTCACTGCCCAGCATGTTTCAGTTGTTTCCCCTGCTCGAACACACCTGATTTAAATGAAAAGAAATCCATCAGCCTAGTGTCTGTTAATGATCCATTCATTTGAATCTGGTGTGTTCGAGCAGAAAACATCTGAAACAGATGGGACATTGGCTCCTGAGGAACACTGTTCAGCGCAGTGTCTTCAACTGTAACTTCAGACAAGAGAAGAACGGCCACACAGCTGGTGAAATGATCGGTGGCGATGTTACCTCTCCCTGTGATCGCTTGGATGTAGATGGAAAAATTTAGATAGGGAGATGGAAGATATAACTAAACAGTCTGCGGAAAAAATGTAGACATACACAAGGAAACGTATGCGTAAGTTTCAATTACTTACATCTAAAAGCAGCTGGTGACTATGCTCTATTGAGTTAAAGACACAATACAGAATTAGTCTTCAACTTTTCCTTTTACTGTTCAGGAATGTTTGCACGGGTACGAAATACTGATTCTTTTTATGCATGCAGAGTAGGAATAGAGTCTAAATAATATAGTCTCAAACCTTGTTGTCTTTTTTAACTTTTAAAACAAACACGCGGCCACATCTCTATATCCAAATTAAGATTCTGCATCTAACTTTGTTGTGTTCATTTTTAATTTATAAAGCAATGACTATCACCATGTCTGCGATGAGAAGGTTGCCGAAGCATCTCTGTTCCTGTTCTGTACACAAAAAAAACAAAAAAAATCAAAGAAACAAAAAATTACAAAGAGCATTTTTCTACATGCTTTTCTGTTCTACAGTATGAGTGGCATGTTGTTCTTGTGGATAGAAGAATTTTTTAATTTGGATGGAAAGCATCTCTAATGAGAGCTGCGCTCACAACGAAAGTAATTCAGTTTGAAAATCATGAGATGAGTGTTGTACCTCGGGGAAGCCCTGTAAGAGTGAAGACAGTCGTGATGATGAGCACTGCGGCCATGTTCCATCAGTGCTGACTGCTTGCAGGCAACATTGTGCACGTCACTGCATGACAAAACACACTCTTTCATCCATGCAGCAACACAACACAAGCAGACATACTGTACTCATGTTACATTCAAACTGTTTATCATCAAATACACTGACAGTTTTATTGTGATCGGTTTTTGGCCTCAGAAAACACAAGCCCTGAGAGATTCATTAGCCAGTACAAAGAACAGGGAGTCCTGCCTCCTACAGCTTCATACTTTTTCCTGTCTGAAAGCTGGACTCAGTCTAACTGCCCTCAGGATTTATCCTGCTTCATTTAGCCTGCTTCACATAGACAAGGTCAAGGCATGCAATCTTTCTGCGGCTTATGAGCTAATTTTCCTGGTGGCTCAGTCATTTCCATACATCTAATAAAAGCATCAAGCAGGCAATGAAACATTAGCACCGACTCTCTAGTTCTAGCAGAAGATGCAAAAGTCAGCACTGAACAAAAACGGAATATGAATGTTCTGAAGGGAGTTTTTCCTTGCCACTGTTTGGCTTAAGGTTTTTCTTCCACTAGGGGAGTTTTTACCTGCCGCTGTTTATGTAATAATTGCTCGGGGGTCATGTTCTGGGTCTCTGGAAAGCGCCTAGAGACAACTTGTGTTGTAATAGACGCTATATAAATAAAATTGAATTGAATTGAATTGAATTGAGGGCTGGAGAGAAACAGGAGTACCGTACCCGCTAGGAGGGGCTGAAGAGTCTATTGCGTTCACAGAGGGGAAAAAAAAATCCTCTTGCACAAGCATGGCAGCACCTGTGTCCACTGGACTCGGAGCAGTCGGACCAGCACTTGTCCATGCTGTTCGCTCCTGTTTGAGTTCTTGCTTGTGTTGTTTTCTCAGATGTAAGTCGCTAAATGACGGTGGTAGTAGTAGTAGGAGAGCGGGTTAAGAGGGAAAAAACCCTGTGACACAAATATAGTTCATCAACTTCAGTATTTATAAAGGATGTAGTTGTGAAGATGATTATGTTTTCATCTTCTGAGGCTGCCTTTTCCATGTGTTATGTATATGTAACTCTTTTTAAAGGTATCTGTATTTGGGAAGTAAACATACATTTCACAACAGTGCTGATGATTTCCAACATTAACATCGTTTTTTAAGGATATTCCAGTGTTTATTCAGTACTCCTTCATGATTAATGCTTGCAGAAGTGTTGTCAGCAGATTTTAACTTAAAAAAACAACAACAAAACTTTAGAATTTTGAATATGAACGTCTTCATAACTCTTTAGTGTTGTATTGCATTGTCTGAAAAGTGCTGAAAAGTTGGTATGTTTTTAATTCAGATGGAAAATCAATTATGCTCCTGGAAAAGGAAAGTTCCACATCATCAGAATTAAAGAGTTTCAATTGAAAATCTTAGATCAGATTAGTAAAAGTCTTCCTGAGCCAGTAACACTCCAAGAAATCATTATACTACATCAGCCGGAACGTTTCCCGCTCTACATAACAAGTTCAGTTATTTGAAGTGTATTTTCCTTTCTTTTTCTTCTGAGACAAAAATAGACTGATTTAGAAAAACATTTTTGGGGTAAAGTAAACAATGTTAGATTATTCTTTCACTGTCATTAAATAACATATGTTACATCTGCTGCAGCCTGGTGTGGGTCACAACCCAAGACATGGTGACAAATGTCTGTGCAGTGGGAAGAGAAAAAATATAGAAGAAACATCGATCTATAATGCAACATTTTTGTATAAGTATGCAACATATTTGACAGGAAACATCTGAAACATTCCTCTATTTAAGATTTAGATGCCACTTCATTGCAGAAGTTGAAGGAATGGAGATCATGTCTGTTATGCAAGATGTGTTTGATAAATGTACATTCATCTGAAAGTTTCTATCGTTTGTAAATATCACATGTTTGGGCATTTACACAACAAACCAATAACTGTGTCAGGAATGTCGGTGAATGTCAATCTCTTTTGTATTTTTGTTGTCTGATGCAGAATCGTCTCTGTTGGATTTTGATTGAATAGTCAATAGAAAAGAATAGTCAATATTTTAATGTCACACTTATTTTTCTGATGCATTAAGTTATGTCCTCTTTAGCAGGCGAGAGGATGCAACTTCATGCCCCACCACAGTGCGACACTAGCTCAGAACGGCTTAAAGATCAGCTCCAGGAGTAAAAAAAATGGATTGAAATCCGAAACAATAAAGACCTGTGTCTGGTTGAGCATCCAGCTGAACTGTAATAGCTGAACAGGCCTGAGTTTATAAAGCCCAACTTCACATTTCAGTCAAATGCCACGTATCGACATTTCCTGATGACTGGTGACCAGCAATGATAAGCTGGCAAGCTAAAAACATCCAGGGACCACGATGGTGACCGTGTGTACGTGGGCGGAGTCGCCGTCATCGCTGTCTTCCAGGTCTTCCAGGCTTCTTCGTACCTCCATCCTACAGCCACAACAAAATCCACCAATTCTTGTTTGTTTTTTCCACAAGTACATCATCCCTGTCACCATAAAATGTCCTTTAAATATCTCCTTGAATTTCTGAAAACCAAGTTGATTGGTAAACTCCTCTTCTTCTCTTCAGTTTTTAGGGTGAGACCAATAATGCACAGGTCTGCCAACCCCCTCTGCTGCCCCCTCATGTGATGTCTTCGCAGGTTGCCCGTATTAACTGTCACTGCTTATGTATCAACAATACTCTATTAAACGTTTTTCCCTGAACAGGTATGGGTGAAATTCTGCATCACCAAATTAAAGTTGGCCTAAAACGTTTAAACAAAAGGAGGTTAAATATACTTTCATATCTGTAGCAGTTTTGTAGAATTAATATGGCTTTAGTTTTGTATTCCGAATTTTGGTTCAGTGCCAGTCTCGGAGGTTTTTGGGGTTATCTGTGGAGGCCGAACGCTGCCAGCAATTGAGCCACGATTAGCGACGGGTGCACATCCTCGCAGCAGTTTTACTGCAGGCCTGATTTGCTCATATACAAGGTAAACTCTTCATCTGGGTTTACACTGCTCTGGTTATCAGGGCATGACTTGTGTCAACAGCAACAATAAGTGCTGAATGCAGCAGGAGCTCACTGGAGCAACATTAATGTGGTGCATTAGCCGAGCTTTCTTGTGACACACTTTCAGCTGTTTGAGGCAGCCACTCTGAGCCTGATCTGAACGTTGTACTACAAGCCACACAGCCTGTCTGCTGCTTATCAGTCCTGGTTTCTGTCGTCTCTCATTGATCTATTATTTCTCTCTCTGTTAACCTGCTTCAGTTTTGTTTTGCCACAACCAACTATCAATCCCACCTCCATATTTTTCACTTTTCTATCTCCATGCACTCAAAGTAAGTAAAATCAACAAAGACTGACCCACTGAGAGAGAACACACGCGTTTGCTGTCAGATTTGTTCCCCTTTTTGCATTTCTTAGCAAGGCCCCTTTTTCAACCTAGTTGGAGTGAAGCAGGGTAGATTAGTGTCTATACTCCAGTTTAGATGCTTTTTTTTGGTCTTCTCCAGTCACAGCAGTACAGCTTCAGCAAAGGGCCTCCCAGGCAGTCAGATACTAAGCTCTATAACAGAGGGCCATGCATAGGTGAAGCCTTTGACAAAAACAGGGATAAGATGTGACAGACCTTTCAAAGTTTGACACTCTATCAGCTTCTTTATTCGACAACCAGTGACAGCGACACAGCAGCCTTATACAGTAAATTCAGTCTCTCACACAAGAAAGATCTAGACGACTGGTATACAGGACAGTCGGTGTTAAAGAAGACTACCATAACAAGTAAAACAAGTACACTCTCACTTTTCTCTTTGTCGACATATACTAAAGCTCAGAGGTTACTCAGCACGTTTCTCCTTTGTTCAAATTAAAACAATAGTTATGGGTGTATCTTACTTATCATTGTCGTAGTAAAAAGAAGCTGACTCCTGAGGGAGAACGTGTAGCTTTGTCCTGCGAGTGCTACTTTTTTGCTCTACTTCCTGCTCTACTTCTTGTCCCCTATAAAATATCTTTCACTGGCATACTTTACTTCTTTAACTAGTCCATCATTACTGACAGATGTCCATGCTCTTAAAACAATTGTATTAAAAAAGATCATATTCAAATAAAATTGCCCACACAACTCAATTTCAGCTTGAAAGTCTTGCTTCCATAAATAGCTGTGGTTGTAAATGGATTACACCGGATAAAAGGCTGTGGCTTGGAAGAGAGATGTCAAACAGATATCTAATCAAATTCACGATCCTGAACAACAAAGAGTTGATTTCAAAAGCACCCTCCAAATGCAAACAGTCAAGCAGCCCTAAAGGAGACGAGTATGACCAAAACGGACCTTCAGCCAACGTTAGCGATCTATTTCTGTTTGTTTGGGTCGGTTACTTTACAGCAATTAGTCACTAAGCAAGGTTTACAAGCTATCTAAGTCTTTTAATAATGAGGGAGCCTTATCAATACAGCTATGCAGCAATCTAATGTTTGGAAGATGTGGTATACTGGCCGTCAGCTACATTAGTGGTAAACTCTACAGTACCACTGCCTCATCTGTGTGAGAGAGCTAGAGATGTGACAACAGGGAGTGAAGACAGGGTAATCCGCCTCCATTTCTGCAAAAAAATTTACATATCAAAGAGGTGCCTTATCTGGCTATAAGCACACTTTAGTGTAAATGTGCCAATGTTGAGTTCTAATATACAGCAGAGCAAATACATATTCAAAGCCTGTGAACGTTGTGCTCTGAGTGTTGAGTGCTTCTGGATCATTCTGTAACGCAGTCTTTGTCATATATATATAGCTGCTATAAACATAAAGAAAAAATACACATCCACTCATATTTTCATGGAAGTTTTGATTACCTTAAAGGTGATATAATGTAAGTCTTTTAAAATGCAGCATAGTTTTATGTTCTAATAAAATATAAGGAATTTATACAGATTTATGTACAAGCTGATCTAGGTTTAAGATCTTCTTCCTAAACAAATTGCAATCCATCTTAATTGCAGGTGACAGCATAAAACAAACTAAACTGACATGGTTATTTAAAAAGTTTGTACCTGCTGAATAACAACATTTTGTTGTTCATATGCGGGCAGTACTTACTTTAAAGTAAGGTATGATATGGTTCTTCCATGCACAAATGCGCAAATGAGTGCTATGCCAAACAAAAACCGCTGTTGTTCTCCCAGAAATGACGATAGAAACTTTCTTCTTTGGCCAATGCAGGTTTCAAATTTGTAAGTGGATGGATACAGGTGTGCCATTTAGAACCCAAAAGTCTATCCATTGCTATAAATCTACTTACCCCTCTCAGAGGTAACATATGATGAATAGAACATTTTATTGCCTGATTATCTGTAAGTCATCATCATAACTGTTTAACCATTACACCTATAAATAAAGTGTAAATCGATTATCACTGGGGATGAAAGATTTCTTCTCTGATTGCCCTCTGGACCTTCCTCGCTATGGTAACAACCCCTAATGATCCCTATTGTGGCAGCAGCTGTAGCCTTAGCAACAGTTGGTTAGTGGATCTGTTTCACACAGAGACAAAAGAACTAGAACGTGAGGAGGAAAGAGGGCAGCAGGCTTTCTGTCATCAGCAGTCAGATGGGGTATTCATCTGCGTCTGCTGAAGCGGCTCTAAAATTATCCATCCTTTCCATTTTTTTCAGCCATTCCTTGGTTCATCTGTCTCTTATCCACTTTTATCCTAATCCTTTTCTTATGCCATTGCCTTGTTTTTAGTAGATATTTATCTACTTAATGCTCTCTTCAAGCAAATGGATTTGCTGGGATTTGTCATAAATACACAAATAGTTACTATTGTTACATTCATTTATTTTTCTCTCACACATCTTTCCCAAAACTAAGTTTGTCATGCAACACAACCTTTCCTATGGCCATATATCCAACATATTCTATTAACTCTTGTTGATTCTTCAATCATCCCGTTCATCCTCTTATTTATTTAATTAAAATGCATACCAGCCTTTTCACATCATATCCTTTCACTCATCTCGTTGTTTCGACCCCATCATCATCAAACTGTAATTTACTGTTCCCCTCTGCTTCTTTAGCTCTGAGCAGTCCATGCACTCCCATGAGTGCTGGTGCTGAGGAGGAGTGAAATATTGATGCCCCTTGGTGAAGGCCACATCCAGCGTGCTCTGCAGGGGGTGCAGGCCAGGGCAGTAGTTAGCTTGTGTCAGGCTGAGTGGGTGAACTTTACAAAAACAATGTGATGGCAGGCCGAGGTGAGGTAGAGTAACGCAAATACGAACAAATGAGGGACCCGTGCACGGAAAGACTGTGTTTATAAAACCACGCTATCCTAAATACCAACTGGCTTCCGAATAAACACTCGTTAGTTTAAGTAAAAAAAAAAAAAGCCTTGTTTCAAGAAAACTTAAGACTATTTCAGACTACTACAGACGTAACTTTTCCTGCCTAGCAAAAACAAAAAAGTCGTATGATGTAGAGAAAATAATAAGGCAGGGCAGGGTTTAAAATTAAGTTTTGAACCTTGATTTAAAGGAATTAAGGGTTTTGGCATTCCTGCAGTTTTCTGGAAGTTCTCTGAGTCACAGGGAGCCAGTGTAAGGACCTCAGGCCCAATAATACCAGCACTGTGGTTCTTCCACAGTCTGTATTTATGTGGATATCACTAAAGACCTTGACAAGGGCAGTCTCAGTGCTGCGACGAGCACGAAAACCAGACTGGAAGATAAGGCAACAATTAAGGCATCTAATAAGTTTAATGTTTTTATTGTGATATTATTGCAGTGTGGACCCATTTTGATGTGAGGCTGAGTTGTTTCTGAGTGAACACATGAGCAACATTTTGTTTGTACGTTGCTCACTGATTACAGCAGAAGATCTCAGCAGAAGATGTCAATTTTTTCAGCTTGAAAAATTGCATCTGAACAACCACAACAATGCAAACTGAGGACACTGAAGTGGAGATGTTTATCACTGATGCATAGAACCTTGCTTGGTGAACGCCAAGCCAAGCAAACCCCAAAATAGCATATCTGCACAAACATCTGGCGCCATGCCAGTGTATTGTAGAGTCAGACATGAGGCTATCCATACAAAAGCTAAAGCTTGCCTGAAATTAGGTCAGGCAAGAGAAAAATGATCTCAAGCTCTCCAGGATGTCAGCAACAGAATATCCAACCAAGGTGTTGCAGTGGGCCACTCACAGTCCAGAATTTAACTCGACTGAACTTCTGAGTTGGGAGTTTAATAGAATTGTGCAGAAATGATTTCCTGCAAGCGTCAATCATTTGAAGACACAAATAAAAGGAGAGTAGAGCAAAATTCCTTCACAGCGATAGGAAAGACTGATAAAGTAATACAGATAGAGTACTTCGTTTTTCTTTCACCGTTGTTTTGAATTCTATTGCTGAGTTTCAGTTAAGTAAATATAGATAAGTAATATGATGTGTGCCTTTGAGCTTTCCCAACAGAAATCTGATTCAGTTGAAATAAACTGCTGTGTTTGTTCCATTACTGCGGTTTATTTAAGATGCTCTGAGGTCTGTGAGTTAGTGTTGTCAACACTAACAGTTTTGATTTCTGCTTTACTCAGACTTCAAATAAGATTTTCTGTCCTTTGGATTTAAGCCTTATGCGGCATGTGGAAAGACTGTTGCAGATTTGATAAAAAATTGATGAAGTGAGAAAAAATAAAAGTCCAAATGCAGCTCCTGTTTGTAGATATTTTATATCTCTAAAAACCTGCCCTAATCCCAACCTTTAGTTAAAGTTAAGAAGAGAGAGATTCATTACCATTAGTACAAGTTCCTGCTTTGTAAATGGATGTTAGCTCAAGATTCAATTCAATTCACTTCAGTTAATTCAATAATACTTTATTAATCCTCACATGGAAATGAATGTTATATAAGATATCCCTGTGTGTTTAGTATTAGTTCTTCAGTTTGAAATTGTTCCAAGAGTCATTTCCTCTTTTCCTTTAAACTGAAAGAGCTACTGTATATTATAATTTAATAATTCAGCTCTTGTGTGATACCAATTCATAAAGAGAAAAGTGCAACAGATCAAAGCATTGTCATACACATGCACATAAACAGAGGAAGTGGGTGAACCATTCAGTATAAAAATGTTATTCAGCATAGAAAAGAAGAGAAATTGCTCTGTGTATTAGCAAAATGTCTTGCGTTTGTTGTTGTGAGTGTGAGATTCTATCAGCCTGCAATGCGTCACTCGCACAGCTGTAGGCAAACACTTGCAGCTGTCTGTGAAGATTCAGGTCAGCCTACTTCCTCTTAGCTTTAATTTGAAATACAAAGGTATATGTGTAACACTTCAAAAAAAAAAAAAAAAGATTCATTAATATTCAAAATCGGTGCAGGAAGGGATTAATCCGACTACTGTCACCTTGCAGAGAATCAAAATGATTTCAAGAACTAACTTGAGTGAGCTGTTTTGCCCTGTCTTTGATTTCCACAGTTCAGACTGCAGCAGAAAGCAGCTTCTTTGCTTTAAAAACATACACACATTAGCACAGTTTCTCCCTCTACCAGCAAGCAAGTATGAATTATGCTGCATTTCATTAGCAGTGTCAAACAATTACTTTTCACTGCTTTTATATGCCGTGTACATAATAATTTCATTTCATTGGGTAAACTGTATGCAAAACACGACTTCTATCTAAAGATCTCAGTTTTGGTGGATATTTGTTAAATAATGCAGTTTTATATAAAAATTCTACAGTGAGAAAAAAAATCTTCATAACAGATTTTCTTTTAAATTTCTTGTTTGTCAAATTCACCAGAACAATAAAAAATGCGAGAGTCAGCTTTTCACAGAGGAAGGTTCTTTGTATTCCGAACATGGACCTATTGTGAGAGGCTGTGAGCACACTTGTATGTTCATGTGAAAAGTGCATGAGGGCCTCTTGTGCCTGTGTGAGCACATTAGAGGACACTCAGTAAGAAGGCTGGGAATGGACTGGACTATTAACAGAAGTTGCTCGAAAGAAGAAAACAATCAAGTCTGGACTCGAGATATGGAAGCTGTTAGCAGCTGGTGGTCAAAAATCATATCCGCATGTGCTGGTATGATTTTTGATTTGTGTATGTCTACTGTATGTGAACACGTATACGGTAGTTTACTGTTGCAGAGACATTTGTAAACAGAGGAATTGTTCTGAACCTTTTTTTTTTCCCAAATTCATGTACACATGAAGTCACCATTCCTTGTTTTGATCTGTTTTCATTTGAGGTACATTAATATTTTCTTCCAAGGCTTATTTAGAAGGCATAACTTATCGCAACAGAACAAACAAAATTAGCACAAAAAGCACAAAACTGGGCCTAGGGAGAAGCAAATTATGATTACATGGAATTAGCTGTGCTGATGGTGCTCGTTTGAAATATTAATCCTTAAGGTTGATGCACTTATGCAACACTTTTTTTTTCATCTATCTGCAAACTCGTCACGCACATCCACCTCAACCTCCTGTTACTTTACTTTTCTGTAGACGGGTTGTGTGATTGCAACAAAAGATGCCTCAATGTGCTGTAGAGTTAGTGTAAAAACGGACACAAATTGAAATAAAAAATAAACTATACAACACATAAGCGCTTAAAAATAACATAAAATATATCATGCCACACAAGCTACTAAGTTTCATGCACTGCAGAGGCTAGTTTATGCCTCATAATTAAAATTGCAGATAGAAAACCACAATTTTCTTACATCTATCTTATTCACTCATATAATTTATTTATGGAGGATGTTCAGCACAAAAACTGAATCTGTGGCTATTTTTCAGTGGCCTATATAAAACATCAGTATCTGATACTCTGCAGTTACGAGTACAGATCAAGCTCTGACAGAATAATACAACCAAAGTGAGCTATTATCTCCCAGCATGGGCAACCCCTGAAGGATTAACCACCAATCCTTAAATCTGCCCCATCATAAAAACCATGACATGGGCTCTTGCAGGGATTCTGTTGCTGCACTAATGCCAGTTATAGTAATACAAACAGGCACTGCCACAACCCAATCATTATTAACTTTCAGCAGCCTGACTTCACCAGCAAGCTCTACCCTAGGGTTCAAATGTCAGACTGTCACAGCGATTTAGTAATCGCACCGCCGACGTCACGCAGAGGAGTTGAGAGTCTCCTCTTGTGTTCTCATGTAGACTTGCTTTTAGTGTCTTACTGTCTTCCGGAATAAATTACTCTATCTTTTAATCTTTTTTTTTTTTTTTAAGTTGGAACAAACTGAATCTGCTGTAACACACTGATTAAGACTGACTAAGTGGTGAGCTCCAGAGCTCCAACAATATCACATTTCTTATCTTTACATGCACATTTAATAAACGCCCCCAAGTATGTGTGCGTGCTGCAGGTTTACAAACCAGTGCATGAAATCCTGCAATAGAGAGATAGCTTTGGTGGGGTCACATCAGTGTAACTGTTTATTATATTTTCTTTATAAAGTGTCCATATTAGGATGTTCCTCCAATTAGCATTTTTTAAATGAACGGAAATAACTGAAATGCTGGGTCGGTCATTGGAAAACTTATTTACTAAATATTTTCCAAAAGGACTGACACCAATTAAAGCTTGTAGGAACCAGCAGTTTGTTTGTGTGTTTTGTTTCCAATGGCTGAGTGGAGCTAGAGTTGGTGTAGAGATAAAATACAACGGCTCCTTGGGTTGTCAAGACATGGTCCAGGTTATTATATAGGACAAAAACAAGGGCAGTGACAGTTTCAGGACAAGAGAGGAACAGAGTAGTGAGCGGGGCTGAGAAAGAGAATAGAAAGGGAATGGTGCATACATACTGCAGAGAGAACAAATGAGGAATAATGCAATAGCATTAAAAGAGACAGAAGGTGACCTCTGGGAGCCCTGGCATTAGCTTGCTCAGAACAGAACATGGATTGGAACAAACCAAAGCTTTTGACTTTAAACTAATCCACACTATATAGCATCCATTCAGCCAGACAGGAGCAGCCAAAAGCTCAACAGGCAGACACGTCCTGTACGTACATCATCTATGCAAACACACATTTCCCTGCCCTTCCCCGTCATACCAGTATGGTACCAGTTCACCATCAGCCTCTCAAATCTTTTTCTACTTCCTCTTCTTAGCGAATCCCTGTCATTCTTTCAGGGACTACTGATAAAGTGAATGCACTTTTTTTTTTTCACATGTCTTCTCTATTGGATGTGTAGAAAAAGAAAGGCTATTTTCGGCCTCGCTGTATTTGTGCTTTCATTAATAATTCATTAATTTCAACTATTGCTTGTTTTCATTTTTTTTTTAGCATGATTCAAATGCCCTCCTCTCTTCTCGGCACCAGAGCAAGGGTCCCATTTACACTGACAGCACTGCTGACAATCGGGTCAGCGGCTGGACTATTTAAAGCGCGAGGATCTCAGCGCCTCCATTTGCTCAGTCACTTAAGAACTGTGATTGCAATAAATCACACATGAGCAGAGAACATACAAAAAGCTCAGAATTCACAGCCATCAAGTAGTGTCTCACAGAGGATTTGCATCACAAAGTTTCATTTCTGTTCTTTTGATGCAGTCAAGTGAAGTTTTGTATCAAATACAAATTGATCATATATCAAACAAAAATATGAAACAAAAATATAAAAATATTGAATTTAATAAACTTCTTACAACTTTTTCCATTTTTCTTCACTTTTTTTCTTTAACAAAAAACGTGTTTCTCAATTCTTTTTGAAATACAGCCATTCATACTTGATATGAAACAATTTAGCTTTCAAAGTTTTAACAAATCAAGTCTAGAGCTTATTGTATCACGTCATATTATATTAAAATTTAGGCAAAGACACTCTGATCAATAATTAAATGCAAAATATTACACTGTGTCTTTGTTTCTATTTATTTATATATCTAATAAAACTTAGGGCAAAGTATGGAAGCAATGTGTGAAAAACTGAGTTGCAACAATTATGCAATAGTTGTGGAGCTATCTTGGCCCAATGGATGAATTTTGGCATCGGCTGACTCGTATTTGCAGCTCTTTCCACAACATTTCAATCAGGGTTGATGTTTAGATTTTGACTGGGTGATTGCAACACCTTTACTTTAATTTTTTTCAGCAATTTTGTTGTGGTTTTTCAGGTGAGCTTGTTCTGTTACTTAAATTTAACCAACCTTTTGCTGTCAGATTCAAGGGCTCACATTTGGTTCATCGTCCAGTGGTAACAATGTGCTCAGGTAATGTGGTTGCAAAACAAGAGCAAATTGCCATCCCTCCACCGCCCTGTTTGTATGTGAGATGTTTGTGTTGCATTTAGTTTTTACTAAATGTGTGTATTAAGCCCAAAAATCGAAGCTTTTTTCTTTGTGGTTTGTTCAAACCTGATTTTTTGCAAACCCAGGCCATCCTGCCATGTTCTTTTTCAAAGAAAGGCTTTCACCCTGCAACTCTTTCAAACAAGCCATTCTTTCTTTTATTGTAATACCATGAACCTTGAAATTTAACATGCTCACTGAGGCTTCTAGAGTCAGAGATGTATCCCATAAAGGTTTTTTTTTTTTTTTTTTTTTTTTGCACTTGAATGTTGCACAATCTGACTTTGAGGTGAACTTGATGAGGCCTTCACTTTGGGAAGACTGGCAACTTGAATATTTTCCACTTTTGGCTAATCTTGGATAATGTCCTTAAACATTAAATCTTAGAATTAAAAGAAGGTGTGCTTTCCTTTAGCATGAACTCAAGGTAATGATGTAGATAATGTAATGGGAATTCAAGATAAGAAGTCGTCCCCGTTGGAGGAGGAAGACATATTGTATTTATCTGTTGAACACAGCCTGAAGGCAGCAGTAACCATCATGTTACAGCCGGTACGTTGCAGTTGCAGTGCTCCGTTGAACAAGCACAAGTGCTTGGATTGTTATCTGGAGAAATGTAACTCTGTTCTAATTTCTCTGTCAGCCATCTATTCTGTTGTTGTTTTTCTTATGTATTCAGTTTTTATTCATTCAGGCCACCATGAGTGTTCACAGCAGCATCTCCCAGGGGAACTTCCTGAGCTCCACAAAAGCACTGAGGGCGACCTCTTTCTGTGTAGCTCTCATGGGGTCTAAGTTGCAATATATCACAAGGTTCCCCTCACTGCTTTGTTACAATACGCTGCTGACACTCATACACAATCAGCCTCATAATAGGGACTGCATTACATGATGAAATAAACCTCTTGCTTTCTGGCTGCCATTACAGTTGGTTAGTAAGTTGGATCTTTAGTATACATATGTGAAGTGAAAGAGCTCAACTGTGGGATGGATTGTCATGAAATTTGATATAAACATTTGTGGCACCTAGAGTTGACTCCAAACGGCTGTGTGGATTCTGGTAAGTATAGTACCACTATGTTTACAACGGTAGATTTAAACTAAATGTCTCAACAACAATAGACGACTGCCAGTAAATCTGGCACTGACTTTCAAGGCAGCCTTCAGAATTAATCATTATCCTGTTCATTTACTTATTGCATTGCCGAGTCTCTATATAACAGCTTTTACATGATGGTTCTGCATTTTGACTTTGTTTGAACTTTTTTGCATTTTGATGCAATAAATTGCAGAAACAAAGGAGCCTGTTCTTCCTTTTCACATATCTCTATGCTAGCTTTATCAGACCACAACATTTACTTACATTGTTTTTGCTTTGTCTAAATTTAGCTTTATTGATTAATGCATGGCGTCAGGGTTGTCAATAAAAAAAAAAAGAAATATGCTGAAACACTTAAAATAAAAAACATAATAGTTATTTAAAAAATGTATAGATACAAGACTCCTAACTATTGTCAACAGGAGTAGTACTGATAAAACATCTGGTATTACTGGAGGATGGATGGGAAGTCATGAAGCAAAAGATTCAAAGAAGATGATTAATTCAAAGCATTCATATGATGTATCGCGAGCAAAGCGATAGTAATGCAGAATGATTCACTGTCATTACACATTCATTTATAAAGGTTGTAGCTCTTTGTCCCAAAACCCATTTGTCTTTTTCTGATTCATCGTATAAACAGTCATTTCATCATAATTGGCTCTGTAATGGCACAAACTTACAGTATATGGAACACATTTAAGCTGACTGCTTGCAGCTGGTAAGTATACAAAATCTACAAAAAAGGGGCCTTTCAAAGGCAGGTTACATGATTCATATGAACGCACACTGACATCAATGATACTATAAATGTCTCGCAATCACATGCAGGGAGAATAAATGCCTTTATAGATTTTTTCTTTCCAGGGATTCATTCATGGTCCTCCGTATCACAATAATCAATGGCGCCTTTTTAAAAGACAAACATCAACCTGTGTACATTTTTACTGTCAACACAAGGCAGAGAGCACGGATAAAGCTCCAATTTCTCTAATCTGTTCCAGACAAGTTTAGGAGTAATATTATTTTCAGCTTTGTGTAAAATTTAAGAGCAAGAATGTTATTATCAAAAAGCTGTGAGCTGCACATTGATTCAGAGGCTCTCAAACAGCATGGGCCCTCTGATAACATACTGCACAAGTATAAAAAAAAAAAAAAAGAAAGAAAAGGGTATTGGACAATATTTTTTAGTACTTCTTCCACAGCAGGCAGGAGAAAGCCTACCTTGTACTGATACATTTACAGTCAATGTACTGGGATCTTCCAGATATCAGGTGAATGGACAACTTGTAACAACTTAAATGAGACCATGACGGAGGAAGAACGTACAGATTATAGATGCATTTCAACTAGCTGTGGTTCCGGGGGTAAAACCATCAGATGGGAACCTCTAACAGGGCCAATCCCCTCCTCAGCCACTTCAACCAATGTGCTGCTTGCCATGTGATGGCAGGCATGCGTCTTTCTTGCTGTTCAAAGATGATTTTCTTCTTAGCATACACTCAGGTGGTAGCGATGGAGAACAAAAGAATCAAATGTATTTAGAGCAAAATGTTTCTGGTCCAAATGGTTCAAATGAGTTTCATGTGATTTAGGTTGACCTGGGAAGGCTGAACATGATTTACAAATAGTAAAATGCAGAGGCAGCAGAGACTCCCGCCAGGCAGTTCCTCTCCTACTACAGGAACATGTTTCGCCCCGCAAAGGTTCTTGAAGGTCACTTTTGTCAAAGTTTGTAACAACAATGTTGTTAAAACAAGATCATAAAACAAGTGAAACAAAATAATTTCACAACACACATGAACTTGTGAAACTATGAAAAGACAATGCTGCCACTTCTAAATCATATTCAATGAAAAAAAAACTAAATGAAAGATTGCTTACTTCTCTGAGGCAGAAACTCTGAATGAGGGAGGTTGGGAGATGATAGTTGTTCAAATCCTATACTGATATTAAGAAGATCTTATCTAGCAGTAGATGCTGCTGCTGGTTAGTTTTCCATCCATCCATCCATCCATCCATCCATCCATCCATCCATCCATCCATCCATCCATCCATCCATCCATCCATCCATCCATCCATCCATCCATCCATCCATCCATCCATCCATCCATCCATCCATCCATCCATCCATCCATCCATCCATCCATCCATGATTGATATCACCTAAAAAACACATTAAGTTTAGATAACATCTGCTCAGTTAGGGCTCAGAAAATATATTGGCCCAAATGTCATTCATGCCTGTGAAGGATGGGACACGGCAGAATTAAAATAATCATAAAGAACTGCATTATGATTATAACACTGTGCAGTTGTCTTCAAAAAGATGGAATGAGTTCTAAGAGCAATTTATTGAGCTGGAGATGAATCCCTGTGAGGAATCAATCTTCATTGTATGATCTTTACTGGAGGAGTCTGCACTTGTCAAGTGTTTTCTTGTCTGTGAGCTTTTCATTACTTGCTTGAACCTTCTATGACTTTCTGATAAAAACCTCCACCACCGGTGCATCATCTGGGGCGTCAGCTCTAATAAAGTCATCCTGAGTCCAAATAAAGCACAAGATATTTGCTTTTATAGTGTCACAGAGGAGAGGAGAAGAAACTGCAAAGTAGAGGACATGACTTTCTCAATCTCTGTCAAATATAGAGGCAGACAAGCACTTATTGTGAAGAATGCCAGCAGATGAAGTGATTTATAGCTTGAAATGGTGCAAAACAAATTATTAAATCCATTGTAAGGTTAAGTTAAGGTCACTGATAAAATTCATGTTTTGTGGTTGTAAAATAGTAAAATAACCTAATACTGTCATGGTTTTTAGGTTTATCTGTTTCTGTTTTATTTTGAAAGTCTGTGCCCTTGTGTTTTTGGTTCTGTCTTGACTTTCCTTGTTCCCATCTGATCAGGCTCTACTCATGTCATGCATTGACTACTGTAATTCCTTATTGGTCGGTCTCCCTGCATGCTCAGTTAAACCTCTGCAGATGAACCAGAATGCAGCTGCATGTCTGGTCTTCAACCAGTCCAAGAGAGCTGATGTCACTCTGCTGCTGATCTCTCTACACTGGCTTCCAGTTGCAGCATGCATCAGGTTCAAAGCTCTGCTCCTGGCTTACCAAACAATTACCCAAACGGCTCCTGCCTACATTCACTTCTTCATCCAGAGCTACACTCCCTCTCAACAGCAACGCTCAGCCAGTGAAAGACGCACCGGTGCTTCCACTACACCGTGGCACAAAATCAGTAGCCAGACTCTTTTTCTCTATTGTTTCCTGATGGTGGAATGATCTACCAAACTCCGATCTACCAAACTACCGATCCGATGGGTCGATTCCTACTTTTGAGAGCAAGCTCAATACTCAGCTCTTTAAGGAGCATTTCCACATTTAGTTTAACTTCTCTGCTCATCAGAATGAGTTAGAAGATTTGTCCAGCATGACTCAGCACTGAGAAAGCTGCATGCACTTATGCCAAGATGATATTATGATGGTAAATTTAAGACCTAGTTTTAGCTGACAAAAAAAAAAAAAAAAAACCTCTGGACTACCAGCAGTCTAACCAGCACTTATCCATGCTGTACACTCCTATTTGATTTCTTGCTTGTGTTGTTTTCTCAGAAGTAAGTTGCTTTGGAAAAAAATGTCTGCTAAATGAAAGTAGTAGTAGTAGTAATGCTTATTTGGAATTTGATGTCTGCAACATGCCTCAAACATTTTGGAAAATGGGAAACTAAAAATAAAAAAAAAGCTAATTTTCTCATCAGGAAATTCCTGGAGGAATATGCTGCCACTAGTTAGGTTAACAAGCAGCAGGTCAGTGACATGATTGAGTCTAAAAAAACAACAACAATATCTTAGACTGGCAGAGTTTTCAGAAGTGAATATGGGCTGAAAAATCAAGTAATATCAGATTAATATATATATATATATATATATATATATATATAAGAAGCAGCATGGGGTGAGAGTTATTGTCTATTAAAGATCTAGCTTAGTTAACATCAGCTCACTAAGACCTCAGTCAGTTCTCTGCTCTCTCTTTCATCATCGTTTGTGATCAGCCCAACAATTGCTGAATCATTAGACAACTTCTGTAAGTGACATCTTGCACCTTGTATGTAAAATCTGCAGTACAAAGACTGAAGAAGAACGTTGCCAAGGTTGTTTCCTTTGGAGTCAACATACTGCAGACCACCCTGCAAAAATTAGATACCTACATTCTTCAGGACCTTAAGTAATGTAAATGGGTCTGATTCTGTAACCCGAATCATTGCATGGACTCAAGAATACTTCTGGAAATTACTGTCTCAGAACACAATTCATGCTGTCCACAACTTTAAGTTAAAGGTCTCATGCAAATAGGAAGTTTGGAATATCTCAGCGTTTTTGTTGCACTCTTTGACCACTTCCCAAAACACTTCTTGAGGCACCCACCGCTGCCCTGCTGGGGGAGGCAGCTACTGTAGGAGTGAAGCTGACAAGTTGGGAGGTGTGGTTGTTGCAAAAACTCTTTAAATGACATTAATATGAATTCCAGGATGCTGATTGTATTAAATTGAATGGCACTGTAAAGATGAGGAGTCTTTATTTACTTTACCAGTCAGTTGGTCAAAAAGTTATGGCCTTTTTTGTGTATTTACAGTTGTAAGAGCGCTATATGCTCCAATTCAGATAAAGTTATTTTTAGGGAAGGCCTCGCATCTTTCAGTGAGACAATGATGTACTCATTACAAAAGCAAGTTCTGAACTGGCCTTACTGTTGTCCAGACCTTTCCTCAGTGGAAATCATTTTGGTACACTGTAAAATAAAAAAAACGCAACAATGAAGATCCAGGTCTATTGAGCAGGAAGTGTCTCAAGAGCCATCCCTCATCTTTCTGTGCACATGTAAAGCAGTGGCCGCAGGTTATTAAAGTCCATTTTGGAGCATGATACAACTGTTGGGTGAAGGGAGGGCTTTGCCTCACAGTACATCATTGTGCAGTAGTGTGGATCCTCACACTGATACTGTTATAATCACTGAATAGTTGTAATTCTTCATGTAAATAGCTCCACTATATGTAATATTCATAAAATCCGTTTTGAATGGATTCATTCAACTGTTATAGAGACTTTCTTAAATACCCGACATTAAGTACATTATATGTTTTTGTCTGAAAATTCTAAACTGGACCTGAAATGTTTAGGTGCTTGTGTCCGTGTCCTTGTGTTTAACATAACACTCATCAATTTTCCTCTTGCAGCCACATACAGGGAGGCTGGCTAAAGTCCTCTGAACCCTAAACGTCTCAATGAAATGTGCTCCTGTATTCACAGGAACATTAAGCTGCTTGGAGATGGCCATATAGTCTTTACCTTTAACATGTTTGTCTATTACTTTCATTCTGATCTCCTCAGACAACTCTCTTCTTTGCTTTCTCTGGTCCATCTTCAGTGTGGTGAACACCACGATACCAAACAACAGACTGACAAATTGTCACTTTTTAAATAGTCAGACTGACTGCAAGATTGGAGAAACTTGTAATGCTAATTAAAGGACGCACCTTAGTTTAATAATTCACTTTGGTGAAATGATTTGAAATATTTTCCAGTGGTACCAACTAATTTGTCAAGGACAGTTTCATTAGCTTTATTGGATATGTTTTGAAATGAATCAATTATTTATTATTTTTGTAAGTTCCACGGTTATTTCTGTGACGTAGTAAGTTTTTAGTGGGTGTTAAATTGCGACATTCAAACATCAAACATGTGTATATCCCAAAATCTCTTTCTCATAAGATCATAGAGTATTACCTTAACAGCCCATCTATGTGTAAAATACAGTGGCAGTGGATGGGAGCAGGGGAAAGTATAATTTTTCTGCGAGTTAATGAACAGCAAGAGATGTACTTTGTGGTTTAACAAGACTAGTTGTTATCAACTCAAGACAAACATAATTTCTGAGGATACTGCCTCCACTGTCGCTGCTGTTTGTCAGATTATTAGCTAAAACGCTGCACAGCTCTGTAAGTCCTAACATATTCTGAAAAAAGCAACCTGTCATTTACCAGCTGAAAATGTTGGTAATGTAGTCAGAGACCAGAGGTTTCAGGAGCAGACACATACAATCATATTCTTCAGCAGGACTTTTTGAGAGAACTGTTATTCCTTGATTTAATAATGAAAAATGTTCGTTTTTTAGAACATTTGGTCATGTCAAGTTACCCCACCGGGACCATGAATCCCCGTCATTTAATGTGACTGAAAAACATCAGACTTGTGCCTTTTTGAAAGGACAACGTTATGAGGTCAAACATAGCCAGATTGCCATCACAAAATGATGCAGTAAAGCAGCAACGGGTCACGCAGACACAACTGTGACATGTTTGATTACTGTTTGATTAATGGAAAGCAGTTCATATCTGATCGGAGTTGTATTGATTAGCCTGTTAACATGTGAGCCCACAACGACAAAGCTGGCTATCATTTCCTCTCATAAGGAGAGCATTTTATTTGAATCAATCTCAAGTGATACACAAACTAATCACAATCATCTAAAATATGTCTTTTATGATAGCAATCAAAGAGAGCTCGGTCCAAATGACGGGAGGGTAAAAGAACCTACATTTCTCTGGACTATTTTCTAGTTTTGTACAACATTCTTTCTCCTCTACTGAATGTGGGGTAAGCGATCTATTGATATTCAGAATATCACCCATCACTCAAATGTGTTGATTACCCAAATGTGTCACATAGAGGCTGAACAGCCAATTTCTCCTGCTTACAGCATTCAAACAATCTCTCTTTGCTTCGAACTGGGCCAAAGCAATAGCTAATGCTAATGGTGTCTATGCAGCAACACATTTGCAACTGTACTCTCCTAAAAAAAAAAAGAAAAAAAATTAATTTAGGCAGGGGTCAGTTTGCTTCAGCCCCCTCAGAGTGTGACCCTATGGGTATTTTAGTCAGTCTCAGGTCACGTGAGTCTACTCTAATGAAAAGATGAAACGATACGGGTGGTGGGGTGTGGTTCTGGCTTATTGGTGGAAGCTGTGTGGTCCAGGTGATAGAGGCAACGGACCAGCTACATCCACTTTTCTAATGAACTGTCTAATTATCTTTTAGGCAGAAGCAACTGGGACCAGAGGAGGACCGGACACCAGAGCTGCTACAGCTGCAGTCTGTACATGTACCTGTTCTCTGAAAAGAGTGATGTAATAAAGCTACCTCGGGTATACTTACATGTTACATAGATGAGTCCAGGTATTAGATACTAGAAGTGAAGCTAAACAAAGAGTAAAGAACAATGGATGGTATATGAATAGTGATATGTTCAAATGGATGAAAATGTATATATTCCAGCTATTTTTTTCATTGTTTTTTCTTTTTTTTCTTTTGGTTCACTTTTTCAAAACTGTGTTGAACTGCAATCTTAATACTGACATAATGAGCTGAATTGAAAACGTTGTGTTGTTACATGACATGTTCCTCCTATGCCTATGTGGGATTTCTGCTGATCCTACAGCTTTCTGCAGGTCCTAAGACATAGCTGTGGTTGGTGATTGGCAAAATTACCGATAAGAGAGTTTGTGAGTCAGCAATGTTTTCTGTCTCTGTGTTAGCTTTGTGATGGTATAATGTCTTACTCACAGAGTATTTATTGAAATCCTTTCATATTTTTAAGGGAAGTAAAAACCTTCAAGGATGGCCAGAAACTACTGCCAAAAAGTCAAACATCATCAATAGTATTCAGGGGATGGAAATTCAGAAAGGACAATTATTCATGCAGAGTAAAGGAACAGAAGAAGGATATGGATTTGATCCTTGCAGTGCAGTTCAATGATTATGCAAATGCTCACGATTATACATGTACTTAATATATTAGCTGTGTACCTTAATCAGATTGTAGACCCTTAAAGAGCTTCTAAGTACTACTCTATGTACCAGACAAGATCCCACCTGCAGGCTGTGCAAATATACCCATGAGACAATCCAGGACATAACTGCAGAGACTGAGGTGCAATCAAGAACAGTCCACACGGAACGTCACAAGAAAATAGCTGGAACTGTGTATGGAGTCATCTGTGCCGAATGCGGGTTGGAACCAAGCGCCAATCATCTCACTTCCAGATTAATGCAGAACAAAGCTTCGTTACAGTTCGTCGACTGGCCGATAGAGGCTGGCTCCAAAAGCAAGTCATTGACTCCCATGTTAAAAAGAGTCTCATCTGTGTGTGCACATGTAATTTACTTGACTCTTGGTGACACTCGTCAACTTGCTCCACATACAATGTTGCTAAAATTGGCAAAATGCAGGAAAGATGCAGTGCATGCAGGTCTGAAATAAAGAGTACATCATTAATCTAAAGATAACAGTTCTGCTTAAGCACCATTCTTTCAAAAGTAATAAATTATTGTCAATGCTATTTTGACTGAGAAAACTGTCCAGTAACAAACTTAGGTTTGACTTACAAGGAGCAGTTTGAAGTTAAGGAAACACGAAATGCTTTACTGAAGAGATTACATCTCACTGTGAAATAATGTCCCTGGATACATTTAACTCAGCTGATTGTTTTCGTCATTCATAACCTTCGTCGTAAACGTTCGTCTGCATAAACTCAGGTTTTGTTGTCTTGGAGGAGCTACAAGTATTACATGTCAACACAACTTTCTATTTTCTACATAGAGACTGTCTCCAGTGACATTAATACAGAATGACAGGTGTACACAAACCGGGCAGCCATGGATCAGTGGGTTGAGTTGGTTGCCCTCCGACTGGAAGCCCGTCACATTGATCCCTATCCCTGTCACGTGTTGAAGAGTCTTTGGGTAGGAGACTAAACCACACAGCTCTCAACATTGAAAAAGCCAGCCACTAAAGGATTACATTCTTCTCATAGTGCAGGCCCCAATCTCACATAAATGGGGAGGGCTATGTCAGGAAAGGCATCTGATATAGAGCCTATACCAAATCAATATGTGGAGCTTTGGTGGCTCCTAAAAGAAGAAAAAAAAGACAAAGAGAAGAGGAATAGTTGTACATAAACAAAATCAGACATACTGACTTACTGACCATATAGTCAGGGTAACGAACCTGAAACAAGTGAAAAAAAAAATACTCTCCTGTATTTTGTCCCAGATCAACATATTTTGCACACCCTGATCTGGATGTGTGTATTTTAAACAAACCTGAAAGAGTTTCAATGTGCTTGAACGTCTGCATTCAACCACAGCGATAGTCTAGATAGTCCCTTACCTCCTGGAGCACATGACTTGTAGTTTTGGCTTTCTGAATCTATACCGAATCCAGACCTGTGTATTGACTTTCCACATTCTCTGTTCTGGATCTGGCAGAGACCAGGTCTCCGTTCTACCCGCTCCGACCGAGCAGCTGACAGTCCACCCTCTTCTCATGAAGACACATCTTTTGACTGTAGCCATTTTCTCATCGTTATGTTTGGTAATGGGGCTGTGCTGCCAGAGACTAGTTGTTGAGGCTATCATTCATCGCAGAGAGGAGGAAAGGATTAAGGCCACTGAGAAAGAGCAGACGAGAGATGGCTCTGCATCTAAATGCAGGCCTCAGTGTGGAACAGCCTTGTTATTAGGTCGCTTCCTGAAAAAAGGGAAAGATGCAGTGGCTGGACGGGAAGCTGCTGGTGAGAGGCAGGATTACAGCGAAGAAGAAAAAAAGATCGATGCAATAAAAAACAGACAGCAAAAAAAATAAGAGGCTGAGAAGACAGACAGAAATAAAGAATTGAATTGGAAAAAAAAGGACATAATGCATTTTATAATCTTATTCTAATTCCATCATTCCTGTGTTACTGAAAAAATGAAAAAGTGAATGGTTCTTACATTTAATTGCATTGCTTTTCCCGTAGTCATTAAATCACCTCAAAGACAGCAGTCTGGGCAAAATCATTTATAATATAGACATTTCCTGATGGTTCCTAAATTAGAAAAAGGAACATAATTTCTGAGCTTGACACGGGTCCTGAAAGAGACTGAAAGAGGCATTTTTCTGTGCATTTGGTACATTCCTTCACAAAAACAAGCAGGATTGAGCAGCACTTGTGAAGGTGAGCTTCTGAGCTTTTTTGGTTGGCTTTTGTTTGTCAGCATGGTAAATCTAGATAACGTGCACCATTTATTCCTTCATTTAGTTCACTTTTGTTAATTATTTTAAATAGTCATTAGCTTTGCACAAGCGTCCATTTCAGACATCCTTGCTATGATTTACTGACCTTTAATCTCACATATAAGCGTTTACTTATGACGACATGATAAATTATGCATCTGGTTGATCTTACGATTAGTGAAATAAAACTTTAGATGAACAAGAACGCATGACATATAACACTGTTTCATTATTTACTGAACAAAATTTAACCCAAAATGCAATAGCAGATACAAACTAGCAGACACCTTATTGCTTTGACAGAGGGAAGAGAAACCTGCACAGAAACAGGTCTTATTGTTGTTTGGCAAAAAACCTTTTGTATACCAAAGTATTTTTGAATCGGATGTGAGGCCATCAGCTCAACCTTGTCTGGAATTGGGTCATGCTGCAGAATAAATGATCCCAAACACACCGGCGAATTTACAAGAGAACTGCTGAGAAAAAAAGGAATCAAGGTGCTGCAGCAAATGAGTCAAAGTTCAGACCTCAACCTGATTTGAAGGCTTTTGCACAGCCTTAAGAGAGCGGAGCATAGACAGATCCCCGGACAGCAGCAACATGGTAAAGAACAGAGGGTCAAAATTCCTCCATAACAATATGAATGAGTGATACCATCCTAAAGAAAACAAGTACTTCATAATACTGCTGCTGAAGGTGGTTCAACAAGCTAAAGAATCATGTGGTTTACTTAGTTGTCCACACAGGGCTTCTGCATTTAGGTTATTGTTTTTTAATGAAAAATTACAGTTTTGTAATATGCAATGTTTGTCTAATTGATGATTTTTTAAAATATAATTATATGTAAAACCTTAAGATAAGATAAGGGTCTAATTTTTTTCACATAGCTACAAAGATCAGTCCAATTGTTGAAACAACTTGCCTCTTATTGTGCAAGCCCTCCTGCCTTTTCCAAAACACATACAACCTCATGTGGAGTGGAAAAAGAAGCTCTTTGGGTGTCATGCTGTGTCTGCCTCAGGATGTGAGCCATAGACCTTCTGGATCACGTGGCTTGCAGGGTGAAGCCTCCATGGCTTGAGTTTTTTACAGCACAGTGCACAGATGTTTGAGCAGTCTGAGGTCTTGGGCTCAGTGCCTTGGGCTCTTCATCACATTCCTGGAGTCTTTTCTGGGCTGTTTTCTTTTGGAATGGAAGGGCACATTGTCCTGCTGAGGGAAACTGATGCCATCAGGAGCAGAGCATTGCCACATATCTTGCAAAAATGCTTATCAATAAATCTTTGGATAAAAGGTGATCACTTTATTGTTGGAGTTTTAATGTTGTGCTAGAACGGTGCAGATTTAACTACAGATAACTATGTGATTAATGTTTTAAATGGTTTTTTTTGTTTAATATACTGTAAAAACAGCAGCAATAAAATTCCCTTTTGAGGATTAACAAAACATTACTGGGTTAAATTAGTTTAAAACCGAATGCATCTTTGTACCTACAGTATATTTTAACATGTCTGACTATTTATAATATGAAATTGACAGTTTCATATACTGACTAGCATCGCTGTACTAATTGTTTCCCCATATAAATACTGCATTATCATGTTTACAAATTAGACATACGTTCTCAGCATCCTATCATTATCTGTGGCCATGTCCGTCCATCCATCCATCCATCCATCCATCCATCCATCCATCCATCCATCCATCCATCCATCCATCCATCCATCCATCCATCCATCCATCCATCCATCCATCCATCCATCCATCCATCCATCCATCCATCCATCCATCCATCCATCCATCCATTTTCTTTACCCACTTTATCCTTTGCAGGGTCACGGGGGGTCTGCTGGAGCCTATCCTGGTTCATTACAAGCGCGAGACAGGGGTCCACCCTGGACAGGTCGCCAGTCTATCACAGAGCCACATACAGAGACAAACAACCATGCACACTCACATTCACAACTATGGGCAATTTAGAATTGCCAATCAACGTAGTATGCATGTTGTTGGACTGTGGGAGGAAGCAGGAGTACCCAGAGGGAACCTATGCAAGCACGGGAAGAACATGCAAGAGAACTCCACACAGAAAGACTAGGAACCAGGAACCTCCTTGCTGTGAGGCAACAGTGCTAACTAATTGATGTGTTACGTATCAAAGCAGAGTAAGTAAAGTTGTGTTAGGGATGTCAAGCACCTGCACCAGAGGCCCGGACGGTCTCATTCCACCAGTGACCTGTCAAAAGTCTAATTATGTGTGTAATATTGCATAAAAAAAGCTTCCTATGCCAAAATGATAAAAATACAATGGTCCACAGTGTTACACAATCTCTACAAACCTGTACAAAAAACACTTGTTTTTAAAAAAAATTTAAACCTGTAATTGCATTTTCCTGTCATCACACCAGCGCCAGAAGCAAGTCCTGTTGTGTGCAGAATTACAACTGCCTGGGTGGTAAAATTCACCCTGGCCAGCCTGAACCAGTGCCAGAACTACTACCCCAGCACAGTACAGGTCATGAAGCATGCATTAGCTACTAGCTGCAGTGCAATTAAAAAGAGGGCTGGGCAACCTTTCTTTGGCCTGCTGCCTCTGGGGAAGTGAGTCGTAAGGTGTAATTAGATCAGATGGCATGGTGTTCTGGTAGTGCTGGGGAGGCGTTCATTGACCTCAAAAATTTCTTACTTCATGTCAGATATATCTACATTGCAATGTTATGATTTCAAAGGGGAAAAATTAGGTGTTTGAAGTGGGTCGGCTGCCAGACCAGTTTCCAAGTGTCTACACTGAATTAAAGTAAAGAGATCTTGTGCTTATGAAAGTGGAAGTTTAAATGAGAGATGACATAAGCGAAGTAAAGTAAAGCAAACCAAGAACTGTGGCGCTTGCATTTTTACCGTATAAAATTAATTTCATTGTGTTTTTATTTTTATTAATTACATTAAACTATAAAAATAGACATAAAATGTGAAGTGACTCATTTTACCAGAAAAATGCTGCTTTTCTTCACTCCACCGGCCTATAATGCAATATTTTTATACCTTTCGTAATTCTGCTCTTTGAAAGTATTCTTGTTAAAATTCTTCAACGTTGACAAGACTAAACCTGCGTAGAGCGCTGTTCAGCATTGCACAGTAACATCTTCATGTGTGTCAATAAAGCACTATCTGCAAAAAAAAATAAAAAGGTTCTTATCTGACATTTTTTTCTCTGTAGACATTATTATGTTTTGAAATTGGTGCTTCGTTTTACTAAATATCTAACTAGGGTAAACAAACAATGATGCTTTCCTTTCCTTTAATACTAAAATAATCACACTCTTCAACCAAGGCTGCCTAAAACAACAGATCTATTGTAAACCTGCACTTCCAAAAGGCTTTATTGAGAAAACGTCGAAAGAACACAAAGACATGAAAGATTTGGTTTTTCTCTACTGAAATGGTTTCCAGCTGGGGGAAAACAGTGGCATCTTATCTCTTTGGCAAAGCTGTTTAAATATAGACTTTTGCTTCTATAAAAGTCTGATATGTGATCACTTACCCCCTCTCCACACACTCATACACACACACACCAAGGCTACCCTGCAATTGAACTTCGGCATCAGTGACACCAACTTTTTGTGTTCAACCTCCAAAGTCATCTTTGTAGATGTCATTATAACCCGCATTTACTGCGGTAACATTAAGGCACTGACTTAACTACACATGTCAAAAACGTCCCAGCTCCCTGACAAACTCTTTGTAGAAAGATGGAAAGGATTTTCCCCCGCACCTTCATCCTTTCACTGGTGCAATATTCTGTAATCTATCTCCCCTGACTGAGCAGATATTTAATACAGGACTGCTATACATTATAAATGGCCTTCTGCTATATACTATCCTTATACAACAAAGTCACTGTGCAAACAGAGAAAATAGAAACGACCTGTCCTTGAAATATCATAAGGGTTTAGAAGTTTTGTTGTGGTGTCTGTTCGGTCTTTACATCCACACAATAAAACAACAAACATTCATAATCTTCATTTTAGGTCAAACAGTTTGTAGAGTAAGTAGCCGCTTGACCATAAGTAAATAAATTAGCTTTTTTTTTAAAAAAAGGGAAAAAAAAAGTGAGACGAGACGTACAGTAAAAGATCACGGACTCCATCAAACATTATCCCACATAGCTGTGGGCTGGTGTGCCTCTTTTTGTGCATGTGTGATGGAGACAAGCAGAGGGGGCAGAGCTGGCTGGAGTGATGAGATGTGATGAGACATAGTTTGACTGAGTGGAGGGAGGGGGAGAGAGGCAGAGTGTGTGAGTGTGGATGAGAGAGTGACAGAACAGGAGAGTGGGAAGATGGACATAAATGGTTTTGAGTTAGCATGACCTACTAGATTTTTTTTTTTTTTTTTTTAAAGGCAAATTGAGGCCACTAACGCAGCAGTTAGACTGCTTTTCAGGTCAGTCAAAAGACTGTACTAAAAGGGTCACTAGACCCAAATCCACTGTTAATTTGATAGAATGAGAGACGCTGCAACGTACAAAAGGATCAAAGCATGTGGCTGCACATCAAGTTATTATAAGCTGCCAAGCTGCCTCGTGTCACCTGCTCAGTGAAACAACAGTGGTCTTAATTTGAGGAAAGGGGGATAAATTATATTCATTTGCTTGATTACCAATACACTATTATCACAGTTTGATCCAGTTCACTTAACGATGCACAATGTTATCATCATGTGTGACCTACTGTTGCCAGTCTTTGGTAAATATTACAGATGGTTTTCTTTGCTGTAAACGTTCTGTACCCACAATATGATTAGCTGACCCACTCAAACCTGCTGTGAGAAAACAACAGCTCGGAGAAAAGCATCACATAAGTGACCTGTAGTGTGTGTACAGTAACTGCCCTTGTAAATATAGGCTTGTACTCTGAGCTTAACTAGTCTTATCTTTCCTCTTACACTTAAACATTAAATCACTGTTGTCAGAAAAGTACTATAATTATGGGCTTGCAATTGGCCAGAAATTGATTATACAGATATCTTTATTTTTTTAAAAGAAGCAACACAGAAAAAAAAGAAAAAGAACTCAACAGTCATAACCATCAGGACTGCCAGGGCCAGGGTGTTTTTAACCTTTAAAGAGCCGCTTCTACCTGTTAAACACTAAAGAGGCATAGTCAAGCATTTCCGTGGGGCCACTTGACATTGTGGTGGAAAGACAACTAATATAGTCTACTCAGTCAGGATGTATCCTGTTATCATCTTATAAAGAAAAAAAACAGTATGTACTACAAAAGGTCATGGTCTTATATCAGCAAGCCATTAAATATTAAGCACTACACAATGGATAGAATTGCTAAATTCAAGGATTTGATGAAGATTTTTCTGTTTTACTGGTGATGTATGTCTTTCATTGCTCATTTTATGTAACAAAAAAAGAGGGGAAGAATCTACAGCCAGGGGTTAATATAAATGAAATCTGACAAGTGACAAATGATAAAGCCAAACCTCTATTACACATTTCTATGTGTTGAATGTAGGCTACAAATAAAACCCAATCTATTAATACTAATAAAAAACCATGGCAGAGGAGCTGCAGCCCCTCAGACAAACATCAGCACAACAACACCTGGATGCACTGCCCATGTTGTTTTAATCACAGTCAAGTGTTGTGCAGGTGCATATATATATATATATATATATATATATATATATATATATATATATATATATATATATATATATATATATATATATATATATATATATATATATAAGGAGAGAGAGAGATAGAGAAAGAGATATTTGTTTTTGTCTTTTTGTGTGTTTTTTATATAACACTCTGCATCCTGTGTGGCTTTAAAACCCGTAAGAACGGCGCAGTGTAAATGCTGACTCCAAAACAGCATTTGAATCAGCATGAGTCACCTTCCCGACCCACTGTGGATGAAATATTCATTCGTGTCTAACATATTTCGCTTAATAGACTATGTAAAACACACACACACACACACATATGCATTTCAGTGGGTGGTACGTAGGCAGATAGAATCAAACAGCAAACAGCAGCAAATTCAACAGTTTTTTTGTGGGGGGGTTTTTGTCTCTGTGGAGCCGGTTTTACCTTCGGGTGAGAGCGTTTCTTGAAAACTGAAGAAATCGTGCTGGAGGATTTATCCGTGGTTTCCCCGTAACTTCCCGAGCAGGGCATCTGCTTTTGAAGACCAGTTCATAGAAAGTAAGAAGAAGAGGACGATGAAGAGGAGTGCACTCGGGAGAATCAGTGTAATAAGCGGCAGCGCCTGCGTTTTCCGCTCAAAACCGTTTGTCCTTTTTGACGCCTTATTTGTCCGGTGAGTTAGTTTGTCCCCTGCGAGGGTAAAAACAAAAGCCCCGATCCACAGCGATCTCCATGACTGGGATCTGCCTTCTTCAACTCCGTGCCTAAAGCATCAGACAGTCACATAAAAACAGGCAAACGGACAGATAGACGCAGAGGCAGACAGACAGATGGGCAGAGAGGAGGACTTGCTGCCTCTGTCTGCTAGGCGAGCCGGGATACAGACTGAGGCGCTGCTGCAATCAACCAACTAAGTCCAGAGTGAGGGGAAGACGGAGGGGAAAGAGGTGGTGGTGGTTGTGGTGGCTTTGAACCATGACTGAATGGCTTCAGTGTACTTAGGCCACCAGTCACCAGTTTAGTGGAATGTCTTCTTTCATAATCGAATTTCACATTGAACTAATTCAATTGTGGAGTAGAAATTGAAACCTTGAATTTATAGCCAACACAGAGGATGACTTACATTCATCTCCATTAGATATGACAATTTATTAGCAAACCCTTGAAGTTTAAATTGTACCACAATCAATAGTCTGCTTTATGATATAATGTTCACGGTGGTCAAAATATGTCAACTTTTCTCCTGAATACAAATAAAGCTACGGCAAATGTGCCATGATGAAGACTTGATCATTTGCATCAGTTTCATAGCCCTTCTTATCAGCTTTCATTAATTCTGTTCTCTTCATTTAAGGAATCTTTCCTAATTAGGCCCTGATAACCCAAATAATGCCATAATGAGACTTATTTCTCATTTATCATGGCATGATATAGTATTATTTAGTATATATTTTAGTATATATTATATAATAATACAGATTTAGTCATATGCCTTGTGAACATGAAAGAGCAGACAGATTTCCATACATGCCATTTTTCATATAACAACTTCTATAACTCTAATAAATTCTAATTTAACACACACATGCATTATAATACAATAATATTTTCCATGAAAAGCATTTGGGCTTTTAAAAATTAGTCTTCTCTTCTAGCTGGGTGGGAGGAGGGAAACTGCAAACCTCAATGTATAGAAACATTGGATCATCCCATTTCTTTATAGCAGAGAGCTCTTTCAGAGTGGGAAATGAAACTTACTTTGTCAACAAGTCTAGAGGTAGCACCAGTTAAGTTAAAACTGAAGTGAACTCAACAGACATATAGGGATAGGGAATCTGTTCAGAACCATGGACAGCTCACAGTGTGCAGCCTAACTAGGCCAAACACTTTGCTCATGTTCGCTCTGTCAGAAATATTATTACGTCAGTCAGTCTAAATTCAGCTACAAATAGACTAAAGATATACTGAGATTGCACTGCGGAACAAAAAAAATAATGTTCCAGAATTTGATATGGCAAAGCAAAGGAAACAAAGAGCATCGACTGCAAAAACACAAGAAAGACAAGAAAGCACAGGAAGTGTGTCGCGTCAGCAGACAGAATTTAATGCAGAAAGTTGATGCAGCTCTAGGATCAAGGGGGTATCGCTTTATTATGGGCCTATTTACACCTGTCACATCTGATCACTTACATCCCCTGGAGGTTGAGGGCCAAGAGGAAATAAAGAACTCTTTAAAGGTCCATGCTTGGCTCTTAATAACACAATGCAACAACCTTCATATTTATTTCAGTAGTAATTCCAAAAGCTTTACATCTGTGTTATACACATTTTTTTCAAGCATTCTGATTTTACAGTTTGCATAAGGTTTCATTATTTCATTATTAAAAAAACAAAACAACAACAACAGTCCTTTAACATGTCACTTTAGCAGGCTAAAAGGCTGCGACTGCAGTTGATCATTGTAGATCTGTTCTAAAGACGCCGTGTTTGTCTAACAAAAGTGTCTGCAGACAACAGAGACCACTTGTTTCCAGAGCAGGACAACGCTTTTGTCCATTGATCATTCTTCAGTCACACCTCCCCCAGGTACTTTGGGGGATTTTTTCCTAAGTGAAACTATGAAGTGGTAATTCTTCTGCAAATGCTCCCATGACAGTTTCTCCGAGAGAGGAAAAAAGAGGCTACACTCTAAAATATGATGAATAACTGACTTTGTGGTTTAGCATTTTAAACCCGCACCGCTGTCAATAAACAATGCAAAGAAAAGGGAAGGAAGGAACTGAAGGTAAACCATCTGAGGATCCGGGCTTGCACAGAGGACACATGGCAGGTATTTCTGTGTGTATTCATGTTTTGTCTTTTAAAATATAAAACCTGTGGTTAGCCCTGGCTCATGCACCTATGAATTAAATTAAATCTCAACTCCTGTACTCTCTGTCTCTATTAAATGATGTCTTCCAGGAAGGGGATGTGTTAGAATGGAATCATTACCTGCTTGATTAGAGGACACAGAACACATACAGTATGATCATTTGTAATGAGAAATCTTAACGGGTATCTATCTGAGCCTCTTTAAAGCACTATTTTGTATGCTTTACAAGACAGAGGGTCTTTGTGACTCAATTTAACTATATTATTTTACAGGAAAAATTTTTATTTGAACTGATTTAGCTAACCCAGTTCCTACAGCAGACCACAATGCATTTAAATTCCACATTAGTGCTTGAGGTAAATATGTATTTGTTTGCTACTTATTAATATATTAAAATTAGTGACTGTGAATGTCTGTGGCAGAGTAATGTTGTCATGTGACAGTCCAGCTGATAAACAGATGGTCTCTTTCTCTCTCTCAGTCTTTCTTTCACATACATAAACACACACACGCAAGCACGCACGCACGCACGCACGCACGCACGCACGCACGCACGCACGCACGCACGCACGCACGCACAAACAAACAAACAAACAAACAAACAAACAAACAAGGCAATTTAATACCCCTGCTTCCTCTGAAGGAAAAACTTTAAGTTTCATAAAGTCATTAGGCATTTTTTGTCACATGTTCACAACAAGGAAGAGACCTTTCACTCTGTTGCATGAACACTGGCACCCTGGACTAATTAAAGAAAGAACTCTGTTTATACATGACGCCTGCACCTGCTCATCAACCTTCCTGACAACACCGATTAACTCCATTTGGTAAAGAAGAGGTTTGGCAGCTCAGTAACAATAAGAAACAAAAGCTGAAGGGCAGTTCAGCTTTTGTTTCAACACTAATCTACATGTAAATGAATGCAACACATGCACATCAATGTCTTGTCTATCTGAGATTGTCCATGATCTTTGGCCCACTAACTCCCTCTCAGAAATCACCTTCTCTCGCCCCTTAAATGATATCTTTTTACAATATTGGGACCACAGTTCTCAAAATGACAAATGCTATTTATTTGTCTGTAAAAAATACAAATTTATATTTTAAAAAATTATCTAGAGAGCCCCCTGTGCTTTTCAGTACCAAACTGTATACCTGGAGAACATTTAAAGTAGCTACACAATTTTTTGACTTCTAAGGTTATTCTGCTTTTCAGTTGTTTTTGGATTAAGCACCTGACTATGACACTCTTGACCATGAAATAATACTGTCACGCTATGAAAACCATGTGATGTTTAAAAGCACAGTACTAACAAGGTCCCAGTCTTCCTTTACATACAGGAGCCTTTCTGTCCATCTTGGGGATTACTTCTCTGGGACAGCTGCACTTGAGAGTGGTGCTCCACAGGGTACTGTTTGAGCCCCAGCATTTTTTCATTGTATATGTATATTGTCTGTTTTTGACATACAACATAATGTCTTGTTCACTGCTTTGCAGAAGTTATAGAGATCTACATGCCCCAAAAAATTTAAAAGTAATGGTTCACTGCAACCTCTACTAGATTGTCTCCCAGAAATATTAAAACCTATTAAAACGTTTTCTAAAACGTAATAAAAGCAGGACAGAGTTCACTGTGTGCATTACTTTGGGGTGCTAGATGTAGGCACTACTGGCCTTCCCTCTTCTCATGTGAGTTTCTCAGTCTAGATTCTTGGAATATACTTTGATTATTCTTTTAAATTCAATAGACAGATTAAATTGGTTGTCAAGTCAAGTCTTTTTTTCACTACTAACTAAATTGAAAGCCTGCTTTTCCTTGACAGACCTGGAGAGAATGTTTCATACTTATAACATGTCTCAAATGACATTTGAAATAGGGCTCCCTTTGCAAATGTTTGCCAACACATCTGCAGCTTATCCAGCATGGAACAACTGAAGTAGCCAGGGAAATGAAGGTCTGATAATTAAAAGCTGATCAGTGCTCAAGGAGCCGCGAAAGTGTTGGCAAATGTCTGCAGTGGAATATTTCTTTTCAAATGTTGTTTCTTTCGAAAAATCAGACAATTCAAATCAGACAAGAAAATATTAATTAGCATCATGGGTTAGTATAATTTAAGTTAATTTAAGTTTAATTTATATAAGGTGGGTGTGTTCTAACCAGTTTTCCAGGCCAGTATGTTCCAACCATTTGAAACATAAAATGATAAAACATTTGGGATAAACTGCAAGAACAGAAGATGCAGCTTCAATAATGGTTTAACAAGTCTTAAAGTGGAAGCATATCTTATATGGAGTGGTATTTGTTAGAATGTATAGACATAATGTCATTTAGGACATTCTGTATTTTCTCATGTTTACCCTTTTCTCTAGTTAAGCTCTGGTTAAAATGTGCTATGTAATTAGAAGCCGACTTGGCATTTTTGCCAGTTTCATCTGATGGCTTGAACAAACAAGGCAAACCATACTTGGAGCTAATTGGAGTCCAGTGCCGTCATAACAGCTTAATTATAGATTGCTTACCTTGAAATATTGTTGTTTTTTTTCATTGAAGACAACACAAAAATTACAAACACATTACATCATTTTCATTAGAACATAAAGAATTTCTGAATATACCTCTGATGGTTTTTCTGGCTGTTTGCTTCCACTCTGTTAACGTCGCCATGAACTAGTTTCGAGAAGTTGTTCTTACCAAACACCTGTCCCCCTGTAGGATCATTCATTTTAAGGCACACTGCTAAATGACTAATATGAGTCACCAAAAAGAGAAGACTGCCAAATCAAACACACACATGTGCGCACACACAAGCACTGATGCACCTGTCAACCTCTTCTAAATGCTACCATCTGAATAGACAGTTGGTGTCAGTTGCACAGTGTTTTGCTCAGTACGTAATTGGATTTCAAATTTTGTGCTTCCTGCTCTTTGCAGAGGATGGGGAATAGTAATCAACGTATACTCAGGCTGACTGAATTGGTGGAAATGAAACAACATTTGATTTGTTTTTGTTATTCTGGTAAATGTGAGTGGTAATAGCATGAAAGTCATAGAATGCAACACTGCTTAATATAAGAAAAAAAATATAAACATTCACATCATTTTCATTCATATCAAAGTATTGCACTGTTACCTTGTGCAGTGTTGTTGATCCAGTGCAAAACAACCAGCTCTATTCTTCCCCTTATCTACTCCTCATGGGACTCAGAGTACAAGGCAAAGCATACAAAAGGCATCCAAAAAAATCCTACCATGCATGCTGGAAAAATAGTCTTGCGAGGGAAATAGAACAACAATCATTATAGCAGAATAAATGCTCACTGTAATGAGAATATTATAAAATAGTGAAACATGTGTAATGTGGAAGTCATACTGTATGTGTGCTTACTGTTAACTGGGATTTCAGTGCTAAATATATGGTTCCGACAACACCTCCAAAACCTCTCTGCTTGCCGAATTCATTATCACCTCAAATGAAGCACTGTTAAAAATGCTAAACTCGTATAATCTGGGAATATGGTCTTCTTTCTATAGCTTGTTTACGTAAATGCACACATTGCCTTACTTAATTTCAGTGCAACTAATGCAAAGCAGAAGACTGAGATACAGAATAGGGATCAAAGACTTTTGGATTCATAAATATTACTGAAAAACAGCAAGTTCTTGACTACAGAACAGTCTTTCCTCTTAACTCATATTTGCCTCATCCAACATAAACAGCACTATTAAAGATTTGGGTAGATATATTTGGGCCAAATATCTTATTAGTTTTCATTAGGCTTTAGGTTTTCATTAGGAATTTAACCCACAGAAAGGCAGATACTGCTGAGTATCAGCTGATATGGCTAGAAAATAAGAGGTAATACAACAAATTCAAGGGTTGTCAGATTTCTGAGTCAGTAAAGTCTACATATTTTTTTTAAGTGTAAATCTGATTTCCTGCCCCCCCCCCCCCCCCCCCCCCCAAAAGAAAAATGTATTCACTGTACTAAAAAAGTAAATCTATCAAATCCCATCTTCAAAAGGGTGCTAATATCTGACAAACAATCAAGTATGTGCTTGAATTATCAATGTTGACATGCGCTGACATGTTCAGAGCCACTTTAAGTTGCACATACTGACAAGACATAAAGGGATATCCCAACAGCCTCTATACCCCATATTTCCCTTAGCCACAAGGCTCTGCTGAAAACTTTTAACGCTGCCTCTGGAACTGACGGCATTGATGGTCTGGAGGTGTGTTTTGCCAAGCCATTAAATGCCAATCATTCTAGTGTGGGTTGTGTATGTGTGCGTGCATTTTTCTGCTCTGTGTTATGATACAGGTAAATAAATAGCACTCTTTAAATGTGTATTTTAAGGTTGGTCTTCTGCTTAGAGACAGCAACCAATCTCCAACCTACCTACAACTCATTGAAAATGAAAATGTCTTTCTCTGAATGTAAAAACATATCTGACTTCACAAAAACTAATTATTGGAAATATTAATAAAACCAATGTTTAGGGTAAGTCATGTGCCATATTGGTGAATAAATTACTGATACTCTTAAGACTTAGTTTGTATCAGTTTTAAGCAAATGCACAAGAAATTAGACCTGTAGTGGCTGATTTGACATATGTTAAAGATAATTGAGCTCAAGCTACCCTTCAGCTGCAGGTTAAACCAGAGACACTTACAACAGACCAGCGAGGTTTAAGAAGTCACTTGATGTTTTTTTTTTTTACATCAGCATTTGAAAATGGGTTAAGGTTTAATCTGTAGATAGACTAACAACAATTGGCCGTTTATCTTTACCAAAATGGTAGCAAAGGCAGGTGGATTCTCCTGAATCTGCCTTTATCCTTTAGATGTGACAGCAGTCAACGATAATAGCTCCTAAAAGAGTTAGTATAGATGCTGACAGCATTTTCGCTGATCACATTTTCTTCAAAAATCTTGAATTTGATGATAGTTGGTTCATCAGATCTCCTGCAAAAGGTAAGGCAACACTAGTTTCCCGGAATATCTTCAATATTATTGAAATTTGAAAATTCATGATATATTCTTATGTTTTTTTTGTCAGGGAATCTCATCTATATCTTACAGTCTCTAATCCGGTTTGGCAGAAACCACCCAAAGTAAGCTTGAACTCCCACTCAGTCTTCTTTTGTGACAGCTGCATATGACTTTATGCCATTGTGTCTCACACCAAACAAAAATGATGAAACTATCTTACTGAGCTACAGTGGGCATCAAGACAGAGGAGATTTAGAGATTTAGGAAAGTGATGAGATGAGAAGAGAAAATGAGATGTTACCAGTTAAGACACCAAATGATAGAAATATTGTACTACGCTGTTAAAGCAACTTAACTTCCAGACCTATGGACGAGGGGCCCACTGAGGTAAAAATTTTGTATATTTTTTAATTTGTAAAAGGATTTTTAAGGACTTTTCTTCTTTTCAGATCAGTGACATGTTTGTGCTATAGTTGGCATGTTGGTTTAAAACATTTTCTGGTGGTCTTTTGAAAAAAAACATTCACTTGACTTTAGATACCGCCAGTGAATTAATACCTATGACAAATAGTGGATAAAGTTGTAGGGTAACAGTGTGTGTTAAGCTTTTTCTTCATTGGTTCTGCCAACAAAACCACTGTATTACTGAACCAACACCGCAGAGCAAGTTATTAGTCCAGTTTCAATGTAGACAGCACTCTTTGTTGTAGTTCACGCAGTCACCTGAAGAATGTTTACTAAATTCCATTTATTCAACAAATGTTTGGGTTGTACCATTTTTATTTTTAAGAGACCTGGATGAAGATGGTCTGTGGGCCACATCCAGCTCTCAAGGGCCGTATTTTTCCCACATTGTGCCATAGGAGGACCCTGTGGGTCATGGCTTTTTATTGATGGAGGATTTTCCAGGTGGCTTTGCACAACAAACTGTTTAAAAAAAGTCAAAATCATTATGATTATTATTCCCCCTGCATGACAACATAACTGCTGTCACCAGATTCCATGGCAATCAATTTAATGGTTACAGAAATATTTCAGCTTTGACTACAGCTCTGGATGTACTGACCCACATGTGAACAGAACAATCGTCATCAACAATCTGCTTTCCGAACAAAGAGGCCTGCTGCTATCCTTCAGCAAAACTAATGCCTGTTGTTGGCATCCTCGTTGTGGTCACTCAGGTGATGAGAGCTGTGCCTTTGGAGATGTCCTGTTCCTGTTCATGCTCCTGTGCTAATACAACTGTGCTGTCCAAATCTAACCCCTCACAAAAAGGGCAAATTCATTAGCAAGCACAGAAAACACAGCGCAATAGACGCATTAGTCTGATTAATTACTTCATGAGCCAGGCGATTACAGATTTAATATTTGTCCTGAGCTCTCACCTGAAATGATGGCAGAGTTTGACAGCAGGTTACAACAGGACTGCGCAGAATTTATTTCAGGTTATAGCCATATTTTCTTCTTTGACTTAAGTGTTTGGAATAAATCCCAGAAAATGAGACTGGAAAGTTATTTCATGTCAGATGTGCTTAAGGGCCACTTGGGGAAGGTTGCTCGTTGATTATGCCCAATGGAGGCTGCTGCCTCAGACTAAATGAGACCCTGAATTTTAGAAATCTAAATTTTAGTGTGGGATTCTCACCTGCCAGAAAGAGGAAAAGCAATGTGTGTGCAATCAGTAAAAGCTTTCCTGGGAGTCATTATAGCACTCTATTTGAACTTATAAAAAGTTGTAATCATTATTCTTTATTCCATGCACACTGCATCAAATTCACAAGCATAAATATATTATTCTGATGGGTTAAAATAAATTATTCTCATTTTCAAAGGAAACAACTACAGATTAGTTTAATAAATATTTCTCTTCCAGTTTTTTCCAGCAGACATGGAAAGGAAAACTCTGCAGCATGTTGAATGCAGCTCTTTATGTTTCTGTCACATTTACTCTTTTCCCCAGAGGAAGATAATCCACAATTCATCGTCACTTTCTTAAACCAAATCCAAATTTGGGTTAATAATAGAAAAAAAGAAAGATAAGAAAGAGGATATATTGCAGTCGTATTTAATTTTATCTGCTGTTCATACACAGCACTTTGCCTACAACGGTGAGCTCCAGTGAATGACTTCCAGCAGCTCCATCAGCTGCTTCTGACCTTTCCTTCTGTCAAACTGCAGCAAGACGACTTGGACACAAAAACACACTTAATTGATCTGCGATACACTCCCAGAGGTCACACCAATTATTTTCTGAGTGAAAGCTGAGTAAAGGAAGACCAATTACCGAAGACCATGTTGAGATATGCTGCCAGATTGCTGCATTGTTTTTGTTTTGATGTTGTTTTTTTTTTTTTTTAAGATTTCATTCTGTCTTCAATCTCTCTCATCTTTGTCAGACTGTAAATGTCAAAAGAAGACATACCAGAGAAAAAAAGTGTGCCGCCTCCCACTCATCAAACCAAACCAGCGTCTTTCTTTACACTTTTGGAGCTTGCTTCTCTTTTTATATTCTTGTCAGTCCTCTAAACCCGTCAGCATCTGTCAACGCAACTGATCTGTGACTTAAGTAGACATGCATACACTTTCGTTCACAAGACTCGCAGTTGGCCATAGATTTAAAACTACCTGCTGCGTATTTCCTAGACCCTTCCTGTGAAGTTCATCTTCCCAATTCATCAAGACCTGGGACTTTTGGAGTTGTCTCGCTATTTGGAGCCAGGATGCCTGCAGGAGAGGTCATTGTGGAAGTTACAGGATAGTACGCTTGCCAGTAATTGACTACAATCTAAAAGCATTTGGTGGTTAGGTTGACATATTGGACTCTTTTTGCTGTTCTTAAGGAATAGTCTGTGTCATGAGTCTTGTTGTCTTTCTAAGGATGTTGTGACCCTGTGGTTGTTAAGGTGGATATTACACATCCGAAACAAGGGGAGTAGGTGTGAGAGAAAGATAACCAGTATCCTTAAATAGCAGCAATAAAGCTGATATTCAAACAGACATTTGTAGAGGAGACATGCTAATGACCTGTCTTGTGGTAATGACTTATTGCATTTCATGACCTAAGTTTCATTCTCAGTCTTTCATGTCCTCAGCTTGGTCCTCCCCCACCTAATCCTTCATGCTGTACATCCTCAGCTTTTCACATCAAACACACACACACACACACACACACACACACACACACACACACACACACACACACACACACACACACACACACACACACACACACACACACACACACACACACACACACACACAAAGCTTTCAAATATGCTGCTCTGAACATCAATGAGTTCATCCTTTGTCCTACAGTCCTAAAACCCTCTAATGCAAAGAACAACATCAGATTATTTTGAAAAGGCTTCAGCAAAAAGGGGAAAAGAAATGTACATCGTTAGTGCTGCAGCATCACAATGTTCTTAGTAGTTTGGATACCGTCCCTACAGATGTATAGAGTCACATCCTAAAACACAGATATAGTACACACTGAAGAGACTATTAATAGTACGTTGTTCAAAGGAACAGTATAGCTATCGTGCCTACATGTATGTAAGCTGTCACTGCAGCGCCACTGTGGGTACCAATGTAATTGCATAATGGGCTTGTTACAGAGAACAATACTGATCAGCAGTATATTTTTTGTATACCACATTTTGTATGTCAGCCTCTTTACTATTCACTTATGTTGACTGTCTGTATACATCTAAAAGATTAATCTATGAAACACTGAAACATTCATACTTACACATGCACTTTTATTTCTAAAGCTGGGGTATATGCACCATTAGCGAGTAAGTTTTCCTTTGCTGCTATTTAAAAACTAGAGCCCTGAGCTAGTAGCCGTTGAAACACAGCCACAGATGGTTCCTTAATGCTAGTATGGGCATTTAGAGATGGAGGGGGGAGGGGGGAATCAGCCAAATGGGAGCGGAAGCAGCTTTTCAAAAAAGGTGGAGAATGAAGGATAAGTACAAGTGCTAAAGTGTGAAGTTAACAATGCCTGAATGCATTTCTAACACCAAAATTAAAGTGATGCACCTATAATTTTCTCCTCTTTAACACTGTCGTCACCAATGTTTCGTGTGTGTGTGATCAGCTGTGGTTTGACAAAGACTACTAAGGGTTTTACGGCCAGATGACGACAGTTCTCTGCAGCAGGATGGCCAGTAATGGCACATCCAAAACTGAAGAGTTAATGTTCAAAGCTTATGTATCTACTGCGCAAAACATAAATAAATAATACCATGACTGTATTTTCTATAAACTACTTTCAGACACAAATGTAATATTATCTAACACTTTTGCAACACAGCAGGGGGGAAACAATTGTACCATTTAGACAGACCCTAAAAAACGATTAAGTTAACTAGTCGACCTTCAGGCCTCATTTGTGTTAAATGGGACTTTTAAATACATTTGGCCTCTTCTTCAAACTGAAGCCGACTGACTGTCTCTTATCTCTTCATTCCTAATGTTACATCCAAACTGTTCACAGATCTAATATGCAATGGATATAGTTTGGATACAGAAGTCGGTTGGCAAGTCCTCACTGGTACAGAACTGCCCATATCAAAATCTGTCTCTTTCTCACTGCTATCCCACTCCTGAATCAAGAGGCTGTGATAGAATCCCTTTATTCCGATGATATCCAGCGGAGCCGCCTGCTGTAATCAGCAGCGTTGACTAAATGACCCACTCCCACAGTGCACATTCAGTGGGTTGGCAGCTCTTCCTGACAGCTATTGTCCCTTAAGAAACTGTTGGCCTCTGTTGCTCAAGCAAAAATGATCACTCTTGTCTTTTTTTTTTCTGAGTCATTTCAATTTATTAATCACTTGCAATTTTCTTTAGTAGATGCTTCAGCGGAGCCTCTCAAGAACTTTATAATAAATGACTGCATCAGTGAAACAAATCTGCAGAAAATTGCGTCCTTGGCATGAGCAGCCAACAGTTCCTTGATTTTATTGTCAACCCACTTCCCTCTCATCTGTTTTTTCTACCAAATTCATCACATTCCTGAATGAGTGCTCTGATGCATTGCAGTGATAGGTCGCACAGCGATTTCTATCAGTTATTTGAGTTACTGCACCACGTCACAACACATTATATGCTGTGCTGTGTTTCAGATTCAACACCTTGAACAGGATTACCTCTAATCATACTAAAGGGGCTAAACTCTCATTTTAGTGTTCTTGACATTATCAAATCCTGCTTATTCCTTTTTAGGGTCACAAGGCTCAGCAGGAGCCTTTGTCAGCTGTCCTTGGAGTAAAGGCACTGGTATATCCTGGACAAGTCACCAGTCCATCACAGGGACATATTTAGAGTCAATTTTATTTATTAACCTGCCACACACGTTTTTGGACTATGGGAGGAAGTCAGAGTACCTGGGGAACATACAAAATCTACACATATACGCCTCTCCCAGGATTCCCATCTATCCTCTTGCTAATCACAAAGCCACCGTGCTGCCCTTGATGTGGCAACGAACCCTAAAATTGAGGAAGCAGGGGTGGTCAGGGGTGGTCGGATACATTAGTCCTGTGTTTCCCAGCTTTGTTCCTCAAACAAACAGGCCATTGACAAACTTGATGACAAGCTGATGGTGATCCAAACAGGTGTGCTTGAGCAGGGAAACATCTAAAAACATGAAATGAAAGACATTTTAACCACAAGGACAAAGAAGAGTGGTGTGTACAGAAAGTGCTATATCTTAATGTAGATAAAGATGGTTGGATGGACACAACAACGTGGACAGACGTTCTGCTTTGCTCTCACATGAAAAAGGTTTCTGTTAGTAGTAAAAAAATGCATGGTTAATGTCATACAATTGTATGTGGTAAAGGTTTTTGCAGTACTCTCTTTATGGGTCAAACACAAAATAACAGCCCAGGGATATGTTGCTGTCTAATGATTTCCAACCATGGATTTTGATACTATTACATTTTGAAAATGAGGACAAATGCACTTAGGAAATATTATTCTGGCGAGGCTGAGCTCTGTTTTGGGTACTGAAAACTGAATCCAAACAAATGTGACAGTGATAATTCAGCAGAGAAAATCAGCAACAGCTGAATAGCAACATAAAATAGACCACTATTCTATATGAATACATTGGTCATACTACCATGTATCATTTCTGCATTACCACAATAATATACGATTCTGGCCAATGAGCTTTGGAAACACTTCTGCATGCATGCATGTTTTTTTTTTTTTTACATTTTAGGAAAACTGCATTAGGTGCTGCTGAAGGTAGATCAAAATTACAGAAGTGGAGCTGAGCATGAATTAGAATTATGAACTAGTTCTGTACTTATTTTACCTGCTTTTCACACAGTAATTAGATCAAATGGAAATATCCACAATCCTTCATTCTAAAAATGTAAAACATTCTCACTAAGTACAGAGTAATACTGTATAATGCACATTTACTGTAGAGCACACAACCATTAAATAATGAGAGAGTCACCATAGTGCATTAAATGGTTTGTTAAAACTGCCTCTACAGCAAGTTAAAACAGCTGCTGGAGTCTCTGTTCATCGACATAACGTTTCCCAGATATTATGTTAGTTATCACGTCACTGACATCACTGATCTGGTATGTTATAGTTATAATAAGAGCAGGCATATTGCAATATTCAGGAAAATGTTCTGCTTCAATACTTCCAAGGACATTAAACTGTCTTACAGTTTCACAGGCACGCACACACACACACACACACACACACACACACACACACACACACACACACACACACACACACACACACACACACACACACACACACAGAGTGACAGAGAGAGAGAGTGAGATGCAGGGAGGGAGAGTTCAGCTCCTCGTGTAATCACGTGATATTTGTGTTAATGAGGCAGACAGAGGTGGTAAAATGTAACTTGTGCCTTTGATGGCTTTGGGACTAAATATGAAGGGTATTGCTGAAGCATCTTGTTTTTTTTTTTGTTTTTTTTTTTATTGTTAAATGACACTCAATGTCCTTCTGTGAATACTGTATGTAAAGTCTGCTCATCATGTCATAATGAAGAAGAGGGATGCTGAGTGTGAAGCCTGAGGGCTGCTGAAGTCACAATAGGACATGAGTGGGTAATGTTAGACACAAATTTCATATCTGTTAAAGTACAGTGGACTAGCTCTTTTTCAAAACTTAAAACAACCTATGAATGACTGTAACCAGCAGACATATAAGGGTCAACAAGCAGGCTTAGAACTGTGCCAGGAGCCTGACGGAGTCTAGCAGCGGGAGGCTGCCAGCTCCAAACTGTTCAGTCCACAGGAAATACTGATAGAGGTGGCTCCAAAGTTCCCGCAGGGTTCTCTGGTCTCCTTCAAACACAGCTGGTGTCTCTAAATGCACAGAGGACCGTGTCCTATGGGCAGTAAAACTGATTGCAGCACTGCTCCAGCTTCTCTGAGCACTGCTATAGGTTCACCAGAAAACATAATCACTAAATATCACCTTGAATTACTGGGAGAGCCTATGATGATGCCAAAATGAAGACTTTTATATATAAGTAAAATAATTATTTATATATTTAAAATGATTAAATTCAATAGGGCATAAGGTTATTTAGTTAGCCACTGAAGACCATCGATAATCTCCCTCCATTTGGGGCCCCACGCAAGATCTTATCCTGTGGGGTCAAATGACCATGAGAACGGTGAGCAAAAATCCCAGATCTACATGGAGGAACCTGATGAATGACCTGCATAGACATGGGACCAAAGAGACAAAAGCTACTATCAGTACCACACTACGCCGGAAGGGACTCAAATCCTGCAGGTCCAGGCGTGTCCTCCTGCTTAAGCCAGTACATGTCCAGGCCTGTCTGATACATCTTTGCCCCACTGTTTATAATGGGATGATAAAGTGATGATAAACTACCTCCATATGGAGTTAGAATATATATATATATATATATATATATATATATATATATATATATATATATATATATATATATATATATATATATATATATATATGCATGTTCATGCAGAATGAGCTCTACTTAAAACACAAACTGTGACAAAAGTTAAAATTCCACTTTTTTGTTAAGTGGTAATTAAACCACCCTCAAGGTTTTAATCTGTCGCCCAACAAAGGCATCCAGCAATGTTTGTGTATGTGGCCTCGACTGCATATATGAATAAGAAAAAAAGAGGACTTATTTGCCTAATGGCACAAATAGCGCTCCTCCTCTCCCCCGATGCCCTGAGAAGCAGTTAGGTGGATGTCAGTGTCTGTGAAGCTCATTCCCGACAATTAGCTTTTGATCATGTCTGGTTTTGTCTAATTAAGGAGCACAGATATTGATGACTTAGTGTCTTTATTTAGCCCCCTGCTGCCCTGGGGCTCAATTATTCATGACATTCTATCTGTTTTTTCTCCTTATTAGGTTATCCTCAGTTCTTCATTTCAAAAGGACGTGTTGAAATATAACAATATGACACAAGAGAACTTGCATGCTAACTCATTATTCTGTGCAATTTTGTGATATGATTGACAGTAATCTCAGTCATGTAAAGGTATGTTTTTAGAAAATGTATTAGCTTTCTTGTTTGTTTGTTTGATATTAAACCTTTTTTGAGCATGAAACAAGCATTTATTTTGACTTGAGTATTTTTAACAAAATAATATGTTTTTACTCTTTTCACAGCAACAACTTGGATCACTTCTTTGCATTTCAGCCAAACAGAAATTGGTTGCTATTTATTTGGTCAGTGTTTGCATGTCTCTGTTTATTTTTACTCTGAACTGCAGGTTTGACCTGATTACACATTTATGTAGTCTCTTAAGGAACTTTTTTGGTTAACAACTGAGGAAACACCCTTATACATGTTTAGGTAAAGCTTTGGGTTATTTCTTTTTATTGCCATCAAAGAGCTTTTCACGTCTTATATGAAGGATTTCCTCCTTATCTTTTTGCAAAGGTACTTTGGCTCTTTGGAATTCTTTGAGATTGAATGTACTGCTCTTTTAAATCTGTCCAAAGATTGTTTTCATTTCTGTTAGATGGCTGTGAGGCAGTTGGTGACTCATGCTGTAGTGCTATATGGATTTTGAGGATTTTGTGTGGTTTCTAGTTTTAAGTCTGCTTTGTGTAGTTAATATAAAATTAGATACATTTGGCCAGAGATGGCCCAGTGTCCTATGCCTCTGCTTACTGTACCAGGGCACATATCCCTAAACTTAGGATATGTGCCACAGGTTTTACAGTATTTAAACCTTTACTAAAAAACCCCTCTCTTGACCCAGAAGTTTTAGCTTATTATAGATTCCAACCTTCCATTTATATAAAATTCTGGAAAGGGTAGTTGCAAGCCAGCTATGTGGTCTTTTGTATTGAAATGATCTATTTGACGGTTTTCAGTCAGAGTTCAGAATGCATCATAGCGCAGAAACAGCACTGGTTCGAGTCATCAATGACCTTCTTATGGCCCCAGATAATGGATTAGTGTCCATACTGGTTCTGCTGGACCTCAGTGCTTTTTTTAGATATTATAAATCACAGCGTTTTACTGGACAGACTAGAGCATGTTGTTGGGATTAAAGGGACATCTTTACGTTGGTTTGAATCATATCTATCTGGTAGATTCCAGGTTGTTCATGAGGTTACTTTAGTGTGTACCCTGTGAACCCACTGAACCCTGTGGTGCCCCACAGGGTTCAGTGCAAGGGCCAATCCTATTTAGTTTATACATGCAGCCCTTGGGAAGTATTATTCAGAACCACAGCATTCATTTTCATTGTTATGCTGATGATACGCAGCTGTATCTGTCTATGAAGCCAGATGAAACAGAACCATTGGACAAATTTCAGGCATGTCTTAAGGACATCAAGGACTGGATGTCCACTAATTTTTTGCATCTAAATTCAGATAAACCAGAGGTTATTTTTTGTGTTCCCAAACACATTAGGAAGGGATTAGATGGTGTTGCAATAGCCTCTAGTACAACTGGTTGAAACCTTGGTGTTATTTTCGATCAGGATTTGTTATTTAACCAGCATATTAATCAGGTTTGTAAGACTGCATTTTTCCACCTCCGCATAATATCGCAAAGATTAGGAGCATCCTCTCCCAGAATGATGTTGAAAAACTAAGTCATGCATTTGTATCTTCTAGACTAGATTACTGTAATGTATTATTGTAATGTATTAATGTCCAAATAATTCTCCGAATAGCCTCTAACCGATCCAAGATGGAGCAGCGCAACGGCTGAAAGGAATCAACAAGAGAGAGCCCATCTCTACTGTGTTAGCGTCCCTCCCTTGGCTTCCCGTAAAACTCAGAATCTAATTCAAAATTTTATTACTTGCATAGTACAATATGTTCTTAATACAGCTCTCCCTTCTCAGAGTGGAGGTTTACTCATAGTTCCTAAAGTATCCAAACGTAGATTTTGTGGAGACTAACACCACCTTTAAAACCAAACTTAAAATGTTTCTGTTTAGTAAAACATATAGTTAGTGCAAACTTTAGTCTGTTAGGGCCAGTAATCAAAGCTGCAGCTGCAGGACAAGACTAAAAGATACTCGTCCTGAACTTAGCTTCATCCTAGATCTGCTGCTGTAGACCTGCTGCAGGAGGACCCCAACATGATCCACTGACTGGTGCCCCTCACCTCCTCTGTTTCTCTTTCCCTTCTTCAGCTCAATCTTCAGTCATTAATAAAAAGTATCTCATAAGCATAATTGTGGTCCGTTGTTCCTGTAGTTTGTTGTGCTGGTCTGTCTCCTCTTTTTCTCCTCCGTACATGTTTGCAGACCAGAACCTCAGGATCTGCATGCTGACCTGCAGTCCCACTCTCTGACCACCTCAGTGTTTACCTCCACCTGTCTGTATAGATGTCTCTGTTGGATACCTGCTGACATCCTGACCTGCAGTCCCACCCTCTGACCACCTCAGTGTTTACCTCCACCTGTCTGTATAGATGTCTCTGTTGGATACCTGCTGACATCCTGCCCTACAGTCCCACTCTCTGACCACCTCAGTGTCTGCCGTCCAGCTAACCATGTATCAGTCATATATACATAGAACTCTTAGTTCTGCTGCTGATGGATAGTTATACTTATATATCTTGTCTTTTGTACCTTTGCCTGTGTGCCTGTGTCTCTCCTCTCTCTGTTCTTCATTCTTTCTTTCTGATCTCCCTTTTCCTGCTCAGCCCAGTTGTCCTTTGGCAGGAGGGTCCCCCCTTATGTTCAAGGTCCTGCTCAAGGTTTCTTCTCTCTAAAAGGAGAGTTTTTTCTTGCCACTCTTTGGCTTAAGGTTTTTCTCCCACTAGGGGACTTTTTACCCGCCGTTGTTTATGTAATAATTGCTCGGGGGTCATGTTCTGGGTCTCTGGAAAGCGCCTAGAGACAACTTATGTTATAATAGTCTCTACATAAATAAAATTGAATTGAAACTGAATTGAATTTCCTCACCTGAGAAGCTTATTAAATGTCTTTTTTGGAGTTAAATAAATCCTAGGTCTATTACTAGATGACAATTAGTGTAAATTGTCAGGGATCAAAATGGAATAAATCCGTGGAGTTTTGTGTTTGAAATGTATATACCTTTGAAGCATAATTTATGATTCAGCATTAATCCAGAGAGCAAGCAGTAACATCAAGCAGGACTGCTATTCTCCGTCTCTGATAAGACTAAAACATATTTTCACTTAACTGAGACAGTGTGGAGTTCCTAAAGACAGACCAAGGTCGTTGTAACATTGTAAGTGCACAGAAGGTGTGTAAAAAAATGAATGTCTGTACAAAAATATTCTTTTTGTTCACTTCACCGCTATCTTAACATTGTACCAATCAACAACCAGCTGTTGGATATATTACTGTCAATAGATGCAAAACGAGCAGAGTTCACGGCCCCTTGGTTCCCTAGAATTGCAGAAGAATGGGTTGAAGATCCTTCAGTTTTCAGGGCCTTGTCCTCGGGAACCAGCTGCCAGTTTGTGTTCAGGAAGCAGACGCTTATTGTTAGGGATGGCTTGGGTGCCCTGAAACATCTTAGCTCTGCTGCTATAGGCATAGACTGCTGAGGGACCTCCCAGGATGCACTTCTCCTCACTCTGTTCTCTTCTACTCCAACTCTATTAATTACATTATTGTTGTTGTTAACCTGTGTTCCTTCCTTACAGCAGGTGTTCCTGATCCGTTGTTGATGCTGTTCTCTCATCTTTCCTGTCCTCTCAACCCCCAACTGCCAGAGGTTTCCTTATGTTAAAGGGGGGCGTTTTTCTTTCATTAGTCGCCTGGTGCTTGCTCAGGATGGGGAATTGTCTTAAAGAAAACTTTGGATGAAATCTGTTGTTATACTTAGAAAAGCAAACATTTTTATTGTGATTGTATTGTCTTTGTGTAAATTGGACTAATTTGGAATGAGTTGAACTGTATTGTTAATATGCCTTGAGATGACAGCTGTTAAAGATGATTTGAATTTCCTTTCCTTTTCATTTTGTGTGTATTGACAGTCATATACACTTTCTGTACACACAGCAGCATAATTAACATGGTTTGTTTGTAAGGATCCACAAATCACTTAATCAGAATTACATTTTGGAGTTGTTTCAGTGACTTTAAATATACATTTATTCTCCTGTTGATGCTTGAATTTTGGGCTAACATTAAATCCACTGTTGTAACTCAAAACTGCTCTGATTCACACTGTTTTGCTCCCTATCAACATTTTACCATCTGATAATTGAGCTAAGATTGATTTGACGCCGAAATTACTTCAGGGTCTAAAATCTCTGATGATGCCTACTACGCTCAATACTCGTTTCCTTTTCTAACTGTGAAAATGACGCAAGAAAAATAAAGAATATTAAAAAAGAATGTCTATATTTAATATTCAAGTCTTTTGGAAATGAATGCATTTTTACACGCTATTGCATGCTTTCATACACTATTCTTCTTCTTGCTTGATGAATTCTAATGTAAAAAAAACAATAAAAAAAACTTTTTTTTGCTTAATTTACCTCACACATTGCTACACAATGTCTTTCCTTACACCTCTCCTCCCATTTTAACTTCTCCTACCTTCTGGAAAAAGATTAAATAAAAGATCAAAAAGGAGAAGCTGATGGAAGTGAATTCTCAGGGTTTCATTAATCCCTCTGCAGAGCATCCAACCTAGCAGACTTCTGATGAAATCATTTGATATTTAGCGTTCAGGGCTGCTGAGGTGTAATAATCAAACACATACATGTGACATAAAGAACCATAGCATGTTTGAAAACATTAACAAGTTGAAAACTGCCTCCTCCTAATATTCCTGTGTGCGTAAATGTCAAAACCACGATGAAGAGCGTGTGGTTATGTTGTGATGTCATGCTGCTGTTCGTGGAGCTGCTTCTCTGTGATACAATGCCACTGCAGAGCTACGCTCTACCAGCATCTCAAAACATTTCCTTTTTGACGAGAGTAACAGGAAATCCACACACAAAGCAAGAGAGGTTCAACACTCCGAGATCCACCAGCACTCACTTCTGCAGTATGTGCAGACTGTGACCTCTGAGCCAAAGTTTAAACAACTACGTACACAAACCCTCACAAATGCAGAGTCAGTGTGTTCACCAGCATCCAAACAGTCATCCCCACCTGGCCAGCCACTAGAGGATACTGTTGCTCATGGGATAGACATTTTTTAGCAACTTACATTTTACTTTTACTTTGCACCTGGATTTGTTGCACTGTACCACACCTGGTTTTGTTTTAGCCTGTACAGTTTAAGTGACCCTTGTCCAAAAAGCATGGGAGTTATTTAGATTAGGGAGAGCTTGAATTAGTTTTTTTTAGCTGCTTTATATTAATCTAACTGGATATATAATGAGGTGAAGTATGAAAAAAAAGAAATTTAAATCTGGAATATTTTAAATGTACCTATCTGACATATTAATTGATTCCCTGTCCAATTAATTTGTCCTGAATGGTGGCACAAAGCACAACAAGACTGTCTCTAATGGTGAGGCTTGTGAGAAAACAACATCTTGCATATCAAAGGTTAGATTACATCTGCACAGGCAGATTCTGACATTCTGTGAATTTTTTTATTTTTTTCTTTGTTTCCCCCTATTAACTATAACCAGGGGTGGGAGTTGTTATTTATTTCTTTAATGCAGATAATTGTAATCTGATGAAAAACAAAAAATAACTGAATGTGCAATATAAGGAGAAAATATTTTATCAAATGATTCTTTTCTAAAGGTATTGCATAGGAATTAATTTTAATTTATACAGCACAAAAAAGTTATTTTTGCTTCAAACAGCATGTCTGTTTGAACATATGTTCCAACTTTGACAAGAGAAAATGAGTCATATTTACCAAAAATACACATCTTTGAAGTCGGAGTTAGTCTAAGGAGAGGTGGTTTTCCTTCAGAGGAGTGCAGTCTTCTGGGGGTAGATGCAAATCTCAATGATATGATTCAAGAGGCAACAGACAAAATCTGAATTTTCAATATTTCTCTTCGGTGTCAGACGTGGAAGTTGGGCGGCAGATCAAAACTCAACTCATTAGTGTTTCTATTTGTGTTTTGCTCAATTTGAAATGACATCCCCACTGCCTGCATGCATGTCAAGTCCATTTATTGGTATCTTTTTCGTTGCTAATACCTGGATTGTTCTGGAGCAGGTTCTTCCAAATCTGAAAACTGTGAAAAAAAAACAAAACAAAACACTGTGTCACTAATATATATATATATATATATATATATATATATATATATATATATATATATATATATATATATATATATATATATATATATATATATATATATATATATATATATATATATATATATATATATATATATCACAACTTCCTTAGAGGCTTTTTCATCCTGAAGTCTGAAGATTTACTGCTACCTACTGCAAAACTTTAATTTTTAAACATTTTCCTCAGATCTGTGGCATCCATGGATGTCACAACCTGCTGTGTGCAGCTACAGAAATAAAAAAAGGCCCTGAATATATTTTTCCTGCGTGACTCTCCTGTCATTACATCACGCCCGAACCCAGTTGTCTGAGAATGTAGAAAAAGGCTCACAGTTAAAGCAGTTTGTTTTGATGGTTTACTTTTGTGGTTACAAAGAAAAAAAAGAAGAAGTTCAGTTTTACAAAAGTGAAGGCACATTGTTGGCGTGAAAAGACATCAGGTTTGTGACCTTTATCTGAACTACTGTCAGTAATTAAAGACTTCACAGAGAAGGATTATGGTGCACTCGCCTACATCTCTGCATGGTAACGCAGCAGGGTGCTCAATAACATCAGCACTATAGGATGAGGCATACTGATGTAGTGGCAGTCTTTGAAGGAGAGGGAAAAGTCTGCAGTCAAAAGAATCTTGTTACATGTTCATTATACACTTTAGTACTGAGCACATGAAGCAGCATTAAGTAAATCGACTTTTTCTATATCTAACTATATACAAACGCAAATACACAAATAACAATACCTTATAAGATACTAACTTGATCACATGCCTTTTAATCAAGCAAATTAATAATACTTAAATTAACTAAAAGGAGTTTTTTCATATTAAAATATAATGTTGTCTGGTCCTATGATGCACTGGTGACGTCTCCAGCATATAGCCCCACCCCTCTCCTGACGACAGATAGGCTGGCCTCTAGCCATTGGGACAATGTCTTCTGTTTTTGCAACTTTCAACCACTCAGTGCACATTTACTTGTCTGACAAAACACCATATATTTACATCACTTTGATCAGTCACGCTAAATCTGCATCGCAGAGTGTTTCTTTCATGCAAGTAAAATTCCTACAGCATAAACCAAAAAAACACTACACATCTCATCTATGAACTAGAATCAGCCACAGGCCCTGCAGTGAAGACACAGAAGCAGAAAGGGAACTGCCTCCATTAAGTGTGGATATGCAAAGCATGTATGAGTAGTTAGTGTCTTACCTGCAGTAGAGCAGTCACAGCACTCTCAGACTGAAGAACCAGGGAGGAACTCAGAATGAGAGCCACAGAGGAGCAAATTTTCCTCCTCTAAAACAACTTAAGCCTCATAAATTTCACAGTACTTGAAGAAACACAGGCTGAGTTTACATAACAGTTTATTTTGGTGCTGAAAACTGTGTTGCAACAAGGACATTCTGTTGTGTTCTGACAAAGTAAATAACTGTCTAGTATTTGCTGATGCAAATATATTTGATACCGTATACTGAATTTGCTGGAACTGCTGTGATATTTATCAGGTTTGTAATTCTTTTGATGGTGAACATTTGCTCCTAATGACCCTCAAAACTGCATATAACACTGTATAACCTAAGCACCACCTACCAGGTAAAACATCATCATTTCATAAATTGTCTCACTTTGAACACCAAACAAAAAAACATATCTCTTAAATGTTTGCAGCCTGCCATTATGCAAATTATGCAAAGATGATGTGGTCTGAACAACACAGATTTGTAACTCCTGGGGCTGCTTGACCCAAATTCAGAGCTCCATTTTCTCTGTGTTGGGTGAGGACAGGGTCGCACTGTGCATAGCTATATTAATTCAAAAGAGGTTAACTCCAGAAACCTCGACCGCCAACTGGTCTCTGGTGAGGGCCTCTGAGGTCTCTGTGGAAGGTACAACCAGGGCATGGCAGAATTAGTTTATTCTTCAGATAAGTTTGAATTTATATATATTTTGTCTTCACTGTGGAAGTGCATGACAGTGTCATCGCCACAGAAGACTGAAGATGTACATTTTCTGAGACAGAAAGTAAAATAGACTCAGTTCTACCAGCAGATGCATTGCAAGTAGAGAGTGAAAATAATAAAAGGATCAGGAAAAGAGATCTTGTTAACCATAGGTGTAGTTTCTTAAAAGGTTTAACTCCCGTTTTTCACATGGTAAAGCCCTGCCCCTTTCTTATCCTCCACCCTTTCTCTGGGGGTACACCTGTTGCATGAATCATGCTGTTGTTACAGCTTGCTCTGCAGAGTCACTAACCTCCGGTGACTTCCAGCCGTGCAGAGCAATGATGGTTCTTTTCGGGAAGTTGGACCTGTGACATTGAAAGGTATGTCCAAACAACATTTCCTGTCTTTCTGTCATTCCTCAGTGCTTATTTCTAATTGTTGGAGCTCACACATTTTAGTTAGGTTTTAATAATACTTAACAAACATGAGAATGGTTAGTTTTCTAATGCAAGATTATGAGAGGTTTATTTTGGCCTCCAGGTATAAAAAGCAACAATGTGTGAATGTTCTGCACAAAGCATGTTTCCTCGGGCACTCTTTGCACTGATAAAGTTCGTGTTCTTCTTGTGCGTTATGAAGAAAATTGAGTGTCAATATTGAATATACATCGCATTGAAGGGGTTTGTGAGATAGAACAAATCTATATTTTACAAAAATATATATAATATATATACAGTATCAAGGAGAATGGATCTGTGGTTTGAGTTTTCATATAACATTCATGTTTGTTCTTAATTTACTTTATTAAGATGTATACTTTATATAATTGATACATAACATGCCAGTGGGCACATGCTGAATATTCAGTAAGCAAAGTGAATATGGAAAAGTTATCAGGCAAAAATTTCAATCATTAAAATTTTAAGGTTTGGGTTCTCTTCAGCAAAAGCAATGTAGCATTTCAGGTTAAAAGCCCTCGTCAGCGACTCGACTCACACAATCTCTTCTTTTATCTTTTTATGTGAAGCTGGAGTCATAGCATGATTTGTTTTTTTTTTAGATGTTCTTGGGAAGCTTTGCTCTGTCTTGCCTCAGCTGTGGGTGTGTAGATTTCAGATTTCTAACCCCTCCCCCCGTTCATTGGAGGAGCTGCAGTAAGTAGCTTTCTTTTCTTTGTATCCTTAATATTTCTGTTGTTTTCCGTGTCTCGATCTGTGAGTATTGCCCTGCTCTGATATGGACAACTGAATGAATTGGCTAAATGTGTTGTTTGAATGGTTAGATTTAGAACAAACTTAAACACGATAATGCGTGTGTGAATAAGGTGACATGGGTTAGTATTTTAGAGGTTTAGTTTGTGGCCGGATCTTTAGACTGAAGCCTTATACAACAACGTATGATGTATTGAGAAAGAAGGTGAAGTCCATTCAGTAGACCCTGTCAACAGTTTCACTGAAAATCTGCCCTCCTGTAAGAAATCCCACCTCTTAGTTCCAAACCTTGATGCATGTGTGTTGGTGAGTGTTTCCTCCCAGAAACGGTGAGGTATATCTAATCCTGAAACTAGTAGTCACTACTGGGTTCCCGATGTCCTTTCTCTCAGTTAGCTGCCTATCATATTTTATGCCTGGATCTGGATGTTAATACTTTGGTATTAAATTCAGCTTTACTGAGTATTCAGCTAAGTAATATAATTTAAAGAAAAGTTACCTCATCTGAGGTAGATACATATATAAAGTATATATCGGTGTCATTCATTCATTCATTCATTCATTCATTCATTCATTCATTCATTCATTCATTCATTCATTCATTCCATTCGTTACCCTTCTGTGCACAAAATGGGAATTATTTTCTTTTGTGTTTTATTACATTTTGTCAATTTTTGAGCTGTTTTTAACAAAATATAAAATAACAGTAATACTAAGTCTTTCTGCAGCATTTATAAAATCTAGACCTTTCTGCTGGTTGAATAAAAAAGTATAGTTTACAATTTGATTGCTTTTCAGGAAGGGCCTATATTAATGGTCTATTATTAGGTTTCTCTTTTCAAGTGCAGCGCTGAACCCCCACCACAAAAAAGGAAACCTTAAAGACCTCCAAGAATGGAAATCCTGACAATCCTGGATAAACACAGGCACAAACAGGTGTGTCAGTAAACCCACTGAAATACTAGAACAAATGTGCAGACTTCCCTGAAGAGTTTTGTAGGGGTGAGAGTTTGTTGAGTTGTGATTTTACATGATTAAAACAACACAAAAAAGACTGAGAGTCATGATACTTAAACTGATTCAAACTCACCATCAGCAGTGAAAAAATTAAGTGAAACAGTTTGCAAGAGAGAAATCTATTTCTTTCAAAATCTAATACATTGTAAACCTTTATAAAGGGTTGCTGTAATTACAAGTGCCAGCATTGTCTTCAGTTAAATGAAAGCAAAACAGAAATAATAGTGTTTGGAGCCAAGGAAGAAAGGTTGAAGTCAGCATTCAGCTTTAAGCAGTAAATCTTAAAACCAATAGCCAAGCCAGAAATCTGGGAGTGGTTCTGGACTCAGACCTAAATTTTAACAACCACACTAAGAAAGTAGTGAACTCAGCCTATTATCACCTAAAGAACATATCAACGATTAAAGGACTGATGTCTCGGCAGAACTTAGAAAAATGTATCCATGCTTTTATCTTCAGGGTAACAAATAAAACATGAAGGACTGGAGCCTGACACCTCTGGTCTAGGGTGTCGGACTCCAGTCCTCGGGAGCCAGCGTCCTGCATGTTTTAGCTGTGATACAAGAGTCTGTGTAATTACCAGGGTTGTACAGACCTTGGTGACAAGCTGGGAATGTCCATTTAATTTGAATCAGGTGTGTTGATGCAGGGACACATCTAAGACATTCAGGACAGTCCGACGCTTGTGGTCTCGAGCTAAAATACATCTCTGATGGCCTGGTCCTCCTAAACCAACCAGAACCATTGGGTTGTCAGGGTAATGCCTACTTCCTGTACCCAGAGTTAGAAACAATCACGATGAGGCAGAGGTCAGCTTTTATACTCCTCACCTGTGCAATAAACTCCCAGAATGCATTAGGGCTGCTGAAACTCAGCTGTGGCCGTGACGTGGGCAGAGACCTTGGCTGTGGCCGTGGCATTGGCCGAGACCTCGGCTGTGGCCATGGCGTGGGCAGAGACCTCGGCCGTGTCGTGGGCAGAGATCTTGGCCGTGGATGCGGCGTGGGCAGAGACGTTGGCCGTGGAGACGTTGGCGTGGGTAGAGACCTCAGAGCCCTCGGAGACCTCCTGGACAGGGGCCTGGGCGCCGGCTCTAGTCAGGCTGATTCCTGGGCAGGGGCTGTGGCCTGGGAAGAGTCCTGGGCTGTGGCATGGACAAGGCAACGGATACAGGTTGGGCTGTGTCCTGGACCACCTCAGGAACAGGGACAGGGTGGGGTGTTTCCAGGACCACCTCGGGATCAAAGATAGGATTGTTGGTGCAAACAATGTCTCCATCGTGGCCTGTATTGGTCTCGAATGCTCTGAGGGCCACCAAAGGCCAGGCTTGTTCCCCAAAATGCAGATTCCTTCTCCTCCTCTGGCCAACGCCTCATCATTTTTTCCACCTCCTGGTGGAAATACTCCAAAAGAGTAATACCCTCTCTTGCTGAGTACATGCTGGCTGGTCCGTTCTGTCACGGCGTGGGAAGGTTGGACCCAGATGCAAAAGATGGAGGTGGCAGTTGTTCCAGAAAAATGTGATTTATTTTAACAGAAAAGCGGTGCTACACAGGATACAAAATAAAATCCTAAACAAAAGCCCAAACCTAAAAAAAACAGAAACTAACCATGACATGACATAATGTGGAGAAAACAAGACAAGACAAGATACACACACACACACACACACACACACACACACACACACACACACACACACACACACACACACACACACACACACACACACACACACACAGGACTTGACAATACACAGGTGGAAACAATCAGGGCTGAAGGAAACGAGTTAGATCAAGACAGAACTACAGCACAAAGACACAGACTTTCAAAATAAAACAGGAACATAAACCCAAAAGCCATGACAATCCAAATCCAACTGAAAGGCCTCTGTTCGCTTGTCAGCGCCATAACTGCATAAGAAGAAATGAACAAATACCATGTGATGGTACACAAAGGTTTTCTGAAGAGTACTTTTAAATCCTTGTTTTCCTTGTACTGGTTTAGCTTGTGCCAACCTATAAATGTTTTAGCATCCTTACTTCAAGTGTCACCAATGAAACTGAAGAGATGTCGGTGAGCCCGCCACCCAAGGGAGTTGTTGGGAGAGCCCTTAGACCTCACGGGCTGATTGACAGTAAGAATTTACATTTTTCACACTTTGAAACCACTGCAGCATTTAGCCAGCGCATAGTCAGCAGATGTTTATTTCTGCTGTAAAGTTTGACATTTTAACATGGGAGTCAATGGAGACTGACTCGCTTCTGCAGCCAGCTAGCGGCCAGTTGAGGAACTACAACAAATCTTATTTCCACATGAGCCTCAGCCCAGAAGTTTGGAGCTTGACTAAAACATTAAGTTGTGTACAGAATCAACAAAACAATAATACCAATAATAATGACAATATGAATAGATAAATGAAGTGTTTTTTAGTCACCTCACCCATAAGATGGCATCATTATGGGCATACATATGTGGCTTGCATGTGTAAATAATTCCTGATGGGCAAACCGAGCTAACCTCTGCTTAGAATGAAGCCACAGAAGAGTTAATTTTACCCTTCTGAAACAACTCAGACCTCAAACATTCCATAGCAGCTTTAATTAAAGCGATTGTGGTTTCAACGCTGCGTCACTTCGTCATCGTACGGAGTAAAATAGAGGGACTGTGGACTGTATTGCAAAATGAAAATTCTGCAGCTAAGAAAAATAGTGACAAAATAAAGTGATATAGTGTAAAAATCCACAAGAAATAAATTTCTAAAAGCAATTTCACACGCACAAAAAAATGTCCTTTCTAAAACCAGGTGCATGACTACTATTGTGGGTATTAGAGTAATAACATACTTAAGTACACAATCTTGCCCTTTTATATTTCTTTCTACCACTCTGTTTCTCTTCCACACAACCCACCTATTCCACCCCAAACAACCCCACCCCCTACCCCAACACACACATTCAACAAAAAACACCACATACTCTTAGTTCAACATTTTGCACGTGTTTTATATCCACAATGTAATCTGTGGGGCTCCTATTATTTTATATAATTTAAACAAATTAATGAACATTTGTCTTATGTTTATGGCTGTTCAACTAGCTGTACTCATTTTAGTCCTCTCTACCAATAAGGTGGAAACAACCACGCACAATCTTATCAGACCGGACAAGTCTTTTTTGCAGAGGCAGATGTGCAAAGCTTGAACTATGCTTTGATGGGCGTCTAACAAGAGCAGCCAGGACGGATTTCTGGTCCATTAGTAATAATAGCTTACAACTTGGCAGACTGGGAAAAGGTCATAATACTGTTCAACTTTAGTTCTGATGCCAGTTCAGGCTTGTCCTTTATAGAAGAGGCTGCTCCTGTGCTTGACTATGAGGTTAAACCGAGATCCAAAGCTTTAAAGTTTGAAGAATGCAGCAAGAATGCCAAAGAACATTTCAAAAGTTTGTACAATTTTCTTTTTCATCAGTTCTCTTGTTGAGATTCAAGGGCCTTTTCAAATGTGTGTCTCAAATTACCATCACAACAAAACAACATCACGTCACAACTGATATTTGCTGAAACGCGACATCTAGTGGTCATATATTTACTTTGCAGGTTTAGATGTTAAAGATAACCCATAAAAGGCAATGACACTGCATGTGTTTATATGTATGTATGTATGTATGTATGTATGTATGTATGTATGTATGTATGTATGTATGTATGTATGTATGTATGTATGTATGTATGTATGTATGTATGTATGTATCTATGTTAGGTAAAAAACAACAACATATATATATATATATATATATATATATATATATATATATATATATATATATATATAAAAGCTCCTGTGGGACTTCCAGATACAGACAGACAGGATGGTGATGGCAAACCAACCAGACATCGTGGTGGTAGACAAAGGGTAGAGAAAAGCCGTGGTGGTGGATGTGGCAATACCAAGTGATGGTAACATCAGGCGAAAGGAACACAAGAAACTTGAGAAATACCAAGGGCTTATTATGATTCTTCCCTTGTTGTAATTGTTCAGGTAACACAATAGTATTCTACAATTAGCATATTAAGTGGTGTCAGGAGAAATAAATACAATTTAAAAAATGAAAATTATACATAGGCTTAGTAACATGATGGTTGCGGCTGTATGTACCAAACTTCATCCGATAAATTAGTAACATGTAATTAATACAGAAAAGATATTAGATATTTCAGTGGATCATATTGTGAAAAGACCGGGGTACTCCAGGGAAGTGATGTTGGATGAACATGACCTGTGAGCCCTGAGAAGAAAACTGTCATCCATCTTAATCAGTATAAACTCATGGGCTCTGGAATACTATAAAAAAAATCTATTGTTGCTCAGCACAGTCTCCTGATGTATCTACAAATGAAAAATGAAATAATATTATGGATTAGGAAGTCTCATATCGACTCAACTGAGTAACAGTGTAAAGTTCTTCGGGCAAAAGCTCATTTCATTGAAAGAAAGACAATAGACAACCTATTCTAAGTTCATATGTCTGTTTACATTTGTGTGAAATGGGTTAAAAATTGATCATGGAAGAAATAGACTATATCCAGGCTTTTATTTATTAAAAAAATGGGGGGTGGGGGGCAGCATTTGTCATATGTTCAGGGTGCATCAGCCACACATGTTAATCTCCATATGTTTAAAGGTTCTAAAGATGAACAATCATTATTGTATTTTCGAATATGTAAATTGGTGGGGATTTCTTCCCTCTGAGTGCATGGTTATTTCTGCAGGACAGTGCCAGACCTCATTCTGCATGGCAATCTTGCAGCTTCATAGACAGAACGTGTATGCATGACTGGCCTGCCTGCAGTCCGAATCTGTCTGCCCCTGAAAATGTATGAATGCATTTATGTATCATGACAAGCAGAATCCGCTGATGATAAGAAAAACGACTACTAAGCATTGGGCTCAAATTTTGTTGCATTTTTTAATTCATTTATTTTTTTCTCGAAATACACTTTTTATTAATAAAGCTAAGAATGAAAAAAAAAAGCTGGAAAAAAGCAGGATGGGTACATTGATGGCACACATGAAGAAGTTTTCCATGCTTATTGTCTCAATAGAGGATTATCAATATATATATATATATATATATATATATATATATATATATATATATATATATATATATATATATATATAAAAAAACAAACTCGTTCCTCACCCTCCGTGGGTGGTGTCCCTTCTAAGCTCAGGTCCTCTACCAGAGGCCAGGGAGCTTGAGGGTTCTGCGCAGTATCTTTGCTGTTCCTAACACTGCACTTTTCTGGACTGAGATGTCTGAGGTTGTTCCGGGGATCTGCTGCAGCCACTCTTCCAGTTTGGGGGTTACTGCCCCGAGTGCTCCGATCACCACGGGCACTACTGTCACCTTCACCTTCCAGGCCTTCTCCAGCTCCTCTCTAAGTTTTGTCTTCATTAACTGAAAAGCTTACTTTATTGGTTTAAGATCATGTGGCTGACTTGGCTGTTGAAGAATAGTCTATTGCTTTGCCTTCAAAAAGTCACGAGTTGCTGTCTCAGTGTTTTTGGGTCCTTCTACTCTCTCTACAGAATCTGCTTCCAGAGCACAGGAGACTTATTTATATGACTTCTAGCAATGTGTAATCTGGCCTATTCCTATTTTCAAACATCACCAGGGTTTTGCAGCTCGTTGTAAACCCTGTGTATGTGCCTTCATGTAGAGCTCTCTTGGTTTGAGAGTCTGTCAATGATAAATCTTCCCTCTCCAGAGGACTTTTGACAAAACTGTTAAAAAAAACCCCAAAAAAACCCCTCCTTTTTTAATGTTAGAAAAACTCCTGATAGTGGCAGAAGGAAGCAATCAAAGAAGACAAAAGACATTTCACAAAAAAAAAAAAAAAAACGAGCAGGAAATGGCTCCCAGAAAAGCACTGAAAGATCAGAGAAGGTGAAACACTTGGAAACGGTCAGAGAGGAATGATCCCAGGGGACTGTGAGGAGACATCTGATGAGAGAGACACTGGGAAAGAGGGGGAACAAAGAGGGGTGGGGATAGCTGATGGATCAGATTTACACAGACTTGTGGTGACTCAGTGGTATTTTATTAAAGCTCACATACTGTCTCATTGTCTCGATCATTCCAAAACAAAATGAACACTACTGTTTGCACACATATTACGTTCTGGAAGTCACATGAAATATCAGCTGTAGTTGCAACCAGTCACTGTGCATTCCACTTCATTAAAGTAAAGCCTTTTCAAATAAACAACTGGGCTGACTCAGTTTTGTCACCTCTTCTTTTGCATCTGGCAAGACCCAGGCATGGCAGCCTTAGTTATTATGTTTACTCTGGTCATGAGCTAGCTGGAAGCTTGGCGAAATCCCCTCCAATTTACTCCTCTCTTACTGTCTCACACTCTTTCTCTCTCTTTATTTCACACACACACACACACACACACACACACACACACACACACACACACACACACACACACACACACACACACATACACACACACACACACACACACACACACAGACACACACACACACACACCTGTTGTCCTCAGACTCACCTGAAACAACACTGCCTGCGTGTGCAGCAGCCTGACTCAGCTACATGTGTGTTCTCTCCGTTTCCCATGGCCCAGCAGCAGGCTGTGTTTTCAGATACTGCTTTCCCAAAACACCACTGTGTCAACAGCTTGGCTTGCACAAGCAAGTGGAGATGAAAATTAACCATTAAATCCTGCCTCAGTGTTTTATTTGTGGGCATCCAAATGAATGCTTCAGTCCAGCAACTTCCTAAAAAGGCTTCATCGTGTATTATTATAAGTCTTCAGACCCCATAAGACCATACAAGTAGAATAAGAAAATAAAACAGAAGGTATATGAAGTAGAATTAGCTGTAATTACTGTTAACATTGAATATATATATATTTTTTTTTTTTTTTGCATTGTAACATACTTTACAGAAATTGTACAGAAATTCCACACATTTTTTTTTCCCATTGCATTGAAGAAGCTCAATCTGCAGTTTTAAAAAACTACAGTATACAGCAAATTCATGTGACATCATTAAACTGAACGTTTGAATGTTTAGGTAAAGTCAACAGACAGGACTTGAAAGAAAAAAAAAAAAAAATTATAAATTATAAAAAAAAATATATATATATATATATATATATATATATATATATATATATATATATATATATATATATATATATATATATATATATATATATATATATATATATATATATATATATATATGTGTGCAGAGTTTCCAAAAGTCTGTGTCTGTTAGTATTACACGTGAACCTTTGTCACAGACCGATTTGGGTCGTGTCCTCAGCTGCAGCTCGATGCCATTTGTTTGCGGCACACCATCCTGTTTTTCTAAAAAGGTATTGAAATTCATATTGTAGATTTACTGTAAACAGGTGATTTGGTATAAAATTACATGAAGCCAGTATTATCCTGACACTACGAAAATATGGTCATTGTTTACTTGTTCAGAAAGGAAAAAGATATCTGTATATAAAAGCAGTTGGCTGCAAAAACAATGTATCTGTATCCCAAGGAGACATGCTCGCAGTATTAAGATGTGACGGCTCATAATAAAATCTCTGTGGGAAAAAATCTGTTAAAGTGGGACAGATGGAAAGCAATTTTAAGTGTTGGAGGGGTCTCTGGCCTATCTTTTTTTAGGTATTAAAATAGAGCAAGATTTATAAACCCTGTGACTGAGGAATTTGAAACTACACAAACAGTTGGCAACACGTAACGTCAAAATGATAACACACAACGAATGAAGGATGAAAGACACATAAAGAACCATGAATAGAAACCTACTAATACCTTGACTGTTGTTAACCCCCCCCCCCCCCCCCCCCCCCCCAAAACACCTATGCTTTTAAGTGCCACACAGCATGCCACACTACTTCAAATATGCCTTAAATCCACACTTGGAAGACCAAGTAATGCCTGACAGAAAAACACAATCTGTGTTGTTGACAGTTATTAAAGAAGAACCCTGGACTCTGGTTCCTTGTTTGTTGAAAGACCTCAAATGTTAAATCACAGGCCTAAGTCATGACATGCAGAGGTCGAGCAGGAAATTATGTCACAGTCACAGCAAAAGATCTTCAGACGCTGATAAAGGCTGGGAAAGTGAAACGAGGGAGAAACAGATCACCCCTTTGTCCCCCTTCATCCTCTCATGTTGTCCCATCAAGAGTGAAGCGATTGCAGACATTCATCACTGAGACAGAACACTTCATATTAACGTCACAGACATCTGTAAAGTATCTGCATGTCTTCCAAGGGCAGTTAACGCTCTGAGTTAACAATTCTGAAACACTTTTCCATCTCCGTGTGTGACAAATAAAACGTATGCATCACGAGTCATAACTTATATAAGCTTGGAGAACAAATAGAATCAGGTAATCTGTTCAAGTACAGACGCTGGGGGTCAGTTGCTAAGAGGCAAGTTAGTTCTTTCCCAGACTTTAATGGAGATTTTTGTGTATAGACATACTGTGAGTCATGTTTTATAGACTGTCAAAACGGCATACTGGTGTGTCTAAGTCTGTGTGTGTAGTTGAGTGGGAAAATGCTGGTTTGAAGTAAATCCCTGAAGGGGTCCTGGAAAGATCTCCACCTCACTGGGGAGGAATTAGACATGGAGGGAAGACGTGAAGATGAAGTGTTCGTAGTTTCATCTGTCTGTGTTTGTGTCTGGAAGCATGTGTTTATGTCTTTATCGAAGAGATTTCAGGACATGTCGATGTTTGCATACTACTTGAAAAGCTGCAATGGGTGTGTGCTCCAGACTTCCTGCATAGATCTGCATCTGTGGAACTCTTAACTCTTCATCTCAGAGTAGATTTGTCTGTCTAGTTTTGTCTGGTGACCCGTGTGTATACCTATGAGTGTTCTATATACTGTATCCTCTCAAATCTCAACATTTACTGCCTCACAAAACAAAGATACAGGTTTACATGGACAACCCATCTGGTTTTCATGTAGCAAGAGAGAGAGTAGGAGGGGGGTGGGGGGTAGATTGGCCTGTGTGTGTGTGTGTGTGTGTGTGTGTGTGTGTGTGTGTGTGTGTGTGTGTGTGTGTGTGTGTGTGTGTGTGTGTGTGTGTGTGTGTGTGTGTGTGTGTGTGTGTAGGAGTCAAAGCAGAGTGTCAGCCCACTGTGGTCAGCTTTCATCCTGGAAGGAGGCAGTCTGGATTGCTCTAGAGTTTCACAATGAGCCAACGTTTTGAGTTTTATACTGCCCTATATCTTAAGTTAACAATAAGTTTGAAAAGACTGTACACTGAAGTTAAATAATAAGGAACGATCACTGATTATTTTGATTAAACTGTAAATAATATATCCACAATGAATGCAATTACTGTATAAAATATGAAGAAATGTTTGGAGGTAATCGTCATTAGACTATTGTTCTTCTGAGCACTGAACTGAATGGGGCTATTCAGAATAAGGACACTTGGCAGATCTTTAATAGTAGCTCATTCAAAGTAAGCAAGCTTTAGAAAGTAATGTTTATGAGATTTGGTGAGGTTTTGTGTGTACATTAGTGCCAGACTGGGATTAGAGTTGGTACATTTAATCTTGTGCTGGCTGACAATGGGCTCAAATGTGGTGACTTGAATTTGAACAGGATTCACCGCTGGTTCAGGTTCAGAACCCAGGCTCAGACTTGAGTATTCAGGCCAGTGAAGAGGTCATTCAACTCATGGGCCAAGTTTTGTTTTTGTTCAGCCAGATTTGGAACATTGTAAAACCAAACAATTTCAGCTATCTTGGTAATATTCAAACAAGCTTAATATGATTTGTAAAATTTTAACTCTAAGCAGAAAAGCGTAAACTAACGGTACAGGAGGCCAGTTGGCACCAAACTGTAAAACTTAGAAAATAAGTTGCAAGTTGGTGGCCAATTTAATGTTGCATATCTCTTGGTGCAAGTTAGTTAGCAACCTTTAGTTTAATAAGACCACTGAAGTTAGATGATTTTAAAAGAAAGAATTATGCAAATTAATTCATTTTAATATAAACCTATTCAATAAAAACCTGCACGTCACACCCAAAACCACATCTGGTTTTCGACCTTGAATATATCCGTCAAATGTTCTGAGCAGCTCTCGGCTCCCGGCGTCAACTATGTTGTAAATGTTGTGTGTAGAGCGCTGCTCAGCCCTTTCAGCTGTTGCAGTTCACACACAGATGTGATATTGATATGAAAAGCACATTACAATAGAAAATGTTGTAGAGGCACTTGTGCTGCTTTGGGGACAAAGCACTTTTTTGCCCGTTGAGATGCCCTGACAGATAAGATGACACATTCCCAGCTGAATTCATGTTATGAAAATGACACTTCTGTTCTCTTAAGAGGGTGAGACTGAAGTGTTGCAGTCACGGTGTGAATTTATAAACGTGTTACTGTTGCTAAATTATATCTACAGTATTGTACCAGATTTCTTAAAATATGCTGCTGAGATACAATTTTCCCTTTTAGAAATCAGACAGTTTGGAAGAAGTTACACCTTTGAAAAACGTATTTTTAATTATGAAATAAATAGTTCAAAGAACTGGTAGGCGTATGTGATCGTGTTCACTTCTTTACTTAGATTGAAGGGATTTGTTATATTTAGTTCCTTTAAAATTGGCAAATATGGGGTAAAATGTGATTGACACAAGTTGACACAGCTTGTACAAAATATTCTGATTCGTAATGTAAAACCGTTTTTATTGTATTTGATTCTATTCTATTGCCAACTGAGCTTCCTGGGTGTGTTCACAACAACCCACTACAGCTCACCCCCCGGGGTTTCAATCGTGGGTTGTGTTTCCACAATGCAGATGTTTAACCTACTGGAGATCATGTATGAGAGCCACAGTGTACACAGACCCTCCTGCTTAAGGGGCCTTCAGTACTTGCAGCTCCAAATGTCTTGAATTTTATGACGGCCACTTACTCTAGTGTCACACAGGAGGACCAACTTACCTCACATTTTCCATTTCCAGCTGGATGTAAGGGGTGGTGTGGCTCTTCTCAATGCCGTACATCTGGGAGAGCTGCTGGATCAGATTGCTCTCAAAATCCCTGCCCTGGTCAGAGTGGAGTTGACCAGGCACACCAAACATTCAGAACCACTCGTTAACTAACACTCTTGCCACTGTGAATGTGATCTAGTCATGAGTCATGATGGCATACTGGGTATATTTTGGGAAAAACAATCATGACCAGGATGTCATGACATCCTGATCATGAAAGGCTCCAGGGAGGCTCCAGGATAATAAAGTCTGTGGCAAGGGCCTGATTAGGGCAAGAAGCAAGCAGGTTGCAGGTTGAGTGTCTTTGGCTACCTAGCAACGCCTCAAACTCATGCCACCACTGTCCTCTCCATCAAACACATTAATGCATGAGAGAGCTATTGTGATATTTACCATCCTGTTGCTTCCTAAAGAAGAAATCTTCCTGCAAGGACATGTATGATTTTGTACATCCATACAGTTCAGTTGGATAGACAGGACCTTGTCTGAGTCTCCCCTTTCTCCTGCATACTATTATCCAAGTTCCTACCTTCCATCCTTCTTCTTTGAGATGATCATAGATGAAGAGCGCTTGGTCCTCCACACAGAAAGACATTGAACCAGGAAACTATTTGCTGTGAGGCAACAGTGCTAACCACTAACCCACCATGCTGCCCCAACATGTGCTAAATATGACAAAAGGTTTTATAAACATAATTAAGAATAACCAACTAAAAAATGTCATATTTAATAACTAACAGCGAGTGAGCTGGGGCCCTCAGTGGGAGGCAGCCTACTGGGAAGTGTCCCTCCTCCTTGGCCTGGGTGCAGCACCACAAACAAACATGCAAATAAAAGTGCCCCAGTGCCTACTTTCATGCAGGAGTGAGGTCCTCACCACCGTGCCTAGCCTCCCACCTGATGACACCCCATTCACACTGACACAAGAGAACAAAAGGTTAACAAAATCCAGCAAAACACAAAAATGACCCAACTGATGGTAAAACAAACTCAAAACCCCAATAAATAAACACAGAAAACTGGCCAAAGAAACAAAAGCACTGCGAGAGTCCAAATACAACGAATGAGGCCAAAACAAAAGAAAACCTAAACAGACGAACCAACCAACCGGGCAGCCACCTTCAGAAACCAGCAAGAGAAGGTCAGGGAGAAACGGGCCCAAATGAGGCCTTATGTGCTGCACCTAGGCAGGGGGGAGGAGCTAGAGGGACACACCCAGGGTCCTGGGTGTGTTCACGACACCCCACTACATCTGCATAGGATTGGTGCCTATCCCAAAGTCAAGACAGAGTGAAAGCTTAAAAGTTCTTTTTTTCTTCTTTTTATGTCGTTTAAATGTCCATGTTTAGGATGTACACGGTGAAAGGAAGAAAAGAGAGACTGAAGAGACAGAGAGCGAAACTGAACCAGGTTTCAAGAAAGTCACCTACATAGATTTATTGTTTAGAAAGAAAGACGCATTTGAACAGATTTTCTTTGTGAAAGAACAACTAGTGAGGAATGTTCCAGAAGGTGACGTTTCTGCAAAACCCTAAAACCCTAAATATTGAGGAGCTGAAGAAACCTTTCTTCTTCATATTGCCAGCTGGATCTATACCTGGACATTTTAGAAATGTATTAAGTTCATGGTGAAGATATTCATGGATATCCGTGTAATTTCTGGAATCCGTAAGAGCAAACAGACAGAGGTGGAGGCCAGCTGTGAGCTGCTAGTGTAAACCTCCTTAGTCACGTGTCTGGCATGTAGAAATAAATGGTGGCCTGTCAATCTCTTCCCTCAAGGAATTCCACATTTATGATTTGTCTCGCTTCCTGCAGCCTAAAACCCTAGGTTACATTCTTTGTACACCCTCATTCTTTTCCAGATAAAATGTAAATTGTGGTCCATAAGGAGCAGCTCTGCATTCCTCTGACCTACTGTGGAGGTAAAGCAGCAATGCTTATGTGCCTGCTGCTGCTTGGCTTGGAGCTCTGCAGGGAATCCCTCTCTTGTCTCTCCCTTTGATATGAGTTAAACACTGGGCAGTCTACTGGAAGACAATCGCTGAAGAGAGGAAATGAAAAAGCCTGGAGCAAACAGTGGAAATCTACGAGAGAAAAAAGAATGACTTTGCCTTTTAAAATCTCCAAGTCATTAAAATAGAAAGAAAGGGGCCACAAACAAGGGGCTGAATTTCTGCAGCTCCAGGCCAAAAGAGTGCGCTTGCAGCTATGCGTGCTCAAGTACACGTATGTTAAAAAGCACTGCAGATTAAAAACTGTTTAGACTCTGACGTGACGTACAGTAATAGATGCAGCGATAGCAATGTTTCCAACCGTGCTGCATTGTGTCTGTGGGTGTGTTTGGCTGTGTGATAAAGCCTGTGTGTTGGAGAGAGCAAAGAAACTCTGAAAAGCCTTGAGGGGGATTTCCTCTGAAAGGGAGTGCTTTTCTCCTCCCCCTCTCAGACCAGCTCCTTCCCTCCTCCTCCTCCTCCTCCCTTTCTCTCACCCCTAACACTCAGAGGAGGGAAGCGAAAGAGAAGTGAAAGAGGAGCTGAGGAATCAACAGGCAGCTTGACAATTTGTGTCTCTCTGTGCCACATACTCAAAGTGCACGAAGAATGGAGTTGACTTTACTTATTTTTCAATCAAGGCTGCTCACTGTCTTGTGGATGTACTTCAGCCAGCTTCTACTGCTGATGAACTAAACATGGCAGGTCTCCTAGCGCAGAGCCAAAGGAGGTTGCATGGAAAAGATTATCAGGACCAAAAATGAGAAAACTTTCTGTCTGGTAGCGGAGAGACTACTACAAACATGGTAAAGTAGCATCCAAGTTTGTTTCCTGTGTTTCCATCCTGCCTATTGTTATTTTCTGGCTCAGGAGTTAACCTGCACCACTGACCCATTATCTGAGAGGGTGTATTTATGACTAGACAAGTGACTTTGTTTCTTTCTGCTTTTTCTTACCATGTGTGCGTTAACTTTAGGAACATGGACACGCACAAAATAGCCTATTTTCAGCGTCTTTTTTTTTTTTTTATGGTGCACATTATTGTGCAATGACATTCTGCATTTCCTTTCTCATTTTTTTAATATTTAATACAAACGAAATCTGCACAAAACTAAGGTAACTGCACTCTCCTGAGTTTTTTGTCATCCTAAGCGTAGCCGGAGGGACTGTTTCACTTCCACAATTTGCAGCATCTTCAGTTTTTTAAGTGTGTGCCCACTAACAAAGACAGAGGGAGGGACATTGTCTTTTGTTTTGAATCTTCAAATCCTTTGATTTGGACTTAATTGATGCAGATGGCACACATACTTCTGTGAGTGGAGGGTGCCCTAGTGAATAAATGATTGAACTGCTTTGCATGTGGACATAATAGACTCTCTGGTTCAGTGTTTGGTTCTTTGAAAAGTTCAAACCACCAGGCTTTTTTTTTTTTACAACAGAGAGGACTGGTCTAATCCCAGTCGCAACAGATTCTAATTCATGATGAGAAGTGAACCACAACGTGGGAACAAGGACGGGTTTTATTTACTTATTGCTGCTGCACTGAAATTTTCCAAAGTAAAAGCAAAGATGTTAAGATTTTAATTTAGGAAACATGTTTCCTCTTTCCCTCAGTCTGGCTTTTAACTAACATATACAATGCAAAAGGAAGATTGAATATTTTAAAAACTACTCTAAACTTGGCTAATGATTGCGGCCACTACTGTACTTGCCCCCCCCCCCCCCCCCCCCCCCCCCCCCCCCCCCAACGAAACCACCGCAGGACACTTGTTTGGCCAGTTTTATAGCCCTTGCTGTTTATTTTACTTAAAACATGAGTGATGTTTTCCTCCCTGACCACCCTGACTTACATTCAAATGAGCCTGCAGAGTCTAAATTGTCTGATTGAAGCTCTGTGCGTGACCAGGAGGTTCTATCTTAGGTAAACATTCAATGCTGTAACAAAACGCAGATCTCTGTCTTGCTCGTGTGCATCATATTTGAATTTTGTTACTGTGTTACAATGAAAAACAAATCATTTATTCACCAGCGAGGTCAAGCCCTCCCAGGGTCCATGTCTTTGCTGTACAGGCACTTAGTGCTGCAAATATAATGTTTTTTGTGTCGTTGTATTTAAATTAATATAAAATAAGTCATTTTTTTTAACCTTATCTTGCCAAATGTGCTGAGCTTAAAAGTTAGAAGATAGCAAACAAACTTAAGTCAAAATTGTTGACAAGTTATTCAGTAGTAAATAATGACAGAAAAATAATATACTTTACGAGATGGCTTGACGCTAAGTCTGATCCAGCAGGGAAATATTAACCAGCTTAATCTATCTGCTGTTTAGTGCAAATTTAGTGAGAAAAAAGTAGAAATTTTTTTTAGAAAAAAACCCCCAGCGGCCAGCTGATAACTGTAAAACCTTTCTCTAAAGATGAGGGATATGGTTGTTGGTTTATCATAACAAGCAACAGTTGTTAATAAAATATATTGATTATATTGATGACAACAGTTTGAAGTCTGATTACTCTACACAATGTTGGGCCACACAAGTGCTTTATATAACCATTCAGCTGGTCACTCAGATATGCTCATCGGTCATTATTTTATGTTGTGACAGAAAATCTTAATTTGTTTGTTGTCGAGTACACATCAGTGACCTGGCTTTATGTGATCACAACTCCACTGCCTTTTACACCCTCGGCTGCAATAATTCAGCATACTCTACTAAAACAGACAATGTGGTCATAGATACTTGATCTGATCATCTCAAAAGTAACAAACATGTAGTTTTTGCTTTAAGCAATTCCTGATTGGTATGGTTTTTTTTTTTTTTTTTTTTTTTTATGAGCGAGGATGATGGTCGGGACCGGTTTCAGGAAGGGATGCAAATTCCACACACGAGTTTGCTGTGTGGAATGTATCTGCCTTAAACAAGAAGTACTTGTCAAGGGCAGATACATAGCAGCTTCCTGTTTGGCACCTTTGCCACTAATTTCCTTTTACTTTGATGAGGAAATACCTTTGAAAATTGATAAACAACATACATTTGCTGACGCTTGTGAGCTAGTTCAAGCAGGCAACTTCAACAGTTCGTGCTCATGCCGTCTCTACAGGGTTCTGAAGAACAACTTCCAGCTTTCCTGTTTTTTACATAAATGAGTAAATAAATCTCAGCACTACTTCAGCATCTCCCTCTGAGTCAAAGGGTCAGAATAACAAAGTGGCGGTTCATCACCCCCATTGTCTTAACGTAGGTTTTATCCATGGAGGCAGATGACGTCAGAGCCTAGATACCAAAGGACAGACATGGGCCAAAGTTTTGCAGGCTATGGGTTTTTGCAAACTTTGTTGCTTAAGTATTGTTAGATCATGTTTGAAGAAGCTGCTCTTGAAGAACATTGGGATTACATTCTTTATTCAGGTCGCGTTTATTGGAAGAATTTAAGTAAACCCACGCACTGAGATGAGCAAGAACCTAAACCTGAATGGCTTTAGGATGTATGATACAGGGCTCATGGTAGTGTTCACCTTTTTTTTTTTCCAGAGAGTCAATTTTCCACATTGACCAAACAACTTAAAGCGGGCTTCATCGCAAAAATAACTTTGCTCCAGTTTTGTGCTGTCCCATTTTTTTTTTTTTTTTTTATGCAAAATTTCAGTCTGCCATGAATGCTGTCCTTGGAGAAAACTGGCTTCTTTCTTGCCTTTCCTCACATCGAGCTTTTGCAGCATTACAGTGCATCAGAAGCATTCACACCCACCAGCTGCTATTGTTGAGCGAGCGTTGCACTTGTACTCTGCAACTGTGGTGACACAGTTCTTTAACTGAATCCTCACAAAGAACCGCTGCTGCACAGCTGAAGCAGTCTTTTGGAAGATCCTGATAATATGGTTAAGGGCTCTTTCATGTGCAATTTATTTGGCTGCAGTTTCCTTGCATGTAAGAGCATTTTGATGCAAAGAATGACTGGCTGTGCACATTTCTTTAGAGGTTACCATTTCTAACAGCAAAGGACAATGCCTTCTTGACCGTCTGCCTTTTGTAACTATCAGTCTGTTCTTATAATTCAGTCAGAATGATAGAGTGGTTTCAGCTGACTTGTACTTATTAACAATTACCTCTGTGCTGAGCGTCGGACTGCTGAGACGATGCCAGGCGGTCATGCTGTGGTAGGGCCAAAATATGAAATTTCATTTTTGTTTGTTTGTTTTTTGCTTTGCATCATGGTACATCTGTTTACTTTTCATGACAGCAATCTAGAAACAATGTGGATCAAAACCACAAAGACGGAAGGTGCAAACAATGAGTCCCACTTCCAAAACTGACTGTACATGACAGTACATGTCAGTTTAAAACATGACTGTACAAGTATTAGTTATGATCTGATGATCTGATGTTCATTTGTGTTAATTTGATGAAGATTAGAATATTATGAAAAATGCTTTCAACTTAGTTGAACCAAGCTCTCGAGCCCACCAGCGTTATTGCACCTCCTCTTGCTGTATTTAGAGTTGTGGAGGTGCAAATATGAAACTTATAAAGAAAAGACGACTGCACTGCAATGAGAATCTGAACACATCTGGGATGTTTGGTTTGGGTATTGGATACTTTACTATTGCCCCAATTCCTGCACACCTTTTTGAATAAAAACATCCCAGTCAGTTTTAATATATAGATTGTCATATTATGCATTTTTTTATAATGTTGCTTAGTAGCTACTTTCTGTCCAGTGCTATTCAAATTTCCATCCTGGGAAGAGACTTTCAATTGTTTCTCATCTATTGATAAACATAAAATAGTACTTTATTATCAAGTTTGGAAATTCAAAGAAACTGAAAGAAAAGGCACAAAAGTAAAATGTGAAATTCAAACACAGTTTCCTCATATTCACCTTCCTGTTGTCATATTTATTTACATGAATCTCAGATAGTACGACTGGATGAAAATAATTGAGCATCAGTTTGTTGCCACAGGGAATTGTCGGACGGAATCATCTCTCGTCTTTTGGAGAGGATTGTCCAGTGTTTGCTGTGGTGAATAAAATAAGAACGCTTCACCGTGGCTCCCCTTTATATTCATTCAAAAAACAAGGCAGCATTGACCAGCTCTTATCATAGCTGCAAATGAGATACTTCCAGGTTATGTCTGCCGGTTTCTGTCAGAAAAAAAAAACAAGAGAAAAGAAAACGAAAAAAAGAGACCATGTGATCAGACCCTTTGTCAAAAGAATCTGGTGAATGTCCCTGATCAGGGTGCCAAGTTTACATTTTTACTAAAAACTCCATTGCCAGAAGAAAAAGAAAAAGGTGAATTAAAACACGTAGAAGCACTGGATCTTATGCAGCTTTGCTACTGCAAAACAATTATAATTCTCAATGCAGTAAGTCTAGACTAGAGCTGTGAGCTGTGTTTTCAGATTGTTTATTATCACTGCATGAGAAACGTGGGTTAAACCTCAACAGATGTTTTACAGGGAACTTTTGAAGCATAGATATAGCTGCGTGTTCTTGGGAAAATGTGTCCAAACACAAAAGTCAGTTTTCACCACGATAAACTGATAACCATGCCAAGTCTTTGTGTCATTTCATTTCACATCACTATCTTTTTTTAATGTTTATTTAAAATGTTATGAGTTGCTCCTTCAGGACTCTTAAGATTCATTGCAATTTAAAAAAGCAAAATATTCCAAATTTCATGCCTTTTATGTGTATGTATCTAGTAGCATAACTGCACAAAGATGGTGCTCATCTCTGAATCCATGGCTGCATGAAAGCAGACTAAAAATATTATTTCGATTTATTGTTCACTATGAGTCAGTGTAGGGAGTGGGCAAATCTGCAGAGCATTTTTTAATGTCACAGTTACCATGATTTGCAACTGGGAATCAGACACTGTTTTCCAAAAATGAATGCCAAAGTCTTGTGACACATTTTGTTTAAAGTCATTGAGACAATACAAGCAATCAGTTCATGTTGTTTTGAGAGTTCAACGTTACAAACTATATGGTCATTCTTCATTATAAGCTTATTCCGTTAATATGCTGTTTGCCTAATTAAATCCCAGCTCACCCCTGCACTGCTGAAACGTTGCAGTTCTGAATTCTTGGGGACAAAGAAAAATGTTTGACCAGAGAATTCACAAATTATTTAAGTGTGCTTTTAACTCTACAAACATAGCTGGAGTTCATTTAAACTACAAACCAGATCAATGAATAAAATAGCTCTGTGTTTACTCCTAGCAGAAGGACCTTGAAGACATGAGCTACCAATTTTGCCTTGTAGGAGCCTTTTTAATTGCTTAAAAGGATTTCAGATGTCAAATGTGCCTCTCTGCCAAGTTAAATATGAACCAGAGCTGTCGCATCACAAAACAGAGGACACCAAATATTTAAGGGAGTTACAGATAGAGCCGGCCAAATGTCTTTCATTATGATATGACCCAGGCTGTGACTAATTCTGACATTTTGATTACTATGATGAATCCAAGACACAAAAGTGTTTCAGTTTTGGTTTGGATTTGCCTGCAGAAAACATGATTATTTTGAACAGCGAATAAACAAAAAGAAAGCTGAGACACTGAGACTCACATGACCTAATTTAGATCTGTGGCTTTTCTTTTTCTTATGACAATTTATATGCATTTACATAGGTTTTATATGCATTATCTTGTGCTCTAATCCCCAGTGTGATAACATTGTCATATTTGTGAGAAATGTACAGGGGTTTAGAAAGCCTTGTACATTCCTCACTATTTTGTACCGAACCATGATGGTTCTTAACCAAGTAGTTTTGCGATCAACAGATCAACTCAACAGATCGCGAGAATTAAAATTAAACAAGACAAATTAGAAAGACAAAAGACCAAAAAACAAAGAAAAGAATAGTAGTACAGGAAACTCTCAGGAGTTAAGAGCCTCAATGTCCTCAGAAGTGAAAAAAAACCCGACTCACATGGGAGTTGAATTTGGGTCTCTGGGGCAAAGGTCCAACTTCCAAATGTGGATTTGTTTGCTAGCCAATGGGACATGTGCTTGTGCAGGTCGAGGCATGTGCCTCCCGAGGCAGAAAGCAATGAGATTATACATATTCTAGGCTTCCAGAAACCTAAAACGATAAGCTCAAACGATCATCTATGGGATGTACTTTTAATTAATGCCCTCCGTCAACACAGAGATTGTCCTGCGTTAAGGATATTGTGGCCAACTTCTGGATACATCAACAAGACTATACACGTAGAAATCAGATCAGCACTTAACAGTCACTTCTGATTACATTTTGGTTTCAGCCTGGAGGCAGAGTGACAGTCCACCTCTAATGAGGAATTTTAAGAGCCAGATATCTCAGAAAGGAGTCATCAGCAAAAAGCTTCCAACATGTCAAACCGTGTCTGCTTAGTTCAGGTTTACCTGCTTCCATTTACATTGTGGTCTCAGCTTAACTTCACTAATCTTGACCCATTAAGGCTGATGATGACACGAATGCATATTGTGTGATACAAGTCTGGACAGTTTGTTTATACAAGCAAGACTTTCTTTAACCACATCCTGGGGCAATGTGGTGAAACCTGCAATTATTTTCTCAATAGGAATCACTGCAAAGAAAAAAAGAAAAATCCCAGGGGGCCTAAATAGTGGACAGGACAAAGAAAGAGTGAACTTTAGAAAGAAATTACTCTTGTCCATGCCAGCATGGTCTTTTAGGTCAAACAATGACCTTTGCTGGAGACTGAAGTTCTTTCTGGAGTTAAACCACAGACTGCACTGGACAATAGTGAGCAGACAGGGAATCCCCTTGAGTTGAATGAGGTCAGCTGGAAGGTCTCTGCTGGCCTGGATAAAGACTCGGGATTTATACTTGACTGAATTCTCTCCATGGCTGAGTGTGGGAGTAACACACAGTTGAGTTAATTCCTATTATGGGCCAGTAAACATGTATGCAACATTACTGCACAGTTATTTCATCGTTAGGACGTTGGTGTGTGATTGTTGCTGGATAATAACTTTAAAAGTTGTTTAATAGACTTTAATATTGTTCTCTAACAGTTGTTTAAATATTTGAACATCACACAGTTATATGTGGAAACAGTCCAATGATACATTTAAGTTCGGGTATGTGGACAACTTACTGGCTTGTGGCAGTTTTAGCAACAGGAGGCATGCAAACTATGGCCAAGATGGCATGTGCAGACTTTGTGGGAGTCTGGACCTGGGCTGCAGAGATGTACCCCCATTGTAATGTGACCAGTCAGGTGCTATTTGTGGTTTACTTTTCTGTTCACAATTATTACAAACGTTGTGACATGGAGACTTACCTGAAAAGTTGTTTGTAATGCAATTAATTTATTTAAATTTTTTTTTTCAAATATAAAACAGATAGCTTTATGACATCTACACGGATTTAAATAATATTATGCTTTTAACAATTTATGCAGGAGACAAAATCAGTGTTTAACACTGTTCCTACAATTAGGAGTTACGTTAATGTTTGCAATAATATATTCTATATTTTGTTACATGTAAAATATATACATACAAATTTTATACAATATCTCATTTATTATGTTTTGCTCTTCCCTTTTGCCAAAAAAGTTCCCTGCTAAACCAGTTTGGTGTTTAGGTCTGTTGTTTGAGTCTGATGTAAGAAGACATAATAACTCACAGCACAAACAGCCTCCCTCAGTTCATTCGGCCGGCTTGACCTTCGAGAGCCCCCAAGCTATGATTAACAAATATCAAGAGGATTTCCCTCATTTATTTCTAGACAAACCTCACAACGATAAAGTGCAGCCACAGAAAAGTAAAAGAAAGGAAATTTTTTTAGCCAGGGTTAAGAAAAAAAAAGTATATCTGTATGTAGCTGCAATTTTGACAGTATGTGTTTTGTTGCTCTGACAACAAGCCTGATTACCTGGAAAGAAGTCATGTGTGAAGATGGTGAGCACAGATATATTGCAGAATGCTGAAACTGCTTTGCCAATAGCTCCGTAGCAGTTTTAATCACAAAGTTATCCAATTATTGTAAAATATGGAAGAGGGCTGAGTCATAATGGAGATAACTATCATACATCTAAATTCCACAACAATATCTCAGAATTCTGTAAACCTGCTGTGACTTGTATTTGTTTGTTCCCTTGGAAAAGTTTTTTTTTCATCAACATAGACAGCAAAAAAAACAAAAAAACAAAAACGAAAGAAAGACGAACATGAAGAATTTCCAGAACTATCCAGACTGCAAATTTTTTTTAAAACTTATCAATTTATGGTTCACATTGACTTATTACTTATTAATGTTCACCTGCTGTCATCTCATGTTTAAGCCTCTAAAAAACTAGAAATGTGCTTAGAGTTAAACAGTTGGCAATGTTCCTGAAACATTAAGATTAGCTTAAAAACAGAAAATAATAAAATGATCAAATAATTAACTGTTTCCAGAGATCAGCGTGGTAAGAATGGTTCCACTCCGTGCTTTTTCACTCTTGATCACATTTATTAAGGTTATCTACTTTGGAAAGTAACTGGAAAGTAACCCTTAATAACAAACAAACTGCAAAACGAGAAACTGAATTTCTCAGCTCCCCGAGTAGTTTTTTTTATTAGGTATGACCTCAGGTTTACTACTAATTTCAAGTAATACAGTGGAACTAAAAGTTCAATGACTGCAGTCAGTCTGAAACAGCTGTGATGCATTACCATTTAGGACCCAGCCTCAAAGGTATTCTGCAGTCCAATTCATAATCTCTTGCAACATATGTGTGCAATCAGAAAAAGGAAGAAATTATTTTCTGCTGAGGAAATGCAATAACTAGAGAGTGTTACAGAGACAGAAAATACTGCAAGTGCTCAAATAATGATGCTGACTTGCATCCAACATCCTGCTTTGTCTGCTTTTGGTCAGCATTTGTTAATTTGAACAACAATAGAGTTCAGCTATCTGTGAGTAGAGATGTTAAATATAGCTCAATAGTGTGCTGGAGCATGAATTTGAAATACAAATGACATCTGCAATTTTATGGCATTTGGTTCCAATTTTTATGCGTAAAGCATGCACAAATATTTTTGCGTCTGCCAAACGGTCCCAGTGCTCACCAGTATGGGGCCTTTGAAGTCGCTGCACTTGTGTTTACCCTGAGCTCCTCCGGTCCTGGTCAGGCCATCAAGCTAAACAAGGAAGGAGCTCAAGCCGGAGTCCTTTGTAAGGCCTGGAGATTGATTTAACACAGCAGGATGCACAGAACCGATTGTACGAATAACACGCCTGCTGTGGATGGCGACTAACAACTTTCCTGATCCATGACATCTGCCAAGTGCTTGTGTTCACGTTTAGTTCAACATTAAGATTGTGGTTTTCTTGCCATTTAAGTGAGCATCGTCTAATCTAATAATTGCACATAACGTACCACTAAACTGTTGGTGCTGGATAATGATAAGAAAGAATTAGGGCAATTTTGTTGATGATCTAAACCTAACCTCTAACCCTTGGAGATATAGCATGGGTCTGTTTAACACCCGACTGGGCTGTGAGGGAGGCTGCATGCTGAACACAACTATGAAAGACTAAAACACAAAGAAATATGGGTGATTTATATCGCTTAACCACTTAAACTAACTTTGGACCAACATTTTCTTTTTCACACTGGTGTCATGTTTTTGCACAATTGTCTTGTTTGTTTACATGAAGTGGTTTCTCCACTTGATGAATGAATGCATGTGCTACAGTTTATTGCATGCCACAATAAAATAAAAGGATGGTGTCTCTTGGTTTGGCATGATCTTGAAAGCGCTTGTGTTTCGTGGTTATTTATTTATTTAATAAAATATTCTTTATAAAATCCCTGTATATGGACCATAGACATAAGGGATGAAAACCACATCTCGTTTAGTCGAAGCTATTTAATTTTTTATTTCAAACACTTGATTCACATGGCATCTTAACATGAAAGAGATGCACGTCCACACATTCATTTTTCTCTAGCTATCCCCATTATATGGTCTGATCAAAAGTACAGTATAATGTTCAAAATTGCATTAAATTGCTTGGCTCTTTCACTAATATACTGTAATCTCAGATCTTAAGACATGTCCAACACAAAACCCAAAAGACTTTAAGAATGTTCTTCTTTTATCTGAATCGTTTCCATGTGTTTAGCTGATCTTCACTAACAGCACAGTGGTGCTGGCACCTTTTCCATGGAAGCATTTGGAAGATATCACTTGACATCAGATGGTTATCATACACAGATGAATCTCAGTGGGCATTTTTGATGAAAATAGTCGCTTATTTGTCATTTTGAATTAGTTTTGACATCAACCTAGGTCAACTGTAAATACACCAGCGTAATTGTAATGTATCACAGACAAAAATTAAATAAAATGCACACAATCATGCAGGGAAGTCCTTACATTAGCCGGCTTATACACTTTTTCCCTCCATAGTACACTCAAACCCTCTCTTCAAAGCGTTTCCAAACATAGCAATAGGTCAAATGTTAGAAACAATACATGTCACTCAGTATTAACGAGTATTTGTTCTTTACTTGCACTTCATACATTCATTTATTTTATATGTCATTCTTTTTTTTTTAATCCAGTGTATATTTACCGTTTTAGCTTTTGGTTTCCTTGTTACACATTGAATTATTGTTCACACTTGTGGCCAGATGGAGAGAAAACAAACTCAGCACCAAGCCATAGCTGAGGGTGGAAATATTAACAAAGGGAAGATTAAAGTTAATCAATTAAGAAGAACCTATCATAGCATCCACTGAAAATGACAATGAAAAATGACAAAAAAGTCATCTGAATGAAACAGCTGAATGTTCAAAACACAATGATAACAGGATCATAACTACAACAGTCATGCGTAAGCGTGAAAAATCATGCAAACTGCAGTGATGGTTGTTTGACCTAAAATAAATATATTTTATCATCATGTTCAGTTGTTCAGTTAAGTATGCAGTATCCAGACTTGCAGTTTCTGTAATCCCAACTAAGGTCTGGATCCAGACCTCCAGTATCTGTAATCCTCACTAGGGTCTGGATCCTGATCTTCAGCTTCAGCTGATCCAGGCCTGCAGCTTCTTTAATCACCACTAGGGTCTGGATTAAGACCTGCAGCTTCTGTAATCACAACTAGGGTCTGGATTAAGACCTGCAGCTTCTGTAATCACAACTAGGGTCTGGATCCAGACCTGCAGCTTCTTTAATCCCAACTAGGGTCTGGATCCAGACCTGCTGCTTCTTTAATCCCAACTAGGGTCTGGATCAAGACCTGCAGCTTCTGTAATCCCAACTAAGATATGGATGCAGACCTGCAGCTTCTCTAATCACGACTAAGGTCTGGATCCAGACCTGTATTTTCTGTAATCCCCACTAGGGTCTGGATCCAGACCTGCAGCTTCTCTAATCACGACTAAGGTCTGGATCCAGACCTGTATTTTCTGTCATCCCCACCAGAGCTGCAGCTTCTGTAATCCCCACTAGGGTCTGGATCCCGATCTTCAGCTTCTTTAATCACCACTAGGGTCTGGATCCCGATCTTCAGCTTCTTTAATCACCACTAGGGTCTGGATCCCGATCTTCAGCTTCTTTAATCACCACTAGGGTCTGGATCCCGATCTTCAGCTTCTTTAATCACCACTAGGGTCTGGATTCAGACCTGCAGCTTCTGTTGTCCCCACTAGGGTCTGGATCCAGACCTGCAGCTTCTTTAATCCCCACTAGGGTCTGGATCCAGACCTGCAGCTTCTGTAATCACAAGCCATAACAAAACAAAATGAAAAAGAAAAAAGAAAAAGACCCTACAGACTCATACACACGGTATATGATGTGATAAGTTTGGACAGAGTGGCTCCTCCACCCAACAGACAGCCTTTTTAAAATCTGTTTTTGATTAATTCTAGCTGCTTTTTATTATCATTGTTATTATTATTATTGTTGTTTTTTAAATAAAGTCTGCTCCTATGAATATGAAGCAACCCTGTCTCTCATCACAACTTCCCACACAGCAGAGCTACTTTCATCTGTTGGTAGGTATTTGATTGGTTGGTAAATCAAAGTGGGTGTTGGTCCACTGCTTTCCCCAGACATCTCTTCCGAAGGGACCATTGGACAAATAAAGAGAATGAAGTCTGAGCCTGGAAAAAGAAATAAAAAAGAAAGTCCTCATCAAGTCGTCTCTGTGAACCACTCCCTGCTGATTTCGAGTGATTATTGTCCAAAGACTAAATAATATCAAGTAACATTTGGTATTTAATAGTCAGCACTTTTGCTTTGTCCAATATAATCAAGGTAGTGTGGATTTTCTTTTGGCACAATGTGTGACTTTTTCTTTTTTCTGACCTGCCAGAAATGGGCTTTGTCTTTATACTGGATCTCCTGACTTATACTTTAAACACTGGGTAAGAATACAAATTTAGGATTAAAGCCCTGTGTAAAAGACGGGTTAAAAAGTGAAGAGACGTACTTTGTTGTTATAAATGCATGATTCATTACAAAGTAGACAAATGTTTTAGACATGCCAACATTTCATGACTCATAATGACTCATGTTTTAGTTGAGCTTAATGTCTCAAGAGAAGGCAGCATCTATTTAGCATGCAACACGGATTTATGGAGTAAGGATGCTCTGTTGCCGTTCAAAAGTAAACCGGCAATTATAATCTAAGTGGCACAATAATTTGACTGAAGACGATAATGTAAACAGGAACAAATCAAGAAAGGATGAGAGGGATCTCTTAAATGAGAACAGATACTGAAAATAGATGCAGCATGAGCAGCGCAGTAGGATGATCAATAGAACTACAGTCAGATGCAAAACCGGTAAAACAGAGAAGGCAAAACTAACAGAAATTCACTAGATAATAAAACAAAAAAAAATCATTCAAATTAAGACAGTAAGTGAAGATGTAGAATATGGCAAAAACATGTAAAATCAGAGATCATTAAAAGAGTATTACGAGCACACAGTGTTAGAAAAATGTCAATTTTAATTTTTCTGTCAATGTTATACGGAAGAAGAAAAAAAGCACAAATGTAGACCCCAAGCTCACCTGCCTCTCTTTTTCTCCCTCAGAATCCACAATCCCTGGACTCGTCTATCCAGAGCACCTTGTCGGCCCTCTTCCCACCTTTCGAGGCCACGGCGCCAATTGTCATCAGCCAGCTGTTTCGAACCATTGATGAACGTTACCAGGGCGACGCTCTGCAGTGCCTGCTGGACTTCCTTATTCCTTCCAAACACTTGCTGGAGAGTGTCCAACAGGCTGCCTGTGTGAGTATAAATTCATTGAAATTCTGCGTCAGCACTTTCCAGTTTATATTCAGTTTATAGGTGGTCTCAGCACAAACTGATCGTAGTTAAAAAAAAAAGAAGAAAAAAAAAAACAAAAAAGCCAACTTCACATTTGTCTTAAAATGATTTGGATGATTGAGGTAACTGAGCTCTTAACTGATACCAGCTATCAAACATATGACAATGTTTGAAAAGCTTGTTGAGCGTAAATCAAAATCTCTTTATCACAATGTACCATTGTCCTTTGATAATCTTTTCTAGGCTGGCTACTCTGATGTGGTTTTCCGCTGTGAAGGCTGGCCTCTGTGTCTCCATGACAAAACCGTCATCCACTTGGCATCTGTGAACCCTTTGCTGTTGCGTCCTGGAGACTTCTACCTCCAGGTGGAACCTTTTGGTGACCAAGCGGCACGAATCGTCCTTAAAAGTCTTTTGGAGGCTGGATGTAGAGAAATTGAGGAGACCCCCATCCCTGAGACGTCATACCCCTGCATTTTCACTGAGGAATGGCTGCAGGACATCAATGAAGGCCGTCAAGGAACTCCTCTGTCGCGGTGTTTGCTTTGCACAGACCAAGGAGTCATCAAGTTGCCGTGGACTAAAATTGTCACCCCAGAGTTTTTAGATAAGCCCAGGGTGATGGCCACCTGTGAGAAGGCCCCTCCTGAGTCTAAGCACATCTCAGTTCCTTTCCAGTTTAATTCCTCCACCCTCCCAGTGGATGCTGTGATTCCTCCACTAGAAGATAGGATGTCAGCGTCTCTGAGACCTGCGTGCTCCCCTTCCAGACCTATTAAAAAGGGACATGAGCGACTGACCCCGAAATCAGACTTCAAACCGTTAATCAAACCTGTAGGTTGGGTTTCTCCTAACACCTGGGAGAGCCATAACTATCAAGAGATAGAGGGAGATTATGTAGATCTGGTGGATATATCCAAAGGGAAGGAGTTTGTAGATAAACACAGAGACAGCCATGACATTTCTCCTAAATCAGTTTTGTTCCAATCTGTTAGCACACCGTCACATGGATACCTCGGGAATAGTGCTCCCTATGGGCACAACCTTCAGTCTACTAAAGAGTCCTCCACACCATGTAGCCAAAGAGGGCTCGGGCAGGAGCTCGCTGATCAAGACTTTAAGTCTAGGTACAGAGACTCTTACGTGGCAGCACTGAGAAACCCACTCACTTTTGAGAAGGGAAGTGTAAACCACCTGTCTGCTTTGGAGGAGGGAGGTGTATGTGAGGAGGGGGACCTCAGACCAGGAGGCGCATTAGAAGCTCAAGGAGAGTACGAAGGAAATGCTTGTGACCGCTGTAAAAATTCTGTGATAAGCAATGAATATTGCCAGCACAAGCCCTCCTGCGAGCAAACCTCACAGAACTCTGTGGGTCACCTTCGCTGCACTTCTGAATCAGAATTCATGAAGGAATCATCTGTCATTTTGAATTCAACATCAGTTTCGAGCCTTAGTCAGAGAGTTCAAACTAAACATATCTCCCACCAACTGGGACACACTGCTTGTGTGGCTCCAGTGTCACACGTCTCTATGGCAACCTTTGATGGTGACTTGAAACCAAATCAAAAGGCAGGTGATTTAAAACCATCAGGCAAGCAGAAAGTTAAAGCAAGGTCTCTGTCCACTGTGTCAGAAACACCTATTGGGAGTCCGGCTCTCTATAAACTCAACAACAGAAGCCACAGTGATATTTGCCCTGAAACAATCAATGACCTAATCCAGCGTAAAAAAAGCATGCTGGTGGATCAAGAAACCGGAACGCTGGAGAGACAGAAGGGCTCTAAAAAAGGTAAGCCGAGTGTAAGAGCTCAATTCGAACATCCAGCTTCTCTCAATGTTATTTATCTTTAGACTTCCTTTAATTCCCAGCCCACACAGGATATCTACGTTTTGTTACAGTGCGCACACAGTCATAACAATCTGTTGCCCAATTCTCAAAGAGCCTCTCATCATCAAAGCCAAACAGAGTGCTTGAAACTCAGCTGTGGTCTGACATGTTTGAGCGAATGCGCTCCACTGAGAGTCGTGCTTCACAAAGGCTCTTCAGAAAGAAGGTTCAAAAGTCAAAGCTCAGACTTGAGCCTGATCTTCCTCCAGGGATCCTCCCACTGCTCTCTGAGTGCTTTGGCAGTACAGTTACATTCACGTCATTCTTCATATCAAGGGAGTAAACGGAAATAGCATCCTGCACGCCAGTGAAAGAGAGGGTCTGAACCCACTGGGTGGAAAAGCAAATGCAGAGCGTTCATCTAATGTAGGGAGACAGCATGACATGCGAGGAGGTTTCTTTGTCTTTTTCACCCGCTTGCATGCGCACGCATGCCCTCGGAGGGGCAAGTTGAGGTCTTGAATGGAGACATGCTTGTCATGGGCTATTAAATTGGCAAAGAGAGAGGGTACAGACAAGGCCTTGTTGATTCTGAGGGGAGGGTAATTAGTGTCTAAAATCAAAGCTGTGCTCTGTGGCCAGGATGCTGCTGAGTTTTCACATAGAAACCATGCTGAATGATTAGAAGCTGTCTGACTAAAGCTATACAGCTGTGCTGGGTTGTTCCTTCTTGACTGAGAGCAGTTACAATAAATGCCATTAATGAAAAACAATTACATTGCTGTTGCAAGCAGAGCAAAGGTCAGTGGAGAGAATATAAAGTTGTGGCTTGTAAGAAATATGAGTGCTGGCCACAGGCACAGTTACTGTACATGTGCTACTACTTCAACCAAATAAGGTTACGCAATCTTCAGAGATCTGCACCAATATATCATCAACAGATCGTTTATACACTTTTGCAAAAGTTGCAATTATCAATTTATTCACATTGAAGATTAAGAAGTTGATTTGATGTTAAGACGTGAGACCACGTGGAATGCTGCATCATCATAATTATTGACAAATAAAATTTGCATAGCAGCCTTCCAACAGCAGACAGCAAAGACAAAACATGACAAACAAAGTGGTATACAAAGACAAAAGCGGGATTCAGACAGAACCTGTAAGGGTTTCACCACGTGTGTTTTCATCCATGCAGCCACCTCAACTAAGTTTGTTTTTCTCTATTATGGTGCTTCCACACCAGATTATACATGTCTTCTTTTAGATGTCTAGTATGCAGTGTATGAACTTGCTTTTTACTTACTTAAAGAAATTCTGATGTTTACTGTAAAAAGTAGGCTGCTGCTGCTGCTTTAGTAGGCGTGTGCAAGGATGAGTGGCAGCTGGTTTACAAAATCAAGATCAAGGCAGGTAGCAGACTGAAACAGTAGGCTTATCATTTGGTGGACAAGGTCCCCTGTGATTATCTTGTATTGGGGCCAGCATTAATCCATTACTTTATTGTTACAATAAACACATAAGAACCATTTGATGAATGAAATAATTAAATAAAAATGTTTTTTTTTTTTTTTAAACTGACAAATATTTCGTCTGTTTTGATTCATGTCTTTTTGCTCTCTTTTTGTTTGTGGCCACTGAAAGATCAACAATCAAGCAGAAGAGAAATCCTAACCCGTACGACTGGAACATCTCCTTCAGGTGTTCAGCTGCCAGCGACACTTCCTGACTCTGAAAAGGTCCAGAAAATTCAAGACTCTGGTTTCAGGAGGGTCAGCAGCCTGCTGGAACTGGGGATTCTCTGTTTACCAGGTAAATTGCATTTCTTTGATTATGAGGTAGTGTAAAAGAAATATGCCCCAAAACCTCATGATATAAAATAAATCTAAAAAGATGATTTACATTCAAATCTTCTTACGTACTATGTGACTTCATCAACTCTTACATGAAGTTGACTGAGGTAGCACTCATTAAAGTAATGAGATATTCAAATGAATTTAATTGAGTTTAGTCATTTGTGTCATTTTTCCAGCACAGGCCTCTGTATTACTGAATCTTTCTATTTAACATGTACACACTTATATCTGCAATTCAATTCAATTAAATTTTATTTTTATATAGCGTCTATTACAACACAACTTGTCTCTAGGCGCTTTCCAGAGACCCAGAACATGACCCCGGATCAATTATTACATAAACAGCGGCAGGAAAAAACTCCTCTAGTGGAAGAAAAAGCTTAAGCCAAACAGTGGCAGGAAAAACTCCCCTTTAAGAGGGAAGAAACCTTGAGCAGGACCTGGCTCATGAGGGGGGACCCTCCTGCTGAAGGCCAGCAGGGTAGAGCAGGAAATAAGAAAGAATAGAGACATAGAGACACCGTCAAAGGTACAAGACAGGATACAATAGTAACTATCATCAGTAGTCCAATTAGACTTCTGTGTATATGGGTGATATATGGATAGACGGTGATACAAGGGGATGAGGACTGCAGGTCAGGATGTCAGCAAGTATCCAACAGACATCCACACAGACAGGTGAAGGCAGACACTGGGATGGTCAGAGGTGGAACTGCAGGTCAGCAAGCAGCTCCTGAGGCTCTGGTCCGCAGGACATGCAAAGAAGAGGAAAAGAAGGGCCAGACAAGCACAAAAAACTACAAGAACAATGGACCACAATTAAGTTTATGGGATATTGTTAATACATGAGGGTTGAGGTGAAGAAGAGAAAGTATCTGATAGTATCTGAGGAAATATGTTCAGAACGTGTAGACTGCAGGGGCTGGGGATTACACCAGCAACTTCTGATTGGTTGGTGTGTGGTGTACTTCAATTTTATAAAAAAAAAAAAAAAAACCCATTCAACTTTTTTGTCCTGTCAATATGCACACAGGCAGCAGGGACAGGAATGGCAGAGCGGTGGTGGAGTGCCACACAGACAGAAAGGAGTGGCTGTCTCCTCTCGTGTCAGCACAGAGTGTTTGTGAATTGCTGCTTTACTTACACTCCATACCAAGGTATGGCAAAAGCTAATCTATTGATTTAAATGTATCTAAGTCACTTTTTTAATTAAAAAAACAATAATTTGGATATGTGATCCATATGATATCGCTCATAAATGTTTTGAAGGATATTTAACCTTCCTGTTATAGTGCAGTTCAAATTGACCCATTTTAAAGGTAACTTTTTATACTGTTTTAACGTTACATGTGGCAATGTCTCTGTTATATTTTATGTCTCAACCTGTGTTCTTGAGGCTGCCTTTTAAATGTTTACAGTGCACTTCAGCTGCAACTGTTTTCCAATGTGGTTTTTGTCTTTTCTCAAGTAATATGACGTAGATACTGTTTGGTTCAATTTGACCCAACAGATTTGGGTAAAACGCATTTACATGTATATTAGCGGGTCCTCATCCTGACTGGAGTCAAAGGATGGATCAGCAGGGAGTACATGGGATGCAGAGACAGGCATGTCGTGCCACAATGTCTCTGGAGACTTTTTTTTAAATTTTCTACAGAGTAATTAGATTTTATAATTTGGAGACAGGGTTTGTTAGATGGAGGGAGAAAATCTGGGAGCTATCAGGTTGGTGTGGGACAAAACAAAAGGTTGAAGCAGCTTCCACGACTCTGTAACCCAGGTCCTACTGTCACAGTCTATGAAAGGCTAGTGGCATTCGGACGTCACCGTCATTTTAGGTAATATATGCCTTCCAAGCAAGCTAAAGATTATGTAAAAAAAACATGTCTTGGAGGTATCTGATGCAAATACCAGCAATGCACTGAAAAGCTGGTTGGAGGAGCCCCGGAGAAGAATAAATCCAGGGTTCATGCATAACATAAAATAAAATTCAAGAGGCTCAGTGTCATATACAACTATTGTATTTTATATGCAGGCATTTCAAATGTACAGTAAAAATAAATACATAAATGACATGTTGTTTTTTTTTTTATTTAAAATGAATGAATTATCACAATGAACCATGATATGTGAGAGGTAAAAGAACACTGTTGCACAAAATATTGATTGAAATGGTTGACAATTGAGTTCATAATGAAATATAAATAATGTTTATTGGGATGTTTTGCTTTTTTATGCTTTTGGATAATTAAACATAAAAAAAATTATTGTTATTCTTGAGAAAAAACATATAAAAATAGGGTTAAATGATTATATCATTAGTTGTTCAGGACGGGAAAAGAAGCTGCTGTCATGTGCTCCGGCATGCAATAATATTTTTGACCACAAGAGGGAAGCATCAGTTCAATTAAAATATCAAAGCGCATGTCTCATCCACAGAGCTTTACAGTGAATTTTAAACAACTCAACTCCCCATCAACTGTTCAGTAGCACCTATCTGTAAATGTCTCCAGTATTGACCCTCAGCTAGAGAATTGTAAATGCTTACTTCAAAGGTGTTCTGATAAATAATTTACCAGTATAATTCCTTTATCTTGACTTTGATAAGAGCTTCTGTATTTTAAAGCTATTCAAGCAGCTAGTGTGACCCCCTGGTGTCTCTTGTGAAGCGGTATAGCATAACAGTCTGGTGCAGCCGGACCGACTGCCAAGTGTCTGGTATGCAGGGCCTTTCCAGAATTAGCAGCCATTTCTGATGTGCGCTTACACAACCGTTAGGCTATGCAAGAAGAGAGCATTATAAAGGGTGTGTGAAGGCCTCAAAAATGAAGAATGTGTGAAGTCTTTGGGTTCATGTGTGTGTATATCGGTGTTAAAGTGTGTGTGTGTGTGTGTGTGTGAGATATAGATTTAAGAGATTAAGTAGCAAAAGTCCAAAAGGCTGGACCACAAAAAGAGTATTGTGATAAAGTCAACAAGTATTAATTTGTTCTAAGATGATGTCATGTTTTTGCAGGAAATATGTTCGCGAACTTGGAATGACTTTGGTCATTAATGCCAGGAAGAAACCTCCTCCACTTCAGCTCTACAAAGCGCTGCTGATGGCCCAGGTTAAAACTACAAACCTGCATGCACATGCCAAAATACCTAGAAAAAAAGGCTCATTTTTTATGTTAAGTTAAAAAAAAGGCTTGATAAAGATAGAGACTATACAGGTTTATGTGTAGATGGTATTTAAGGAAAGCTTAGGATGGGGTTGATTATCAAAGTAAATATTAAGTTATTATGTTCTGTTTTGACTCTTTGCCTACATGTTACAGGAACAAGCTCTCCATGCTGTCCACAGCATCATCATTCTGATGGATAAAGACAGTTGTCAACGACCTGAAAAACAGCCGGGCCTGCAGGTCAGAAACCCTCTTTGGTGTTCATATATACATACAGTAGCTAGCATAAATATATAGAGACTTAGTATTAGATCCTCCCTGACCCGTCTTCGGTCTCCGTGTTCGTCAGATGGATGTGGTGACCTCTATGAGGGTCCTGAACAAGACAGTGGAAGCTGCCCAGCTGACCTCTGATCTCGGAGGGACCTTCATGTACGGTCACACCGACTGGCTGCAGTTCCATCGAGTAATTTTTACTGCAACTATTTGTAGTTATTATTTTCATTTGTCAAACTACATAAACTTTATCATCACATTTCTGTCTTCTATTTAAATGATTTCAGAAAATAGTCTCTTTCAAGGACGAGTTGCAAGAGTCCAATAGTTTGTTGCAAAAGGCCATCAAGAATATGGATGTAAGGAAACAAACAGACAGTGTCCAGGTAACATGCACTCATAATGCACTATTATGTGCTTTGATGTAAGCCCATTTGGGCACAAGTCTGACTGCTTGCTGCGTGGCTACTGTAGGAAGTGCAGCGAAGCATTCAGGAACAAAAGGTGTCCATGAAAGAGGTACTGGAAGATGCAAGACTGGTAACTCTGCAAAGGGAAGGAGGAACCTTACTGGCCAGGATGAAGCGAGAGGAACTCAGATTTCAGCAGTCAGAGGACTACAGGTATCAATAAGAATCTTTGAGTCAGATTTTATATCTCATGTGGGATCTACACTGATCTTCTGTTCTTTTGGAAGCATCTTTAAAGACGTTTGTATTTCTTGTTCCACAGCCACTTCCTGAAATGTACTTTTATTAGGTAGCTGCACTCACAAGTTCTTTTAAAAAGAAAGTCCCTGAACAACCACACGTTTATCAGTAACTGGCTGGGGGGGTGGTGTGTGTGTGTTTTGTCTGTGTGTGGTGTGTGGAAGAGGGGTGGTTGAGCCAAGCCGGGTTTGGCTTTCCTGTAAATCTGCAGCATTCCTGTCATTCTGTCATCCAGCCCAGTTCCTGCATCCGAACTGTCAAAGATAATCTTGACAGTAATTATGCCATTAAAGTAAAAATGCCTGTATGATTTCACAAAGGCTTTCAGCACATACCTGTCAAATATAATGTCATGCAACGTTATTGCTTTAACTTGCAGTTGCTAGTTAATGTGCTTTGCTTTGATCCACTGAAACAATTAAAATACTTTTATCCACATTCACTGTTAACCGGAAATCTCAGTTCTTACTCCATCACAGAACAAAATAAATAAACTCTTTGCATCATCCTACAGCAGAAGACAAAATGCATTATATCAATTTTCTAGTAACATATTTAAAGCTAACTGATTACTAAAACCATATGTTTGTGGGGAAATGTAATACTGATGAAGATTTATTGTTATAAGCATTTATTTTTAGCATCATAAGTAATATTGTGACCATCCATCATATACAGAAGGTATCAGAATTTACCAAGACAAAAACGATTATGCATATTGTAATGTAAATGGCATATTTATTGCAACTGCCGAATTTAAAGTGTAATATGAACATTCAGTTTTTCTAATTAAAGAAGCCACATTTGCAACTTTACAAATATCACCTCACTATGTGTAAGTGCAAGCGGTGTCATGTCCGTGGGTCTCCCATTCCTGTGCAGAGATGCTTTGGAGTCAGTGACAAGTCTGTACAACCAAGTGGAGGAGAAGCTACATACATTGGTGATGAAGTCAAATGAGTCACTGCAGCGCCTGGAATTCCTGCTCAGGATCAGAGAAACGGAAGCCAAGATCGCCACGGTACCACTGGTTTCTATTGTCTGATCACATGTTCAAAAATGTATACAGAGAAATATCTAAACTACGTTTTGTCCTTGGTATGATTCCAAGGTCACAAATGTTGGTTTGCTTTTGTCTGCATCGTGTTTCTCAAAAACAGCATATATAACTTTATGACTTAACTTTGCCCAGCTATAGATTAAGACAACATTGCGTAACCATTAGTTAATGTATTGCAGGCTGTCATGTGGTTCAGCGCGGAGGGTGAACAAAGACTGAAGCTCTCTTGCACAACAGATGATACACTACAGCACGCTGAAAAGGCCCTGCAGGACTTTAATCTCTTTCTCTTGCAGTCGAAGGTATTGAAAGAAGGAAAAAAAAAACAAAAAGTTTAATTTATGTATTTGGCCAAGGTTACTCCTCCAGTATTCACTGGTCTGCATTTCCCCATACTGGCCAACATATTTTTCTTTTTCAGTGTTCACATTTCAGCAAGTTTCAGGGTAAACAGTGAAGTAAATACACCCCACCTGACACACTGTCATTTGTGACAGGAGAAACAACAGCAGGCCTTGACCCTCATAGCAGCAGCAGAGGAGATCGTCGGCACCGGCAGCTCTTGTCCTGGGACAGACGCTTTGGGTACTCTTGTTAGCACTTTCAAATCCAGTGTAGAGGACTTCATGCTGCGTGCAGAACGGAGGCAGAAGGAACTGGAAACACTGGTGCATGTGTGCAGCTTTTGTGAACAGGTTTGTGTTTTGCCATGGCTCCTTTGTATTTTTATTTATTGCAAGCCCTCAATGGGCCTCTTTTTTCAGAGTGATTTGGACTGACCTTTTGATCTAATATTTAACTTTCTTTCACTCTCTAGATTATTGCCCTGGCTAAAGAATGTAGTCATTTTTCAGAGCAGGTAGAGGAAGGGTCTTGGTCAGCGCACGCCCTGAGCACACTCCAAATGTATAAAGAGAGATTAGGTGGTGAATTCTCCACCCAGCACTTTGAGGCACTGAGAGCTGAAGTCTGCGCTGTGGGATCAGCGGCCCCTGGGATCATGAGAGTGTGGAATGCAGCCTGGGTCCAAAGCCAAGAAGTCAGGCAGCGTCTTGAAGAGATGCAGAAGAAGAAAGGCGTAGATAAGAGCCAGATCCAGCAGACCACAGCTGCAAACCCTCCAGGGGAACATGGCGAAATGGAGAGGGAGGGGAAAAGCAGTGAGGTGGGGGAGGCTGTGAGCTCTCTAACACAGCAGCATGTCTCCCATACAGAGTTGTTCAGCCCTGCAGAAATCACAGGACAAAGCAGCAAAAGTCCCAGCTTTAAGGACAATTTGAAAGGACGCAAAAACCAAGGTTTAAAAATGCTGCAGTTTCCTGAGAAATCCGTAAAAAGTCCAACAAGGACTCTTATTTCTGCACAAATTTGTGACCACAACACCGAGACCAAATGGAGGCCAAGAGAGCACCACAGCGAAGCAGATCTAAGGAGTGCAAGTTCTACAACAGAGGCCAAGGACCTCCCATTGCACCAGTCGCTGGGTCGGTCCCTGAGTGACGGCTCGTGTGTGAAGGCCAGCTCGTGCGCTTCATCTTTGAATACAGGTCACAAACACTGTCACAGTGGGTCATTGGATCAAAACCTGCAGCCCATCCAAAATCTCCACATTCCCCAGAACAAGACCGTGTGTCAAAAAAAACAGCTAAAAGGAGACTGTGACAAAGGGAAATGTGAAGGATGTACAGTCTCTGTCCAGAATCCTGAAGATTCAAAGACCACACAGACATTAATCACACCAGCAGAAAGCAACGGCAGTAATGATTTGTAAGTTGGGACTTCTTCATCAGATATACTCACTTCAGTGCTGGAACACATTTCAAATTGCATTCAGTACCAAGAAATAGTTTTAAAAAGTATTTTTAAGGAGAAATAGTATCCATTGATGAAATGTGCAAAACAGATCAGGATTCTGAGCTGACTGGACTTCATTTATAAGAATTATTAAAATCAGTGCTTTTATATTTTTTCATTTCCTACTTTTGGAACAGGAAAGTAAAGAAGATCTTGGAGGAGCTATTGTCAACAGAGAGGGAATACGTCAAAGCTCTGGGTTATGTCAGAGAGCACTACTTCCCTGAGCTGGAGAGGGCCGACGTCCCGCAGGACCTCAGGGGCCAGAGGGGGAGCATCTTCGGCAACTTAGAAAAACTTCATGATTTCCACTGTCACCATTTCATGGATGAGTTGGAGAGCTGTGTCGCTGAACCCTTCAGAGTGGGGCGCTGCTTTTTACGTCATGTATGTTTCAAGTTTGTTTTTTTTTTTTAATTTGTAAAAATTCAAATTTCTAAGCAATTTAGAAATAAAAACTGTTTTTCAAAACAAAATCATTAATGTTTGCCTGAAGCGACCTGGTTTTGGCAGACTTGGATGTAGAGCCGTGATCCGTAGTTTCCTGTTTTGACCCCAAACTATGGTGATTAAACATAATCGATTGCAAAGACCCTTCCAGATGTGTGCTAACTGGAAGCTGATGCTGAATTGTGTTTTTTTAATACTTCAAATGCTGACATGACTAAACACATGCTGGACTGGAAACTAGTTTACGTAATTTACAGTGAGACATATAACTCCCACTTGGAGATAACTCGCACAGTTATGATGATTAATGGTATTTATGTATTTCTTTTGTTTCAGAGGGAGAGTTTTGCTCTTTATGCCCTTTACAGCAAGAATAAACCACAATCTGACAGTCTTCTCATCAACCATGGACAGGTTTTCTTCAAGGTAAAAACAAAAACCTCTCTGAGTAATAAACCCAGTAAGTGTCGAGATATTTCGGTTCAAACCATCATACTGAAGCAATGCACTAAAACACTGTCTCAGCATTAAAAATAATGGAGTTCATTTGAAATGCTTGCACTTCTTCTTAACACAGCTGGGTTTACTTCCTCTGTCATTCCAGCAAAAACAGCTGAAGCTTGGGGACAAAATGGACTTGTGGTCATACTTGCTGAAGCCTGTGCAGCGTATTAGTAAGTACAGCCTGCTCCTGCAGGACATGATGAGCGAGTGTGGACAGGGACAAAGCAGAGAGGTTGCTGAGATCAAGGCGGCCCTGGAGGTCGTCCACTTTCAGCTTCGCCATGGAAACAACCTGCTGGCCATGGACGCCATCCTACACTGTGACGTAAGCAGGACCTCAAAGGCTGTTTTGGCTTTGTGCCATTAAAATCTCACGAAACATCACCTGACAGAGGGTTTTTGCCTTATATGCTTAACATACGGTAGCCAAAACACAGTATATACTAAATATGAACAAACTGATAAATTATAGTCACTTGAAACTGCAGCATCACTGAGATCAAGGAAGCAGGTACATAAACTATTCCACCAAACTTTTAGCTTTGAGCAGTGTCAGTGTAGCTAAGTATGGGATGAGTGGGAATAATAGTCAAAACCACAAAACAAATCATCATTTCCATGGAAATTTGAGAGGTGGAGCTGTGTGTGGGAGATGTTTGTCCGGTGCTCTGTTATCTGGAAAGAGGGAATACAGCTGGATTTAGAAGAATTCTGTTGGATACTGGATGAATGGTGGTATTCCTTGTTTTAAGATAATCACAGCTCAGTGTTCGGATGCTGATCGTTGTTTGAAAATCATGATCTTTGGAACTGGAATTGCTCGTGACACTAACTGAAGTTGGTTCTTCTTCCACCCATTCACTGTCTTAGTATATCTTCTCTCTCTTTCTGTTTTCACTCCAGGTTAATTTGAAGGAGCAGGGGCAGCTGATACGCCAGGATGAGTTTTTGGTGACATACAGGAAAAAAAAATGCTTCCGTCACATCTTCCTTTTTCAAGAACTCGTTCTCTTCAGCAAGACCAGAAGGACCGACGTGGGAAATGACACATATATCTACAAGCAGTCATTCAAGGTACACAGACTGTACAGAGTGAATGTGCACACATGCACGTACATTTAAAATGTATGCATGTAAGTTCCTCTTCTTTTTCGCAATTTGGGCAAAAAATTTCCCAACTTATTAGTTTGAAGTGAAGTGAAGCTGTAAGTAAAGCAGAAAAAACTTCCAATCTTTACATATTTCAGTTGTAACAAATATTTTATTTTGTTTAACTTCTTGCCTTTGTCTGGACTAACTCACCAAATTTGCTCAGTTTACATGAAACTACAACCTCAGGTGATCACATGATCTTTCTGTGTGTTTAGACATCTGACATAGGCATTACCCAAAACAGCGGTGACAGTGGCTTGTGTTTTGAGATCTGGTTTAGAAAGAGGAAAAGCCAGGATACATACACACTTCAAGCTGCTGGCCGCTCGGTCAAGGAGGCGTGGACCAAGGACCTGGAGCAGATCTTGTGGGAGCAGGCCATCCACAACAGAGGTGCAGTTGCAGTCCGCGGATGAACACAAGGCAGTCACACTTTGATTGGAGGCCGACTGGTTATAAAACTCTTGCACTACAATTTTGTGTTGGAGTTCATTCAATTAGTACTTTTTTTATGAATGTTTTGACAAAGATTCAGTTAAGTTAAAATGATGGTAAAATGTTTAATTATTATTCGAATGAATTCATCATTATTTGTATGTGTGGAGATGTTGACATTAACTGAAAAGAAGAACGGAAAAAGTCAAATTAAAGGCAAAACAAAAAAGTTCATCTTAAATCTGCTTTTTTTTTTCTTTCTTTAAATTTTCAGAAGTGCGTATGCAGGAGCGAGTGTTCTTGGGTATCGGTAACAAACCGTTCATTGACATCCAGCCCAGTGATGCAGCTATCAACGACAGAGCCATCAACTATGTGCTGATGGGAAGAGGTAAATATTTCACTCCCATTTGCTCACACGCTCTGATTCTCTGAATAGCATCCATCTGATCCAAAATGCAGCAACAAGTGCTGGTAGGAATCAACAAGAGAGAGCACATCTCTCCTCCATTGACTCCCGTAACACTCAGAAATTCATTCAAAATTATATTACTTGCATATAAAGTCCAAAATAACCAAGCTCCGCAATATTTGCAAGACCTGATAGAACCACATGTGCCTAAAAGAGTTCTCTGTTCTCAGAGTGCAGGTTTACTCGTAGATCCTAGAGGATCCAAATGTAGATTTGGAGGACGAGATTTCTGTCATCAGGAACCATCGCTATGGAACCAACTTCCAGTTTGGGTTAAGGAGGCTGACACCACCTCCACCTTTAAAACCAAACTTAAAACGTTTACTAAAACATATGGTTAGTGTAAACTTTAGTGTTTTAGGGCCAGTAGTCACAGCTGCAGCTGCAGGACCAGACTGGAGCAGCTGGTCTTCAACACAGCTTCATCCTAGATCTGCTGCTGTAGATCTACACTGCAGGGGGACACCAACATGATCCACTGACTGGTGCCCCTCACCTCCTATGTTTCTCTTTCCCTTCTTCAGCTCAATCCTCAGTTATTAATAAAAAGTATCTCATAAGTATAATTGTGCTCCATTGTTCTTGTAGTTTGTTGTGCTGGTCTGTCCCCTCTTTTTCTCTTCTGTGCATGTTTGCAGACCAGATCCTCAGGATCTGCATGCTGACCTGCAGTCCCACCCTCTGACCACCCCAGTGTCTGGTGTCTACACCTGTTTATATAGTCATCTCTGTAGATCACCAACTAACCATGTATCAGTCATATATACTGCTGCTGATGGACAGTTATGCTTATGTATCTTATCTTTTGTACCTTTGAAAATATAAATGTGTCTCTCCTCTCTCTGTTCTTTATTCTCTCTTTCTGATCTCTCTCTTCCTGATCAAGGTTTCTTCCCTCTTAAAGGAGAGTTTTTCCTGCCACTGTTTTGCTTAAGGTTTTTCTTCCACTAGGGAAGTTTTTACCTGCTGTTGTTTATGTAATAATTGCTCGGGGGTCATGTTCTGGGTCTCTGGAAAGCACCTTGAGACAACGTCTGTTGTAAAAGTCGCTACATAAATAAAACTGAACTGAATTGAATATGCTACGATCTTTATTTCGAGTTCTTTATAATTCCTCAAACATTTTTTTATTTTTGTCGGTTCCATCAGAAAACAAGGTCCTCTCTTCTGTGAGACCATGTAGGGCGCAAGGGGAGCTTCAAGGGAAGCGACCAAACTCTGTAGGTTCAGGCAGCAGCTCATCCTCCTCCTCTTCCTCAGGACGAGATTCTCTGTCACCCGTAGGATACGTTTGTGGACCCAAACTAAAACTTGTTTCAGGAAGCCTCGGAGGTTACGTATCGCCCCCTGGAGCCGTGGAGGAAGACGATCTGGACCAGGAGAGCGGGGGTCAAAACTTATTGTGTGAGTAAAATAAATTAATTTAATGTCTTAAAGCTTGAGTTGTCTGGTTTTGTTTTTATTGATTCGTTCATTTGAATGAATCGAAAACAAAAGCAGACGACTTGATTCAACTGGACGTAAAGTGTGTGAGTGCTGAATTTCAAACATAAAGACAATGCTGGATCAGAAATTGGCGTAAACAGTCGGCAGAATTGGGAAATTCTTCCGAGGTGTAACAAAGATCAACACTGCAAGTAATTCCTGACACTGTTTGGATCTCAGCATCCAGTTAGGAAAATGTCTTTAAAATTTCATAAAAATTTCTTTAAACACAAATTTAAACAAGTTGGTCATTTAATTTATCCATATATTAATCTATATATACATCTTTCATGTGCATAAAAATGTTGTTTTTTCTTTTACTTTTTCAGTGGACAGCTCAGAGTCTTCAGGGGACAGCGTAAGCGGCTTTAGTAGCTCGAGTCACAGCTTCCAGTCTGCTGTGGGAGGAGAGGCGGAGGACAGTTCCTCAGTCTGCACTTCCATAATCACTGTTCAGGATGCAGCCATTTCTCCTCCAACTGAAGGTCCACCAGTGACCCAAACACCAAATGCTCTGGCAGGATCTGCAGGAAAAACCAAACCACCAGTTGCACCCAAACCGAAGCACAAATCACAGTGTCAGCAGGAGGATCTGTCAAGCAACAGGGTGCAGTAAAACACTTTTTAAAATATTTGTTCATTTAGTCAAAAACATCAGAAAAGGCTAAATCGTAAAGGAAATCACAGACAGAGTCATTCCTACTTTAAAATCAATGTGTTTTTTTATGAGACAAGAGATAATGAAAGCCGAATTCAGAGGAAATTGATGAAAAGCCACGTACATCACTTGTTTCAGTAGCTTTTATAACTTTCTTTATCAGCAGGTAACTTTTTTTCTGAGTGGCATTCGCAGTTTCAAAGAAAGTTGCTTCAGTACACTGAGAAGCCCAAGCTTTCATTTATGGACACTCTTTAAATTTTGGTATTTCAATTGGATTGAGGTCTGAACCTTGACTGGACCACGGGGACTTTTTAATCCTTTTTTTTCAGCATTTCTATTGTAGATTTGTTGGTGTGCTTGGAATAGTTGTCCTGCTGTGTAAATTTCAACCTAGTTTTAGCTTCCGGGATGATCACATCAAATGTCATTCTAGATAATTTGATATAAATAAAAGTTCACAGTTGATTTAATGACTGTACGTTTCTGGCTGTAAAACAAGCCCCGCTCATCACCCCTCCACCACTTTGCATAGCTGCTGATATGCGGAGTTTATCTTCTGCGATCATGGCCAAACGCCTCCACTGTGATCTAACATGGCAAAAGGACAGTATCCCAGAGGTCGTGTGCTTTGTTAGGATGCAGCTTTGCAAAAGCAAGTGCTGCTGCCATGCTCTTATCAGAGAGAAGAAGCTTTCTGGAATTATTTCTAAGTAAAACATGGAAATGAGGCCTGTATTGTGAAAAGTAACTGGATTCTAACACTTCCCAAACTCATGGGTATCAATAGTTGGTTCTTTAAAATCCTTGTTGGTGTCCTTTAGGTGTTGACAGACTCCTGAACACTTCAGACCAACTAACCTAAATTCCTTCCTTTTATAGATTTCAGTTGCCAATGACAATTTAATTAAGTGTATTTAATAAGCAGCATTTGATTACTAATGAACTTCTTAAATTCGGTGAAAGCAGCAAGGATTTAATTGCATGCAACTCTTGCATTTAGACTGTGTATTATTTGAAAAGAATATAAGAGAATAAGAATAACAATGTAATATTTTTGATTATTGGAATTCCTTAAATTTAAGAGCTATCATATTTTGTTTATTCCTGATACTGTTCATATTTATATTTCTCTATATTGTCCATTATGATTGTAAATTAATTAAATTAATATAATGAAAATGTTGAATCTCTTAGGTTCAGAGCACTGCTGTTGGAAAGTCCACTGAGGTTTGATCCATGAGATATGGCACATTATAAGGTAAAACAGTACATTTCCACATTACCCATCTTTATTTAACAAGATCTCAACTCAAATTTATTATTAAAGTTTATATATTTAATTTATGCGTGAAAATGTTCTGTTCTATATCTAGTTCTTACTATTACTTTTTTCGTCTTCAGACGTGGTTGCAGCACATGAAAGCAGAGACGGGACTGCATCATTGCTGCAGAGGTCATCATATGGAAACACATGCCATTATTCCAGCTGATGCTGTAATCGCTTACCCACCTGGAAATATTAAATGTTGTTTGTTTGTAATTCCTCTGCATTACAAACATAACCAATGATAAATGTGATTTTGAAAGCAGGAATTGTGATTTTACTGCTTTGCACTGTAAAGTTTAGTTTTATTGCTCAAACAAAACATTTTAGGTCAATTGTAGGACACAACATCACAGTAAATTATACTGCAGCTTGAAAATAATAAACAAGTAATATTTTATAATGTCTTTGTCATACTTCAAAGTGAAATGCTTCACTTGAATTAATTGCAACATATCTGTTCTTTTAAAATAGAATACATTTAAAGTACTAATTATTTTATCTTAATAAACAACTTGTAAACTAAGATACTTGTATGAATATTGATCCCTTTTGAGAGCTGCATTGATTTTGTATTTGAAACATAAGACATGAAGTTATGTTCTATGTTTTTTTTTATATATATAGATATGTATTTACATTTCCATAGTTTTTGCAATAAACAAACAGCTGTTATAACAGATAAATTGGTCGTCAGTGTGTATGTGGTTAATAATAGCAGCTACCTTGTTGATACATATAAAACGAAGCTCAAATGCAGATATGTTTTCAGTTGAATGAAAGAGCCAAAGGCTACGCCATGGTTTCATTAGGTGGTGCTCAACTGTTCTCGTGCCAAGAAGATGACCAAATGTTTTCACTTCAATATAATGGTGAAGAAAACAAAACAAAATAGCAGCAAAATAATGACCACCAAGGTACGTTTGTCCCTACTTAAGAAATAAAACTCTATAGCTATTTTTTATGAGGCATAACTTTCCTCTTGTGCTCCGTCTTGTTCTTTAATCCCCATACTCTTTATGGCTCATACCCAATTTTACTGCATGTAAAACATCTGGAAGTCAGACCAGATTACAGATGCTGCTGTCTTTTTAAAGCAGAAACATTTTCTTTGGCCAAAACACAATGTTAACACATTGTGGGCTCTTTGGACTTGTTTAAGTTAACCACATTTCTCACATACAGCGCAACTTTGGAGTCAAGATGCTGTCAAGCCCAGACAGAACAGCTGCAGGCATTCCACCTTATGACAGAACCACACTGTTTTAGCACTTTACATCAAGTGCTGATATAATTGAAATATTCTTTATAATGTATTCTGAACTTTTTTGTCAGGTTTACATTTTTCAGTTATACGGGTTACATAAAGTTGTTTTAAAGTTCTGCAATGCCTCTGCAAATGCCAGCTGACTTGTATTAACCATGTTTGACATATGAAATAATACACATCTATCCATTATCTATACCCGCTTACTCCTTCGCAGGGTCACAGGGGTCTGTCGGAGCCTATCCCGACACATTGCAGGTGAAAGGCAGGGGTACACCCTGGACAGGTCGCCAGTCCATTGCAGGGCCACATACAAAGAGACAAACAATCACACTCACATTCACACCTACGGGCAATTTGAAGAATGATCAACTAACCTAGTATGCATGTTTTTGGACTGTGGGAGGAAGCTGGAGTGCTCATAGGAACCCATGAAAGCACGGGGAGAACATGCAAACTCCACACAGAAAGACCCACCGCCACCTCTACACAGAAAACACAGTTGTCTATAATAGTTTCTAAATGATTTTTTTTTATCATTATAAATAATAAGTATTTTTTTTTATTTACTTATTTTAGCTATTTCCTATTTTATTAATTCATTTATTTACTTATTTTTGTACAAAACCTTTTATGGTTGTGGCATAATGGTCTAAGAAGTTTGTGTATTGAATAGGATACAGCATTAATTCAAGTCAATTCAAAAATACATTGTAAATATCTGAAGAAAAATCTGTAAAAAAAAAAATAATTATTTATTAATTTTTTTTATTGCGTTTTGTCAAATAGTAATACTGTAATACTGAGACGTTTTGGTTTTCAGTTGTACATGTTGTAGCTATTTGCTAAAATCAAAAAACGACATAAGACTGGCTTCATATATAGCCTACTTCAGTGGTCCCATTCATCATAACTCGTTTATATACCAACCGACAATGTTTCTAGAGGTAGGTATGATCTCTGTGGTGCGGAAAATAAAATTGCTTTAGGTAGACTAGTAAAAACAGGGATTACTTGTCTATTTATTTATTTAGTCTGTTTGGGATGCCCTGGGGAACCGTTTTCTTGGCTTTGAAACAGTGGTGTGCTGTAAGGTCAGCTTATACTGAAATTCGGGGTAAAATTGGAATTCGCAGGAAAAGGAAAGTGTTTTTGAAATAGCGGTTACTGTAAATTGGACGAGCATCTGAGTCACCCGGGGACGTAATCTCAGCGAACTTTGCAGTGCGTGGGAGTTCTCGTTTCCCTGTAGTGTTTTGCAGAGGGTCGCATCACACCCACCCCCAGAGGCACGCGGAGCGCTACAAATACGAGCCAGAGAGCGCTTGTCGCAACACCGACTGCAGCCCCGAGCAGCAAGTTCTAACAAGACAGTTGAATTAAAACAAAAACAAAAACGCACCGCAGGAGTCATGGCACAAGGTAAGTTAGATTGAGTTATACTTGTATTTTCTTTATTATTATTATTATTATGTATTTTTTGTTACATTCCTATGATGAAGTGATAATCTAACTTAATCGACTCCTTCAATCAGCATTAAGCTGACGATATTAGTTGCACGAACTGTTTTTAATTGCTTCATCAAAAGCAGTCGGCATGTATTTTACTTAAAGGATTTCGTCCTGTTCCTCACAGAGTAGATCCTCTTAGTTGTAACTATCATGCATTTTGATTAAACTTCCATGCAGTGGTGTTTTCTCGTCACTGAGCAGGGCTGCAGTGCTTATTTTCTAAATTGCTTTATCACCACCAAGTGAATTCTCTTTATCTTCAGAACTCAAGTCCAAGAATAGTGCTTGACCCTCCACGTTTGAGCATATGATTGTTGCACTGGAACACTTAAAATAGCAGCTACAGATTTCACTAATTGGTGCTATTTTTAAAGCATGCAAACCCCTCCAGTAGTTTGCTTTATACCTCCTTGACTGCACTCAGACTTTTCCATGTTTGTTGTAAAATCCCACTAAGGGTTAAAGTTATTCATCAGACTATCACACCAGTGGTGGAGCATATGACAAATATCTGAGAGGTGTTGTTGGACACATTGCAAGTGAATACACGTTGGTGTATTTGAACTCAACAGGGAACTTGCCTTCTTTTTTCCCCCCAGTTAGTATATTTACACTCTACCTTCCTGGGATTTTACAAGTCCCTTGGAGCTTGAAGCAGTACAAATATTATGTAGGACAGCTTTACGGCATCACCAGCGATGCTTGTTTTCCATCTCTTTGACATGCTCAAAGTGTCAATTTTAAATTATAAGCCTGAGCCTGTGATGGAGACCTGAAGTCAGCATGGGTGTCACCTAGAGGAGTGAAAAGGTCCTTTACTTCAGTGTTTGCGTGTTTGTATTTCCCAGAGGACAGTATTTACTGTACCAGCTACAACACCAGCTGGGTTTTGCTTAAACTTCCTTTTAAGGATCAGACTGGCCTCAGTGTGGCTGGAGAGAAAGTTCCTCTGTGGTGAGGGTGCACACATGACAGAGAGGGAGTGAAGCATAATCATATACAGTCGGTAAAGAAGTCAGTCAAGAGTCAGTGACGAAGAAACGGACCAGGCTCAGGAATCTCAGCCTGTGTAACTTAATTTTCCTGAAAAACAGGAACGTAATTAAGTCTGACTTCACACCACATGCGCCACATCTGGATTATTACAACTGCTTTAATTAAGGAACACAATGTTTTACAGCCTCCTTTTGTTTTTTTCCTTTCTTTTTATTATTTAGTCATTTTTGAAAAATAACTTACACCTAACAATGTACACATGTCACTACAAAATTATAATGGTTGCTTACTTCTGTTTATGTCTTTAGGTGACAGACGTACATATGGTATTTCTTAAGTAATTATTTTCACATACTTTAAAGGGTTTTATTGATTGCTTTGGCTTTACAGTAAATTGTGCAGCTGCTAAAAAATATCTGCACTCCACTATACTTCGTTCTTTTTTCTTTTTTTTAAGTTAAATGGTTTGAAAAAAGACTTAAAAGCAAGACTCTTACATCATCTGATGACAGTTTTTAAACACAAACCTGCACTAGCATGTCTTTCATTAAGACCAAAGCCATGTTCGGAGAAACAGTGATCCCCGAGGAGTCACGTAAAACAGCAGGAAGTCTTTCCAGCTATGTCTTTTGTTCTCTTACGTGTTGCCCAGCCTTGGCTGCTTCCAGGGCTTCTTTGAACACATATTAATGATATATGGGAATAGGATGACCTTCTGACTTGCTGCAGAGCAGTGGAAGTGTTATATAAGAACACCCTAGTCTTTTGTTAATGGGTGGGACACTATTTATTGTAACAGAGTGTGGAAAGAAAGACTCATTTAGTTAATCTTCTCTTAAATCAAAAAATAAACACAGCTCTGCCATTTGAAATGATTACACCATAATGCAAAGTAGTAAATGAGCATCCTGCAGTCAACAGGTGAAGTTCAAAGTCTGTGTGTGAATAATGGCATTGATAAAGACAGAAAAGATGACAGATTATAATTTTTTCCCCATTTTTACAAACTACGTTTTGTGTTTTCTCTCTTGTTCCTTCTCCAAAGTTCTGGACATCGAACGCTGGAACCTGGAGTGTGAGTTCAACAACATGGACCATCGCACCAATCTCAATGGCGTAGATCGACTCATTGTGCGGAGAGGCCAGGCGTTTACAATCAGCCTGTATCTGCGCAGTGGGAGCTTCCTACCAGGAACCAGCACTCTCGACTGCGTTGCCGAAACAGGTTCTTCTCCTTTTGCCATGACTAATTCTTTTATTCAGATGAAGTGTCAAAATATTCAGAGAACCTTGTTTTTGCACAGTGGTGCTTCATCTATGTGTATGATAATGGAAAAACCTTGCAGCTGATGAGAAAGGAAAAGAAACTTCAATGTTGCTGTAGAGGAAAGGGAAGAAATCTTGTTTTGTCGTTATTGAAACTGCTATTACCTCAAATGGTCATTGTAATAAGATATACTGTTTCTTCCATTATTTATCGCCTACAGTTCTTCTGAAACTTTAAACGTATTTGCTGTTATTGTTGGGAGTCCTGGAAACTGTATAAATACTCAACACTGTATGTCTCATCTTGTTAGAGCTGGATAAACCTCTTATGAAGGGTGTGATAGCACAACTGTTGCACCCCGTGAAAAGCAAAAGTTTTGACAGGAAACATCGCTTGCCAAAAGGAAAGCATGTGTGTAATCCTAGATAACACTATCAAGGGTAGAAAGTGAGGCATATTTTGATGGATTTACATGGGACCCTTCATTTAGGGCCAGAGATCAAATAGCTTGCCTAAGTAGGCTGCACTGGATGGAAGATGTTAAGGAGTTCAGGCTTTGGGCTGCAGCAAGTGCAAGTACTTGAAGCAAGCAGCTGCAATTACAAAGTCATGCTCTCCATGCATATGAAGAGATTCCAGAGATGTTTGAAATAAAATTAAAAAGGGTTGAGTAAACAATGAGTTTCCATTTTCCAGACGGCTCTTTTTTTGCAGACTGTTTTTATTGTTTTTTGCAGGTCCTCAGCCATCTGAGCAGTATGGCACCAGGGCCTCCTTCGGTCTGTCTCCCAGTATTGACACTTCGTGCTGGAGTGCAGCTGTCACCAGCCCATCTGGGGACATGGTGGCCCTCACTGTGTGCTCTGCCCCCGACGCGCCTATAGGTCGCTACACCCTGACCCTGGGCCAGTCAGTGAGGATTGAGTTTATTCTGCTCTTCAACCCCTGGTGCCCAGGTGAGTGTGCAGACCATATGTGTAAAGCTGTCAGTCGAGCAGTGGAGCTCGTGTAGCTGCATGCTTTGACGATCATGTTTCAAACCACTGTGGGTTGAGGATACCAGCTACTCAGGAGCAGTGGGGAACAAATCACACAGGACAACTGTTGTGCTTTAGTCCAGTCATTTTTCTGTAGCTTTCTGGAACTGTGATGTGTACCAGTACGACATCAATTTTGTACCAGTTTGTCATGGATATTATTTGTATTGTCTCTTGGCAACAGGAGATGCAGTATATATGGACAATGAGGAGAAGTTGGCAGAGTATGTCCTGTCTCAGGATGGAATCCTCTTTCGAGGCAGCTACAAACATCCTATACCGACTCCCTGGAATTTTGGCCAGGTACCAACACAAACAGTAACACTGTCAGCCCCACTTTATCATAAGTACAATCAATCAGACGAGCCAGCTTTAAATCAGAGTGGTGAAAGAGTTCGAACCCCATTTGTTCTGATAAGAAGAAACCATCCAATTTTCCGTTTGTTGAGTTATATAACTGCAGTTATACTGGCATTCTTTCTTTTGCATCTGATCACACTCTGCTCAGCATTAATAAGAATGATTAATCCTCAGAAATATCTCTGATATTTTGGACTTGTCTTGTTTGACTTTTTATCTCAAACAACTAATCCTCGGTCATGTGTTTTCCTTTACCCTACAGTTTGAAAGTGGAATCCTGGATATCTGTCTGCGGATTCTTGATATGAACCCTAAATATTTGCGTAATCCCAGTAAAGACTGTTCAGGGAGAAGAAATCCCATTTATGTGTCCCGTTTGCTGAGTGCTATGGTACTATTTTGTGCTGTCCTTCTGCTCTGTTTATTTGAATAGAACAGAGAATATAAAAGCACATTTTACCCAAAATATTAAGTTAAAAGACATTTAATTGATGCAATTTGTTTTATATATTTGTCCCTTGCATGGCAGATAAATTGCAATGACGATAGAGGGGTGTTACTGGGGAAATGGTCAGGTGGCTTTGAAGGAGGTGTGAGCCCCTTGTTTTGGCGCGGCAGTGTGGAGATTCTTCGCAACTGGGACACGCAAGCTTGTCAGCCTGTTTGTTATGGACAGTGCTGGGTGTTTGCAGCAGTGGCGTGCACGGGTAAGATAGCACTGAGCTGAGAACTGTGGTCTATCGGTTTACAACACACTTCATTTGTCTTTTTTTTTTTTTTTACATGTATACACTCAGCAATGGTATGCATTTTTTTTTCCTCCAATGCATATCGCCACACTCAGCAAGTTTCTTTTGTATGCTCCCAGTTTTCAGAGCCCTGGGAATACCCTGCCGTGTCATCACCAACTTCGTGTCTGCCCACGATACCAACAACGACCTGGTTATAGAGCAATACATTGATGAAAATGGGTATCCCGTTCAATCCAAAGAAATGATCTGGTTAGAGCACCTTATGATGTATTTTCAAAAATAAACACACAACAGATAAAGGGAATAGCATTAATTATCTTGTGAAGGGAGCACATGCTTAGAAGCCCTCTGATAAGCGCCTCCTGGATTAGAAATTATTTAAACCTGCACAAAAAAACAGAGATTTACTCTCTGGATATGTATCTGTGCCTTTACTTATGAGAATTCAACAAATTTACTGCAGCTGTGGTGCAGTAATGACATTGCTGCATTGTTATAGGATTGTTTAACAGATGTTGTCATCCAGTTAACAGTGTGTTTTGCATTCGCAGGAATTACCATTGCTGGGTGGAGAGTTGGATGACCAGGCCTGACCTTAAGCCTGAGTTTAACGGCTGGCAGGCCAGTGATCCCACGCCTCAGGAGAAAAGCGAAGGTAATAAATAAACGTTTAAATCGTTCTATTTTATGTCAGTTGTTGTTCTAACATGTTCCCCTTTCCCCAGGAGTGTACTGCTGTGGCCCCATCCCTGTCAGGGCCATCAAGGAAGGCGAGCTCATGTTCAAATATGACGCCAGCTTTGTCTTTGCTGAGGTCAATGCTGATTACATCGCGTTCAAGAAGAAGAAAGATGGCAGTATTTTAAAAGTAAATTCCACTACACATGTGGGCCAGAAGATCAGCACTAAGAGCGTGGGGAGTGACACCAGAGAGGACATCACTCATCTGTACAAGTACCCTGAAGGTAGCAAGCATGTCAAATTTGAAGCGTGTCTTTGCTCAAACATGCTTCCCTTTTACAGTTTTTTTTAAAAAATCTGTCTTACCTAAAGGCTTTCAACATATGAGTTAAGCAAGGATACGATAAAGAGGGGCTGGTGCTCTTCACAAAATAGATGCTGTCACGTAGAGAGAAAATTATGTGGATACACTGCATCGGGCACAAATTTAAAACTTAGCTGTGGGTGGGACTTCCCAAGAACAATAACCCCTAGCTACCCCTCCTATCGTACTTCCAAATTAGTAGCCAAGTAGATTAGAGACAACAGGGTGAAGGTATTGGACTGGCCTTCAACAATCCCCAAGCTCAATTCTGTACAGAAAAAAATGTGCGGATGCCACCATATAGGCATGTGTGAAGAAAAACACACACAAACAGCTCCTCCACTGATGCCAGGGAAAATGGGCCAAATATAACGAAAGAAAGATAAACCTTTTAGTAAAATAAAACAGTTGACTGTATGACTAAAGAAAGTACTCAGAAATGATCTTTCTTATAATATGATGTTTTACAAGTTAAAACATTTTGTGAAACCTAACTAAAGTACAAAACACAAGTTTCCCTAACTTTACTGTCAGACATGGAGATTTTCTCTAAACTGTATATAAAATTATAGCTGCAACTACACAAAAGTATATATATATATATATATATATATATATATATATATATATATATATATAGATAGATAGATATATAGATATAGATATAGATATATATAGATATATATAGATATATAGATATAGATATAGATAGATATAGATATATATATATATATATAACTGTAATTTTGTGTATTTAAAGATTCTCATGAATTCAGATTTTTCAGGGAAACTCAATGTTACAAAATATATCTGCTTACATGAATAAGACACCCTTTATTTTTACAAAGTTCTGACTTCAAAAACAAATTAAATTTCTCGTTAGCATTTGCAATATTTTCGATATGCAAAACTTTTGGTTTTGAGGCTTCTGATATTCAGTGCAACCTGTTTCTACTTCCATATTCCCAGGATCTGACGAAGAGCGAGAGGCTTTCAAAAAGGCCAACCATCAAAACAAGCTGCTCCAGCAGCAGCAACAGGGTCAAGGGCTTCACGTCGCTATCAAAGTGACATCGGACATGAAGAAGGGTTGTGACTTTGACGTGTTTGCCGTCGTCACTAACAAAACCCACACTGAAAAGAAATGTCGCTTGTACTTTGGATCCTGTGCTATATCCTACAATGGTGTTCTGGGAGGCAACTGTGGCTTTAAAGACCTGCTCAATGTTGAGCTCCCACCAGGTGGAGGTAAGTTACATCAAAACGTACACGAAAACGATGCCAATATATGATTCATGACTAATTATTTACATTATATATTGTACTATTCTAGAGAGACAAGTCTCACTAAGGCTGAACTACTCAAAGTACGATGGCCAGCTCACAGAGGACAACTTAATCCATCTGAGAACTCTGCTGTTGGACCACTCTACTGGAGAGATAATCCTGGCAGTGAGAAATATTGTCCTGGACAATCCAGAAATCAAAGTCAGAGTGAGTACTACTGTGTATAAAACAACTTGATGTGTCTTCTACTTTATTGAGGACAGTATAAACCCAATACCTTCATGTTCAACTTCATCAACTTACTTATATCCACTCCTCTCATGTCTGCAACACATTCATTGGCCTTCATCAGAGAAATATTGAAAATGTTTTTGTATTTTTATTTTTATGTACATTTTGATTTGTTGTGTTTTTTGTTGTGTTTTTTGTTTGTTTTTTTGACTTTGGGGCAGGAAAAAAAACGAGTTGACATCCAGGTAGCAGTAGTGGATGATGATGAGACATATACAACCATACCACTGGTAGATAACAGGATTGTGCAGCAGGAGACAGAACATGTGCAGTACCAGATTGATGGAGTCAGTGTAGAGAGAGTAAGCTGAAGTGGGTATGCAGGGATGTGCGACTGACTACGAAACTAAAGCAGGGACAGAAACTACAGCCAATCAGCATCTCTTTATGTAATGCCAGATCCATCCATTCATCCATTATCTATACCCGCTTAATCCGTCTCCGGGTCACGGGGGTCTGTCGGAGCCTATCCCGAAGCATAGTAGGCGAAAGGCAGGGGTACACCCTGGACAGGCCGCCAGTCCATCGCAGGGCCACATAGATGTCATGTTCTGGGTCTCTGGAAAGCGCCTAGAGACAACTTGTGTTGTAATAGACGCTATATAAATAAAATTGAAATTGAATTGAATAGAAAGACAAACAAACATGCGCACTCACATTCACACCTACGGGCAATTTAGTATGATCAATTAACCCACCCTGCATGTTTCTTGAACTGTGGGAGGAAGCCGGAGTATCCGGAGGGAACCCACGCAAGCACGGGGAGAACATGCAAACTCCACACAGAAAGACCCACCGGGCCGGGAATCGAACCAGGAATCTTCTTGCTGTGAAGCAACAGTGCTGCCATGCCAGATCCATTACTCACAAAATGATAGTGTCGATAGAAATACAACCATACAACCATATTCCTTTGATGAGAACAAAGACAGAGATCTGAATTTACTTGCACAACCAGTTAAAATCATTAGAATCAAAGACTCTGATCCCCCGATTAACATGCGTGTCACTCAAGTATCAACTTGACAATTTGCTGAGAGAGCTGACACCAGTAATAGTTAAGGCTGTCTGTATTACTGTACTAACACTGGCACTTTCCTGGCTCATCTACAAAGTTGATTAAAAAAAAAAAAAAAACTAACAGGAGCTCTAGACTTCAGTGCAGGTGAAAAACTGCTTCTCGTTTTTTAATGATGTGTGGAATATACCACAAGAGGGAGTGATTCATCTGATTACGTGCATTTAAATAGGATATGTGCCTACAGAAGAGGGCCTCTTCTGTATCTGGGTCTGTAAGATGACCACTGACAGACCCATACAATCAGAACATTGGCCTTTGCAAGCTCTTTGTCAGCTGTAGGACGGCTTTGCACATGCTGTGTGGGATTTGTTCTAGCATCAGGACTTGGAAACATTCACATAGACCACTTTCTTGACATTGTGAATGTCAAGTAAATCAGGTAAATCAGGTTTTTCTCACCAACAATTCTGGACAATGATGGAAGTTCTTTCAGATTTGGCAGCTCTTCCTTCAGGTCATGTGACAGCACCATGTAAACCACTGCCCAAGACTTGGAAGCTTCTTTCATATCAAAGATGCAAAATGAGCTTACTAGAGGAAAATCAAGGGACATTTCTTAGACAATGACCGAAGGCAAATACGGCAGTGCTTCAGCAAAATAAAAAAGACCAGAACCAGATTCACCAACATTAATACCTTACTGACAATTCCAAAACAGGGAAGGCTTTTCATCATCACTATACTCTAATTTTTCAGGGATCTCACATTTTCATTAACATATATAAGTATAATAATGTCTTAAATCTGCTCATCTTTGCTGTCTGTTTTGCTCCTGATCTCAACTCATTAAATTTGGGTCTTATTTTGGGCATTATTTGGGCTTTGGGAGGCATATTGAGCTGTTCCCTCATGTAAACACACTCATGTTGGCACAATTTCTCATTTCAGATGTCAAAAGTGCCATAAATACTAACAGAAATACAGAAGCAGTGTAACGTCTAATCTAAAGTATAAGAATCTAGATGGAAAAAAAAAACTTCCACTCTGTAGTTGACTCACATTCTCAATTCATTCCCTTAATTTTACATTTAACTGGCCCAAGGCTGTATAACCAGTACATCACACACACACACACACACACACACACACACACACACACACACACACACACACACACACACACACACACACACACACACACACACACACAGAGTAGAAAATCAAAAGATTCTAAAGTGGAAAATATTACAAAAATAGCACCACACTAGCATCATTCTAAACATTTTTATTGATTCTAAATTTTTATTATTATGTAGAAGATATGTCCACCAGCCAAGCTGGACAAGGTGGTTTTCAGATCCCTCGGGTGGCGACTGCATCAGTATTTACCAGCAGTTGATATGACCACATGACCAAGGGAGTACAAGTAGAGAGCCAGTATCTATCTCTCTGGTCCATGAGGCACCTGGGCATGACTATCTGTGACGGACATGATACCAGACTTCGCTTACCTTGCAGATCCTGGGAGAACCAAAGGAGAATCGGAAGCTGGCTGCAGAAATCACCCTCCAGAACCCTCTGCCAGAGCCACTGGAGAACTGCTGCTTCAGCATCGAGGGTGCCAACCTTACCGGGGGACATGTCATCTCTGAGAGGTTGTACGAGTTACTTGTTGTCCGGCGAGACGTTAGTGAGGAGTCCTTAGAAAATGTGTTTCTTCAAGAGAAGAAGAAACCAAACACAGAAAGCAAACCGAAGTGTTAAACAATAATCTCTATAGATATATTTTTAAATCTTGTTTAGAGAGGTAAGTAATTTGTGTTAGCTCAGTAAAGTTTGTTCAAGTCATTACAGTACTTTTTCTGACCATGTGACGTATGTATAATCTGTCTGCATGATCCATGTTCATGGCCTGCGCCATCATTTAGCATCACTCTTCTTCTGAGCAGCTCAAAATACATATTTTCCATAAATAGTCATGTAGATCAGCTGTTCTCAGTTAGAAGTAATTCAAGTGTTTATGCAGGGGGAGGAGAATGATACAGTTAATATGCTGCTCTCACTGTACTAATACTTAAATATTAAACTTACAGGCTGGGCTGCACAGTGGGACCTGGAGAAGATGCCAAAGTTAAAATCTACTTCACTCCCACCCATTCTGGGTTGAGAAAGCTGATTGTTGACTTTGACAGTAACAAGTTGTGTCATGTGAAGGGCTACAGAAATGTCATTATTGGAAAATAGAACCTCCTCTGCCTTTCAGGACAATTTCTTTGAAATATACCTTGAACATGAGCAAATAAAGAGTTTAATACCTTACATAGAATGCTAGTTTGTTTAAATGCTTGTTTCCTTCACTTCTCAAACTGTTTTAGTGGTGCTTTGTACAAACTACCTGTTGTAGTGCTACTCTTAAATGCGACATTAGAGCCAATTGAGTGCATGCAACACTTTGAAACACGCAGCGCAATGTTGTGTCTCACAGTCTGAATTGATTATTAGCTTTTTAAGATTGTGCCGTTATGCACTGTTCATGCATCCATCTATCATCTATACCGACTTCTTCGCATTAATGGTCCCTATGGTCTGTTGGAGCTTATCCTAGTCGTCTTTAGGCAGTACACCCTGGACTGCTAAGGAGTTAATTGCAGCGCCATGTATAGAGATATAATTGAACATGCTTACGCTCACTCTGAGGGTCAATTTAGGAGCTTCTTGTTGTTAGGCAATAGTGCTTACCAATAAATTCAATTATAAACAATGGAAAAGTGATTTAATGTTCAGTGAATCAAAAAGTAATTCAAATAGTAAACCCAGCGGAATGAAACGCAGTCATTTCACTTCAGTCTGTTTCAGCGTAATATTTATGAAATACCAATTTATGAAAAGTTGTGTAGCAAAAGGACACCATCAGATTCCACTGAACCTGTACTTCAGCTCAGTTTCCCTCTCTGAGCAACAGGGATGCTCAGGAAGAGCTAAATCTAGACGAGAGCTCCAGCAGAGCCACACTCAAGGAGTTTGCTCCTCTTAATCAAAGGATGGAGACGTCAACAAATACAGAAGAGCTTGGTCTCAGACCCCTGCCGTGGGAAAGAATGTACAATGAGATACAAAGAAATTTGACACACTTTTATTGTTTTGTTTTGTTTTGTTTTTGCAACCAGTGAAAAACATTTTTTGCTCAAGTGAATAGAAGCATGAATATCATGAGTATATTGCTATTTGCATTTATAATGTGAAAATCTGAAAGTTTACCGACCAAAGGACGGGTCACATCAAACTGTTTGACTGTATATTAGCCACCTTTAAATAATCATGAATAACTGATGGCAGAATGTTTGGCGGCACTCACATCAGCATCTCTGCAAACATGCTGGTCTGTTTCTTCAGGTTCCATCACATGTATGAAAATAATTATGACATCCTGTATTCATTTTATATTGTTTTCCAATTATAATCTGCTCTCTTCTTTGCACCTGGGATACACACAAGTATTTGCAATGTAAATCAGTGAATACTCTGTATACTTGTTGCAGAAGGAAACCTTATGCATGTAATGAATCTTTTTGACATTTTTAGAAACATAACCATTATATGTCCTTGTGTTTGTTTTTCATTCTATATACTTGCATGTTGAGGGACAAAAATATGAATAAAAAAGATGATACTATTTATAGTTCTGCTTTTTTTTAACCATTTTCTATGCACACTCTTTTCTTAAATTATTCTTCGTGACCAAAGTATCATCAGAATACCACTGCTTATGTTGTAATTACCTCCAAATATTTAGATTTTCAATTATTAGATTTTTTTTTTTTTTACTACTAGTATATTCTGTACCTGAAGAAGTGCTGCTCTCTACTGGTCATCTGCGGTACTGGAAAGCTGCTGCAGAGTGCACTGTTCACATTACTCACACAACCTTTAAAGTGCTAATACAGTTTATGAATTAATTAGTTTGTCGAGTTGTTTGTCTCAAATTACTGTCACATATACAGAAAACATCTTCCAACCCCCCACAAATGTGTAAGTTTAAGTGTTATAAAATATGATTGTGGCATACAATTCAAATAAGGAACAAGAAAAAAAATTGTAATCATTTTTGCAACCAAATCTCAGATATTATGTAAAACCTTCAGCTCAATGTCCAATTTGCAATAAAAAAGAATAAATAAATAGCTATAGAGCTCTAGCTTAAATTAAAATACAGAAAGCACCTCATACTGAGCCAGCTTTATTGTATTTAAGTCTTTGAAAAGTTATTCGTGGCAAACATTTTTGAGACTCTCCAGAGATCCTGCAAGTAAAAGTTTTAGTCACAAATGTCACAGCAGCATATTTTTAGGCTGCCGCAGATTTAACATATGCACCTTTAAATATTATCAACATTACTAAAACTTTACATTAAAATAATGCATAACATAAAAATAAACATTTAAAAAAAATGTATTTAAAGAACAAATATCAAACAGAAGCACAGAGACCAAATAGTATATGTGAGAATAATATTATTTCCACAAAGACTTAAACAGTTACAATTTTGTTGTGGAAATGATGATGAAATGAGGTTTTGATGTATTTAAATGTGCTGCAGTTACGTTATAACATTTGGTCAAGCAGCAATGAATAACCTCATTTTTTAGGCTGAACATAAATCTACAGATAACTGAATAAATATATATATATATATATATATTTATGTTGTTTAGATGACACAAGCATATATTTGCATTTTGACAAACTTTTTAAGTGTTGGTTCAGAAAAATAACTGCATCGTATTTTTACACAATAGATTACAGGAATTAAATCATTGCACCATATGGAGTTTTAAATTGAAGGATTATAAAATAATAATAAAAAAACATGCATTCTTACTTGTTTTAAAACATTTCCAATGAAACAGCTGACATGACTGCAACGTTCATCTACCATTAAATCTCAGCTTAACTTTGTTTACTATTTAGGACACTCACAATAAAACAAAAAAAGCCCATAATTCATATCAAAGCCTTGATATTAGACTAACAAAACATAACATAAACAGAAATTGAAAGAAATGGGAAAGAGTACAATCCTCATCATCATCATCATCATCATCATCATCATCATCATCATCATCATCATCATCATCATAATACAGATGTGCTGATGGTACACTGTTTTCTACTTGTATTCAGCAGCACTCCCTGCCAAACAACCATGTTGAGAACAACAAAATCATGAAGCACAGGTTCCAGTTATAATCGGTGTGTCAGGTGTGTAGCGACTTGAGTGCTGATGTCAGTCCTTCCTCACAGCGATAAGTCGTGAACATGCAGATTAGCCACTTTGAAGCACACAGCTCTCTCTACAGTCTGTGGCACTGCCAGTCATTCTCCTCCTCAGTCCCCTGCCCTCTGTGATTCCCCTGCGGCCGGTGCGCTTCAGGCATCTGGATATCGTCTGACTCAGGACTGCTCTCAGGCACCACCTGGAGGTAGGCCCGGACACAGTGGTGCTGTGCTACAGGGCCGCTGTAGTCGATGACGCGACACTCGTACATGCCTTCATCTGATTGTTTGATGCTGGAGAGGCGGAGTTTGTGAGAAATGTTGCTGCCAGCCACTTTTACCACCTAATGAGGACATAGACAATGTGTTATAAACAACACGTGACAAGCAAAGCAGACATGTCATCCCCAAAATGAAATATATCAGAAAGATGTTATTTAAAAAAGAAAAGAAGTCACTCGGTGACTTTCACGTCTATATCTTTGCACACAGTGTAAAACCAAAATATGTCATACATTTTTTCTCATCAACTTCATATTTTATGTTAATATTCAATGCATCTACTTTTTCATGCTCATAAAAACTTTAACAAATATATAAATAAATAGATAAAATACTAATGTCATTGACATTTGTTATCAACGGCGACTGTTATGAGGATTTGGTACAGAGGAGTATCCGCAGGCCGAGTCTTCAAGACGCTGAATTGAGAAGATGATATCCATTTTTAAAGCTAATGTGAAATATTTAATGCCTTTAAAAAAAAGATTTTTATTCTTCTGAGCATAATATCATTAAACAGTTTAGGGGATGTGGAGTAATTATAGTGCTTGGAGGGCAAACATATAAACCTAAGATACAATACAACACCACTAATTCCCAGACTTTCATTCTGCATTAACTGCCCACACTACGTGGGCAAATGATTACTTTTAGAAACCTTTCCAGCATTATAAAATTAAACCATATTCAAAGATGACGCATAAAACTTCACTGAAGGTTGCATCGATGTCCCTGCACTTGGAGGCATCTGGGAGGAACCATCACACAGTGGAAATGTGCATGTGGTTGGACGAATCAGTAATTCAAATGTTAACTGATTGGATGACACACAGCTCACAGGAAAACAAGAAGGGTCATCCAGAGCTATAAGCCAGGGTCTGTGATGGTATGGGGTGGCATCAGAACTCAAAACCACATTGTGCACAGATGACAATGGCATGGCTGAGGAAAAAGAAAGTACGTGTGGCCCACCCACAGTCCTGACCTGTCGCCAAAGGAGAATGTGAGGAGACTTTTTAAATGGAATAAAAAATGCAGCATCAACGCCCACTCACTGTTGCACACGTTTAGATGTGTTTGCATGTGCTTGCATGTCTAAAATGTAAAAATTAGTGTGTATTAACAAATCAAACTGCTTTGCAGAGGGAAAGAAAACATGACATATCTTTTAACTCTGTCTGCAAAGAAAGAAAAAGCGTTTTTTTTTTTTTTGTTTCAATATTTCTTAAAATTGTCATATTTAAATTGTCACAAAAATACCCCAAGGTAATCTTTTTAGAGGTTTGTGTTTCTATCATACTCGTTATGATAACAAGTCATAATGAAAACCATTTTTATTGATGATGGATTTCTGCTGGTTGATACGCATGAAACTCACACTGATTTTTGTGGCGTCTTTGAACATCTCCTCCAGGGTTGCTACCTGCACAAAAAACATGGGCAATGTGTTAGCTGCGGAAATTAATTGAAACAAGAGAGTTAAAGAATGATCACTTCAGAGGCTTTCCAGTGTTTTTCTTCTCTGTTGCTGTCTTTTGTGTGCTCGTGCTCAGATCTCCGTGGATTAAAGTGCATGTTCCAGCACATACTCTACACCACCAAGCACGAAAGCACCTGAGTTTGAGAGTGTGTGAGACTGCATATGAAGATGCACAGTGGTATTCCTTTGGGCATAGATATGAATTATTCATGGGCTGGAGAGAGAATTTGAAAATCTGTTTCTTTCTCAATGCCAATTATAGTGTCTCGAGGGGGAGCCCGACTCCCTCATGATGGGAGATAGTCAACATGTTCCCCCCGTGCTGGCACATGCTAATGAGCAATTATGCCTTCATTTCCACGCCAGAGGGTTTCCGCCATGGATAGGATTACTTTTCACTTTGACTTGCTATACAGTAAACTTTGTGCTCAGACCAGAAGTGTTTACCCTCTTGGACATGGTTGGAATTCAGCTGCATTTGACAAAACTTGAGAGGAGTGAAGCTGTGCGATGACTTCCAAATCCGAACAAGTGTCCGTAGTTTATACAGAATCAAAGAAAACTCAGCTAAAAAACATATGTTCCACAGTCTGTGAAGGACATGACAGTAACAACATAAAAGAGGTCCATCAAGATTGATGGAGTGGAAAAAAAAGAAAAATGGAAATAATAGTGAATGTTCAATGCATAACATTTTGTGTAGTTTATTGTGAATAATACACTCTGCAAATGTTAGTCACACTGAATGTGAATTTGATTTGTATACTAACTATTTCTATCATATGTGAGGATCTATATAAATTTGATTTCACAAGTGTAATCAAATATTCAAATTGCAGCCATTACTGCTATTTCAGCTGTGAAATTTCTAGTTGTAAGATTTTTTTTATAACATTTGTTACTTTCACAAACCCTTTTATAATGGGGATCACTTTTATACATTACAAAAAGAAAACAGTGTTTAATATTTGTTTTAATTTGGCTGCTTTTAAGGTGTTTTCTCATTTCTCATGTCTCCTTACGTTATTAGTCATATGCTCAAGCTTCTCTTGCCAGTCTGTCTGGTCCTTGATGCACCACCACTGGATCTCCAGGGAGTAGGACGGAGATCCTGCCCCTATGAAGGAGCAAGCCATCTCAACATCCTCCCCGCTGTGGGTTGTGATATCATGTGGGACTTCTGTAAAGCGAGCTGCGAGCAGAGAAACAAGACAAACACACTCAAGTAAGTATGAAAATGAGATGACAAGATCTCCACTCAGCCAAATAATGAAAAGTATTAGTGATTTAAGGTGTTTAAAAATAACATGCCATCATTGTAGAGTTAAGCAGTAATCTTAAATTGTTTTCTGTGTCTTAAACTGCATAAACCATGATGAGCACCTGGTTGTACTTTTGTTAAAGCCAGAATGTCAACATTAGTGCTGCAGAGCAACTGTAGACTACACGAAATCAACCGTTTAATATGGGGGCCGAGACGCGCAAAACTCAATTACATTTCAAAATACACATTTACAATTATGACAACAAAACTCATTTACATTTTAAAGACAAATTTTATGTTTTATGAAAAAAAATTGCAGATTAAAAAACAAATGTAAATTTTAGTAAACAAATTAACATTTTAGGAAAAAAAATTTCATTTGAGGAAACAAATGTTCAATTTAGTAAACAAATTTACATTTTAGGAAACCCTTGGCTTGAAGTGCCAAAACAAATCTACAAGTGGAAAAACGGATTTACTTGTAGTACGAACAGATTATTTACAGTTCAGCTACATTCAGAAAGTGAGCGACAAGTCTTTAACAACAACAACTGCAGGGAACGTGTTTCTTGACGTTTTGAATAACTTCAAGTTTTTAATATATGAACAATGTTACAGAGATGATCCTCTTTATCTCTGACCACACATCTCTTACGTGGTTCTCCAGCTTTCTCTTGTATACCTCCTTGTTGTCTATAATCTTGACTTTCAGTTGTTTTTGTACTGACCTCAATTATTCTGGCATTTTTTTGTTACTGAGAAGCTCTTCCACCTCTCTGCTGATCTAGGTTTATTATTGGCATTGATGTCATCCCCATGTGACTCACAGAGTGCCTCCCTGTCTGTAACCTTAAAACACCCCTGCAGGATTTCTCCAGCTTCCCGTGACAACCTCCCCACAGTACTTTCGGTCACAGGTTGCCTCTGGATGATGGGTTTGTAGGTTAAGGAGAGACAGACCAGATTATGATCAGAGCAGAGAAGGTCATGCAGAGGAGCTGTTTGCAGCTCTGACATTTGGTAAAAAATAAAAAAAATCCAACTCCAAATCTTCTTCAATATTCAGTTGGTTTCTCTTACACCGTAAGAGTTCCTCTTTTTTGGATGCATTCCTTTACTCATACAAAACACTTTGACTTGCTTCAGTAATAAAATGTGCAGTATAACTAAACTTGAACTGCTTTGCCTTTATTGTTGTATATATATATATATATATATATTTATATATATATATATATATATATATATATATATATATATATATATATATATATATATATATATATATATATATATATATATATATATATATAAATATATATAGATACGACCACATTAGAAATGCATGTACTGGTTTATATAAATTCCCCTGACATGGTCCAAAAAAACAATTAAAAAATAAAAATCCAGCCCACCACAGAGTTGTTATGGATCTGAAATCAAACATTTTTTTAACCGAGGTGTATATACATTTATTTTTGCTGTAAACTAATTACTTTTAGAGCCAGCCTCCAGATGCCAGAATCTGCAACCAATCTTAGCTCTGGATAGGTCTTAACCCAGACTCATTACACGACCCAACATGAATGGGCAGGAGCATTGGCACCTTTTCAAAATGTATTTATACATTTTCTAGTTATTACTATGATCCTCCAGCATAAATAATGTTATGTTTTTGTTTTGTTTTTTTAATTTAGATGCAGATGGGATTAGTGTGTTGAGTGGAGTGCATGACTCTTTAAGTTAAATAAATTACTTAGACTCCTGTCAAAACATACCTCTACAAGTAGTCCTCCACATTTGTCTCTCAATACTTTGATGATATTTTTTCCCATTCTTCTTGACAGAGATGATGGAGATGACTTCATGGGCCTCATGCTCAAAGATACATTTTGGTACTGCTCATAAACTTCCTATAGCACCACGGTCAGGTAATTGTGATGGCCACTCCAATATCTTTTGGGTGTCCATCTACACCCATGCTTACATTTTTATGGTGGTTGTTTTGAGATGTTGCATTAAAAAACCTATATGATGACCAGTGATTATTGATATGATGTTCTTTTGTCATAATGAGGCTCACAGGCCAATTGCTATATGAGGATCTTAGGTTAAGAGTTTAACCTATATTACATTCATTAAAACCAGCAGAATACATATACAGTATACGTATACAAATACATGTGTGTTTGTGTGCACATGTACACAAACACAATATTGTTAACATTATTAATTTACTTGATTTGACCTGCTGGGGGGGGCGATGTCTTACAGGGAAGGTTGCATCAATGCTACATTTAGACATGGAGAAAAAATAAATTAAAACACTTCTAGGTTGTTTTTTTTTTTCTAAATTGTATGCACAAAAAATGTAGTGTTATATCTGACATCAATACAAACAAACATGCTGAGGCTGCAAACCCTGAAATCACATTAGAATCAGTTCATTGTTGTGATGTTAATATTCAAACAGAATTATTTACTTCAGTTATAATTAAAATACAGCAGAATGAAAGTACAATACACATTAACTCAGAGGTTTTGGCTTGTTTCCATCATCCCATCACAGCGCCACATACAGGCCTGAAATGTATTTTACAGTTGAGTAGATTCATTTGGATGCCCACATTTACTGACACATCTCCAGCTTTACAAATTCATGGGGATATAGCCTGAGTCACACTGATTGCAACGATTTCACAAGACAACTTTCAGGAAATATTGCAACTCTGCTCTGGGCATCATGAGTTCATGCAGGACAACTGTCATCAGGAGAGCCACAGAGGCCACGAAGTGTCACGACCCGGGTTTTTTATTCCGAGGTTTTAAGTTTCATTTCTTGTGTTTTCCCTCTATGCTCTTCCGTCTGTAAACTTCATTTACTGCTTTACTTTAGAAGTTTTGTTTTTGTATTTTGTATCTTTGTATTTTTGTTTTGTAGTATTTTGTTTGACTTTCCTAGACCTCATATTGGTGATTGCCTCACCAGCTCCTGTTACTATATATTGCCTGGTCTTTCCCTTCCTTTCTACTGATCTGTTTTCCCTTCACTCTTGTCTCTTTGTGTGTCTACATTTGTTTAGATCATCTTTTGGTTTATCTCTGTTAGAGATTTTTGGATTCCTGCCTTAGCTGCACTTTATCTTACAATAAAGGACTTTCTTAGGCTGTACTCCTGCCATCTCAGTTTTCTGCAACTGGGTCCTACGATTCCTGACCTGTAACATGAAAGCCGAAATGTGGCTGAGGATAATAAGGAATAAACTGTGGTCACATGTTATTTGACTACAGGCTGGGAACTGAAAAGTGAGCTGTATAACTGTTTCTTAAAGTTGTCTTTTTTTATTTATTTGTGCTTGTTTTGGAGATTTTAAAGTATCTTAAAAATAATTACATTAGATTTGATTAGATAGAAAAGATTCTCACAATTATATCTTTTTCTCTCTCTTTACATATCAAAAGGAATGTAATCATCGTACAGAAAAAAAACTCACCAAAAACAAATAAACGTTTGTTATTTCCACCTAAAATCCTCTCTGCTTCATGGAAAGATTATCCTAAGGTTGAACAGGAATATATAAAGGGGTTAAAAAAAAAACCAACTAAGAATAGAAGTACAGGAGAGTAGATTTTAGTGTCACTGAAGTGATTAGGTAATCATGAATCATGTCATTAATTCCCTGATGCGTATAGCCTCATTCATCAGGGGGCGACATAATGTGTGAGAGGGGCCAAGAAGGGTTAGGAGGGGAGGAAAGAGGGTATTGAGATGAAATGATGGAAGATAATAGATGGAAAAAGTGAAGAAACTGATAAGGAAGAATGGTTTGACAGCCACTGCTGTGACAAATATGGGGGTTTTGAAATGAACTGCTAATAGATGAATTGCGTATGGAAATGAGACGACAGAACAGATACAAAACAGGATATAAAATGTTCAGAGCTTCGTTCACTGCACCTGCAGATTCTTCTCACTGTGGTTTTCATCCTTATGTTTGGAAAACCTGGAAACGTCTGGACTTACTGTAATAGGAGTTTCCGAAAAATGTGCACTTTATGACTGATTTCACTAAAAAAATTCATCTTTACCCATGTCAAACTTTATATTAGACAATGGTGATATGTAAAGAAGTACAAATATTAAACTACTGTATGTTTTTTGGTATCTTTACCTGAATGTTTTGCTTGCTAATAAATTTACTTTTATTTGCAACATTTTAAAAATAACACGTAGTTTCTATTTCTTAAATTGACCAAAAAAAGGTCCATCACTTTAGTTTTGATATATTTGACGGGAATTCTCAATAGCATTTTATTATATTTTACAGAACATTTTGTCCCGAGTAAGATCATCCTACATAGATGGGATGTTTAGTTGTCATGATTCCTTCGATAAATCTACTGACACTCAACAGATGTAATATAAGTGAACGAACAGGAGGAAGATTCAAATATAAAATGATGACAAGTAGTGACAGGGATGAAAGGGAAGCAGGCAGCCTTGGAGATGAATGAGATTCAAAAGCAAATCTTCACAATAATGGAGAACAACTGACAACCTACTTTTCAGAAGTAGCAAAAAGTCCTCCTAGAGCCAAGAGAGCCAAGTTATTACAAAAAAAGAGGAATATCTTGGTGCCCGAAAAGGAGCGGGACTTGGCAAAGAATAAGTCCACATTTTATAAGAACTCATTGAACCCACTTTTTTGGAAATTGATTTTGCCATGTTTATGAATGTAAAAGGAACTTTAACAAAACTTATTGCATACAGTAAAAAAATACTTTAGTACAATAAAGAGGTCAGTTCACAAGAAAGCATAAAATATTTAAGCAATCCTGGCTACTGTCAATACAAGAACACACACCATGTATTGAAAAAATAAGACAAGAAGGAAATAAAAACAGAAAAGCAGAAAACAGTCCTCTTTAAAAAGGATTCACAGTACAGCTTATTAGTGGTACCAGATGAGAATCTGTGCATCACCTTTGGACTGAAACACACTGTGAGTGATGTCAAAGTCATGTCAAGGAGAACTGCACAGGGAGTCCTCAACATATTCTCAGAAGCTCAGAGCTACAGCTGGAGAGGCTTATCACTTCAGGGTAATTCCTGCACTTTCCGATTCCCCCGTCAGCCAGTTAGGCCCTGATTCTGCAAATGCAGGATTTTTCTCAATTTTCAGCATCTTTCTTTGACTTGTTTAAATCCTTCCTTGGCTGCTTCTCTCTCCTGCTGTCTCTCTTTCCAGCACACCGACATCTAAAATCTCCTTCTTCTTGAAAATGCTTTTCTCTCTGCCATCCAGTTTCTTTCCATTCTCACTCTCTACATATGAAACAACTTCAACCCAGTTCTCTTCAACAAACCAAAACTAAACAGGCTGACAGTGGTCTTCGATGTTATCATAAATGTTTATTAAATATTTTTGGAATAAGAGCTTTCACTCTTACAATTGATCATCTCAGGTATGAATATTGTTTTTTTTCCCTTATCTGTCAAAAGCCTCTATGGATGTTTTTTATCTAACTAATCTACTGTCAACGGTATTATGCTGCACATAGATGGAAGGAACTTCTTGTTTATTTTAAAAACAACCTTACTAAACATTTTTCTTTATTTGTTTTTCGCTTTCAGGGAGCCTCTACAGCTTAATTTCAGTCCTACATTGACACAAACCCAAGTGGCTCGAGTAGCTGACCAGACAACACAGTGACATGTGGATTTATTTATCAGCTGAAGCCCTGTTCAGCCTAATAAAGAACATGAAACAAAGAAATTATCAAAGAAAAGAAGAATACGTCCACTGACAAAGTAAAGCAGCATTTTGATAACCTCAACACTAAGATAAAAGAGAGAACAAAAACTAAAGATATCCATAAATATGTTTTTAACAACCAGGCCAGACTTCATTGTGAAGCATTTTAATGCAAACTATGCAGGCTAAAAACATTTTGGTGACAATGGTAGACAATAATTACTTTAAACTGGATCTTTATTATTTATTGAAAGTGGCAAACCTATGAGATTTCAAACTCTGACCAATTAATGATGCAAAATGAATTTATTTGCACATAGTCTGAACATGACAGTTACACAGGGATTCGTATGTCTCAGCGACCGGCAGCTTGCGGTCTTGCACATATCAAATTAGCAGGGTTCAGGAAACAGTTGTCAGGCTGCTTTTCCTGTGTAAATTAATTGTAAATTGTAAATACTTTTTCTGCAAGCATTTGCTGTTTATTTTCAGCATACGTTATTTATTCATTCTTTATGTGTCTGTATGAATACATATTCATACATAAACAAAGCAAAAACAATGATAGTACTCCGGCTTCCTCCCACAGTCCAAAAACATGCATACTAGGTTAATTGATCATTCTAAATTGCCCGTAGGTGTGAATGTGAGTGCGCATGTTTGTCTGTCTTGTATGTGGCCCTGCGACGGATTGGCGACCTGTCCAAGGTGTACCCCTGCCTTCCGCCTACTATGCGTCGGGATAGGCTCCGAAAGACCCCCGTGACCCGGAGACGGAGTAAGCTGGAATAGATAATGAATGGATGGATGGACTCATTTCTTCTGAAGGATCTCCACTGGCTACCAATCACTTACAGAATTCAATCTAAAATATTAACTCTCCCCTTTAAGGCAATTCACAATCTCACTCCACCATATCGCTCTGATCTTCTTCATATTACCATGCCTACCCGCTTCCTCAGATCTTCTTCTCTCCACCTCAATATCCCCTTTCTCCTCCCAACATAAACTTTATTCCACACTTCAAATGGAAACAAAAAAAAATCAGTTCAGGCTTTTCTACTCCTGATAGGCGTAAAACCTGCACAGATGTCTGAAAGGTTTTATGTTCTTGTGCCTATTCATTATTGTAGAGCCATTGTTTGTTCTTTTTTATTTTATTATGATTTTTGTCCCTGATATTATCTGTACACTGACCTTCAGTGTCAGAAAGATGGCTATAAATAAAATGCATTACTATTATTATTATTATTATTATTATTAGTAGTAGTAGTAGTAGTAGTAGTAGTAGTAGTAGTAGTAGTATTACTTCTCACAAGTTCATAGGTGGCTAATAGTTGTATTGGAGCCATACACTCAAGACCTAACAATTCTTATTCTGGGAAAGTCTTTTTCTGTCTTTAGCCTCTTCGAAAGGATAACAATCTGGAGTTCTGGCATGTAGCTGCAGGCTGTTTACTCCAAGAACGTAGACACTTATGCATGCATGTATGTCGGTATGTATGTATGCACAAATGACTGCAAACAACTCAAGATAAGAATCACAACTTGCATTTTATATTACATTTATATATACATTTTTATATTTCTGTGTTGTCTTTTTTTCTTAACTTACCAAAGACACTAAAATAAACTTGAACTCTTTCTCTATCAAAAGCAGGAACATTACCTTACTGAAAACAAGTCATCAAATAAATAACCTCGGTAATGCAGCTTACATCAATCAAGCTCAAATGCACAAGATGTATAATTTAAGAAAAAGATAAAGGACATGCCCTGTGACCCTGCAAAGGATTAACATGGGTATTGAAAATGGATGGATGGATAAAGGACACGACTTACTCAAATGATCCTTCGTTATTTTCTTCATCTTTTCTGACAATACCCTGATTGCTGTCTTTGGTGGTTTTCCCATTGCGTTGGTTTTTAGAAAGCAATGTTAGTTAGATAGTTTTATCCTATAGCTGGGCACCTGTTAACTTAATCTACATAGAAACATTTTGCATTCTGAATTTGTAATCTGCCAACCTTGATAGTGACTTGCACAGCACAATTACAACGTCCCAGGAGATGCAGACATGTTCAGGAAGATGGGCTGCAACCCATTAATAAAGCAAAGCCGAAAACGTTGCTGTTTTTATTGTTATATTTCCTTTTTCATATTTCACTGTATTGTAAATGCACCATGTTGTGTAATATTTATTTTGGTGATGGTTTTTTTTCTTTAATTTTCTTTGTTGATTTTTATAAAGTATTTTATAATCTATTGTTTCTATGTTTTTGTAATTACCTCTCTTTTGTCTTAATGGACTTTATTCCTGCTTTTACTAATTATTGTTTCTCATTTATTATCCCAGGTTTAAAATTTTACTTTTTTTTCTGATACCATTGGCTTTTGAAATGACTCTCTTATGTGTGTAGTTTTTGTTTTTATTTGCTCAGCTTATTTGAACAAACCGCCCCTTGGACATATTAAAGAAACCTAAGACCTCCTTTGATGCATTCTTTTATCTATGTAAAGTATTTTAAATAGTCTCTGTGTTTGAAATGTGATATAAAAATGAAATTGCCATGCCTCGTCTCCAAACAAAGAAACTAATATGAAGCAGCCCTAAGCCAAGTGGTTGAAATTGTGAGTACAGTTTGAACGAAAAGGATGTGCGAGCAGAGCAGGCCGTCAACCTGGAATGAAACTGATCAAATCCAGTTAATGACAATCACAAATTTAAACACAATATTTCCTTCAATTAAAAATATGCAAATTTAACAAGATTTTAATCATTACATCTGCCACGGTGTAATTCATATAAATTGTGATAAGCTGATAGACTACTCTATAGGAGATTGGGCTTGTGAGTTACCTGGATGTGATCTAATTACTGTGGAAAGTGTGTGATTTCAGTGTGTGGAAAGTGTGTACTAAAATAATGCCACCAGAGCTAAGCTGCAGGTGTGAGGTTCCTGCTGACTAATCTCTATAGAAAGAAAGAAAGTGTCTTCTCTGAATAAGAGAGAACAGGGAGTTTACAGAAGCCTGTCATCATCACAGTCACAATAGTTAGAGACAAAATGATGCAAGTTCTCATCTATTTGTATCCAGTCATTAAGCAGCATGCACTACTGTAAAATGAAGCTTTACAGGGTCCTTTGATCTATCAGTTCCCTCTTTAAAGGTGAAGACCATTCAGACACTTCTGTGACATCATAGTCACACATTTCTGAAAAGGACAAGATGAAGATCAGCAGTTTAAAATGTTTTGCTTTTTTATCTTAGGTACCCCTATTCTTGTTTAATAAATGCTTTAGTGACATTTAAATTAAATTTACTTTACTGTTAGAGAAAATACAGTTTCCTGGCTCTATTAAACCCAAACACAATGAGATTCTAAATTATATAATTACAAAAACCTTAAAAAGACTTAAATCACTGCTTTGTCGACATTAAATGCAGTCTTCTGCTTGTGGAATAATTTTGTTAAGGACATTGTTTGGGTTTATTGCGTGTACATATTGTTTTAAATGTCCCACAATAGACCATTTTGAACCCTACTTACATTGAGGAAGAACCACAATAGTCATTTTACTTTGTGACTCAAAAACGTTCTGGCTCTGTGTGATCATGCTGCCTAAATCTTCCCTTTCTCTGTGTGAGCTCTGGTGAGCAGCGTGTTTGCACCCCATCCCCATGCTGCTGTAATTGTTTACCTTCTTAAACCAATCACACATATTACTGCCAGCCGTGTTCACAGAGACGCCTGGAGTGTGTTTCTTTTTGAACTGAACTGCGTCTGCGGGGGCCAGTACTGATGCCACTATGGACACTATGGATAGGTGCACACGCTAGATTGATTGGTACTTTGAGTTTAGTGGACCAGTCTGGTAATGCTTTATGCAATACTTTTATTTACTGTTCAATCAACCGTGCATGTCTTACAATCACAGTTAAACATGCTGACAACTAAGACTAACACAGTTTAAGTAATTTATAAGCAAGCATTAATAACCTCCTCTGAGCGAGGGTGTCCATGAGCCATGCAGCTACTTACTTGAAGGTGGCAAGTGGACTTGTATACAACATGAACTTTGTTACACTCTCTCCTGCTAAATGTCACTCGCAGTAAAACAAAATGCAAATAAAAATGAAGCAAAAAAAAAAAAAATCTAATTAAAAAATACGGAACACAATCTGAGCAGTAACAGATCCGGCACAACAACTCCAAAAAAAGAAAAGAAAACATGTCGTTTTCTGGTGTATTATCTCAGTTAGTCTGGTAAAATGTTTAAAATCTCCCAGATCTAGACCTAGTCTGTGCTTTACTCGATTACTGTGGTCCTACTAGCTGCAGCTGTGTTGTATCCCTCAATACCAGATGCTCTGCCAGCACAGAAGAACATGACTCCACATCATCAGCATCAGTAGCTGAACAAATTGCAGAGCCAGCACCAGCACCATTTTGTGTCTGGGCCATATCCAGTTGGGAACCAGTTTGTGAAGGACCACAGGATGTCTGTCCGGCCACACCAAGGTGTCCCCCATCCTCAGAGGCAGCTGACTGATTATCATCCTCCACACTAACACTGCTGGGAGCTTCAGACTGTTGAATGGACAGCCACAAATGACTCCCGCTGAGTCCACATCCCAAACTATTGCACTGTCACTTTGGGTGCTCTGCTGAGCTAAATCAAAACAAAATCAAATCAAACTTTATTCATATAACACTTACACATACAGTAAAATGCAGCACACGTGCTTAACAAAAAAAAAAACACTCCCAGCGATTCATCTCTGACCCCTATGAATAATCGAACATGATCAAAGGTAAAAAGAAATAATAACATGTCTGGGCACAAAAGAACCAGACAATTACTAGTAATAGTTTTAAGGATGATAATAATAATAATGATAATAATAACAATATGTACTGGAAATGGCTAAATAAGTAAACAGCACATTCACAATGTTTAAAAGCTAAACCTAAAATGATTCATATGATGTTTTTAAAAGCCAGGTGGGAATTGCATCTAAAAGGCAGTGAGACGTATCTGCATCTCCCAGAGGGGTGGGACCACATAAAATGGGAGAAAATCTACAGGCATGATCAAGTAACTGGAAACCCCTCCGTCCTGGCCATTCTAAATCATAAAGGTGCACTCTTGGTTGTACACAACTATTTGAGGGCCATGTTTTTCGGTATGGTGATGGCTTCTGTGATGTCCTTCTGCAGAGGTTGGACATGGCGGTCATAGTTGTCAATCGCAGAGACAAAGGTGATATCAGCAGGAAGTCTCCCTACATCCCAAACATGAGCAGAAACAGGCTGCAGCCTGTTGTTTTGCAGAGTACAGTTGTAAGCAAATTTGGGAGTTTTAAAAGTTTCACGCCATCTATGCTTTTCTCTTGGAGGAGGAGAACCAATCTCATTGCTTCAAGTCCTGATCATTTTTTCACAGGAGCCAGTACCCACTGGGCGGTAAGGCATCTACATTCAAACAAAAAGTCAGTCATTATTTGTTTAAGACATCCCCTTCCAGGGATATTGGCCCTTGCCTCTGGAGGTACTCATTGGGCTCTCGCCAGACTGGATGTAATTAGATGAGTCATATTCAGTTATTTTAGTGTATAGACCCACATCGGACAGCAGCTATCAAAACAAGCCCGTCTTCTCATTGTATTTTTCTCTTTATTGCTCAGAAAGCAATAATAGCAGAGCTGAGTGCATAACATGAGATTGGCTGTTCACTAACCAACACAGACCCATTTAAAATAAAGACAAGGGAAAAGAATGAAAGAAAACAATACATCAGAGGACACACAAATATAAACAGTTGCAAGCAAGTTCCTCAAGCACCAAACAGATCACTTTCTTGATGTAATGATAAATAATATCTCAGTCTGAGATCTAATCAGGGCAGCTGCAGCCCTCTCAGTTCAAGTTCAAGTTTATTTTTATTGTCGCCATTTCAACAACAGTCCATAGAATTTTTTGTCTTGTTGTGTTGATATATCCCACAGGAGACATCTAACAACACACGACACAAAATGTTGCAACGCACGATGTAGTGCGAGTTTACAGCAGCCGTCTGACTCGCAAAGCCCTCAGCATTGTGAGAGACCCCACCCACCCGTCACACAGCCTCTTCAGTCTGCTGCCTTCAGGGAGGAGGCTGCGGACCCTCCGAGCCAGAACCAGCCGACTGAAGGATAGCTTCGTCCACCAGGCTGTCAGGACACTTAACACTCTCCCTTCTCTTCCACCGTTTCCCGCCTTGCCCCCCCCCCCCACTCACTCTGATCTCAGTATCTGTATTTTGGCAGAACTGGACCGCTTGCTTTGCACCATGTCACTTTAAACAAACCGAAAAACTGTTGTTGTCATGTCACAACTTGTTTCTCGTCTCTTTTTAACCTGCACTTTATGTTCAAATGTATTTATTGTGTAGCACCGAGGGTTTGAGGGTAACGCAATTTCGATTCTCTGTATGTGTCTCACATGTGGTAGAATTGACAATAAACTTGACTCTGACTCTGACTCTGAGTTGGAAAGAGTTTGGGTGTATATTTAAGTACCTAATAGCTTGGAGGTAGATACCATCCCTGAAGTGTGATGTTCTGCTAGTAATACTCTTTTTTGTTCTTTTTTGTTTTCCTGATGGATGAGACTTTAACATATTATGTGCAGGATGGGAGAGCTCACTGATGGTGTAAACCAAATTCAGCTCACTGAGGACATACACTTTTGTACAGTAAGCGTAAACTGAAGCATGTTGTATTCTAAATCTCTCATCTTTCATTTAATGATTTATGCACTTTTCAGCCTCAGGCTTTATGGTGATAAAATACTGATTTATAAAGATGCTGATGTTTTGGGGTTTTGCTGGTGTTTTCCATTCCATTTAATAATTTAATTTACTGTTCTGTTTCTTCTTTTTTCAGTGGGACTCGAAGTCCACATGCCGGGTGCCACTGGTCAAGACATCGAACGCCCCAACACTTCTGAGGTTTTTACTGGTGTATGATTATGGGTTGGATAGAAAAGACCTGTCTAGACTCAATAAAAACTCATCTGTGCAAGTCTCTGTAGACTGATAGAGCTGCATGATGAATGGGTGGGTTAATATGGCTTGTACTGTAAAATGCATGAAGTGGTCCTAAAGAATAGAAAAATCCTATATAAATGCAGTCCATTTATCATTTACAATCATTTTGAGGTTGTCATCAGCCTAATTTACAACTTGCTGACAGGACGTCCACAAAGAAATCCCAAAAGGATTCATCATCTCCCCAACACTTATCATCATCATGGCGTGGACCTTCTAACAGCAACTATTAACCTCACTACTCAATCTGGTTTTTTTTTTTCCCAACCAAAAATGCATTTGGTCAAATAAAAAAGAAAATGCATTTCATATTAGTCTTTGGCTATTCTCATGTTTCAAGTATCAACATTGGTGTCAGCTGCAGAGAAACCTGTATAGATGCACCTTTAGACAATATCTTTTACTAAATAAATAAGATAGTTGTGGTGTGCAAGGTAAGTCTAACTTAAAAAACAACAATTTAATGTTTTGAGGAAGGATACAGTGCTGATAATGTTGCTCACAGCATATAGAAAATAGGAAATGTCATGTATTTAGGTTAGGATATGGGTTTGGGTTTGTTCATAATGGTGCAACACACTACCTCTAGGAAAAGTATTAATTTAACACCTGTTACAGTCGTCATGGCAGATTTGACAGTTGGCATCTCTGTTATTGTACAAGCAGCATAAAGTCCCGCCACCAGTCGTTCCACCTGCCACTCGGGTTCAAAACTGCACAAGATCTTCTCCATAGACTCTCATGTAAAATCAGTATTTTTCACATCTCAGATAATTCTTAGGCTCCCACAAACGTACTTATATCATATTGACTCTACAAGTGACGCTGACATCGATGCTGACGTCCGCGTCACTAGAATCAACATGACCGTTGTTCGTAGCAACCGAAGTTCCTTTCAGCCAGCTTAATAATGAAGAAAAACTGACAGTGAGACAATTGACCGAACATAAAAATCCAACTTAACGTCATAACTTCCACAAAGGTGAAAGTAAGTAGCATGTTCGCGGATTCCCTCTGGGACAAGGTAGTTCACTCATTTGATGAATGGATTTAATAATAACGGAGGCCCAGAGGGGAGACCGAATAAAACTACAGGAAGCTGCTGCAATAAGGAGACTTTCTGGACATATTTATCTTGATCTTAAAAAGCTTTAATCCTTCAGACAAGAACTGAATAAAGAAAGCTCTGTTGGGTTAGTCAGTGTGAGCAACCTCACAGTACTAAACATGTTGTACTTATTCAAGGTCTGCGGATTTCATCAAGGTAACTAGTTAGAAGATATTATTCAGCTGTTAAATTAAGTTATAATCATTAATTAAGCATTATGTGTCACCCTGAACTACTGGTTTATGAAATCATGATTAATTAAAATCATTATTCACTAACTTTTGAAGAAAGTTCCATTTATCAGATTTGCCATAAAAATGATGCAATTTCCATGGTAAACTTACATTTTGAACTAAATAGATTTTGATTGTGGCCAACGTGGTTAATGGTGGTGGACCCTAAATAATCTCTTCAATACGTTTTATCCACTAACGCCAACATACCTCTGATATTACTTAAAATTGAAAGAAGCCAAATCAAGTAAGTCAGAAAACAAGATAAAATATGAAGCAAAATACAGTTGTTTTTTTTTCTAAATGATGTTGTTTTTATGGTTATTGGGAGCTGAAATTGAAATCACATTAAATTTGGTTAATTGCAAGTCATAGATCGGGGGGAAACTGATAAATGCTGTTGATTCTGGTGCAAGTATCCTTGGGAAATGTTTGCTGCAAGACCTTCAGCCTGAAATCAAGGTGGCAGGAAAAAAAAAATGAAACGAGAATTGTGGCAGTAATTAAGCAGCAGATGTCTGCCTGTTTCCACTGATACTTTGAGCCTGTGGAGTGAATTTTTCATAGCCCTTGGGACACAGGTCTCAGAAGCTGTTTCTGCTTTTGCAGGGTGTGCTAACGTGACGTTGCACACGTTGCTGACAACACATGCCAGTGCTCAGAGATTTTCCCAGTCTTGCACACTGCACTCCATCTGGACTAATCAATGATGAAAGAGTGATAAGACATATTTTCTTTATGAGTGTGTTGCCCTTGATGAAAGCTTTTTCTTCATGGTGTTTGTGTGAAGCTGAGTGCCTACTGTAAGCCTTCGGTCTGGCATAACTGATCATGTCTGCAGGGTTTTAGACAAATTAATAAAACAAACAAAAGCTATATATTGAATTTGAGATAGTGACATTGTATGGTAAAATATGATATGAATGAGTCGTCAATAGAGTGGGTCAAAATTACTTGATAAACAATTATCATGAAAAATAAAAATATTCAGACTTTTGCAATATTTTAAGGATGTCTGGAGAAAATAATTGACCAAAAATGAAAACAATATCTATAGTTGCAGCAGGTAATTATTTAGCTTTGTAGTTGTTTTTTATAAGAGGGTTTTGTCAATACTGAATGGAGACACTATTAAGAACAACAGATCAATTTGAACTTGTTATGAAAACAAAACACAGTTTTAACATTAGTTTCTCCATGGATTTCAGTAAAAAAAATGTTTTTCTTAATTCTTTATTTTATCACAGTATTTTATGGAGAAATGTATGTTGAGCAGAGTTTTATGTTACATGAGAGCATCTCCTGAGGTTTCTGCATCATGATACCACACCAATAACTCATATTACAAGATCTTAAATTTACTCTTGTCTTAAAGAAATCGATGAACTGATGCGCTATGCTTTGTTTCCATTCATCCTTCGCTGCCTTCCTCCTTTGGCCTCTGCCAGCACTCTCTTCTCTAGTTGCATGTCTGTGGCTCTTCTAGGCTCCACATGTCTGGAACAAACTCCCAGAAAGCCTCAGATCAGCTGAAACAATCAATTTATTTAAAACCAGGTTGAAGACTCACCTGTTCTCAGCTACATTTGAATAAAACTCTAAATCCACACTATTTACTTTTAAGCTTAAGTTTCAAAACTTGATTGCATTTTAACTGCTGATCTATTGTTCTTTTTTCTTTCTTTCTTGTTTACATTTCAAATATGCTTTTATTTCATGTGATGTTTTAATGTCTCTGTAAAGCACTTTGAATCACCTTGAATTGTGCTATACAAATAAACTAAATAAATATGTACCTGTCCTCCCTCTCCTCACTGCTAAAGCTCCACACAAATATAAGAGTCATATTTAAGAGTCATATTTAAGAGTCGTATTTAAGAGTCATATTTAAGAGTCATATCCTAAACTGCATGGCAACAAATGAGTTGCAGCTGCTGATATTGTATACGTAGAGGGGGACATTTGTCTTCACATAGAACAAATAATTTTCTTGTATCAGGTGATTTGATCGACACTTCAGCTAAAGGGGAATCTGGGGTGCAAGGATCAGATGCATTTTCTGAGACAAATGAATCAGAGCTGAATTCAGCCATGCATGACTCTCCTGAACTTGCACAGAGCGTCTGCGCTCTGCATGAAGATGCAGCTTTCCTCTGTTAAGACAGTTTATCAAAATGCATGCTTAGAAAAAAAAATCCTTTGCACATTACTTATCTGCAAAAAGGATGTCACAAATATGTTATGGTTTGCTGAAACAGTTGGTGTCTGAGAGTGTGTTTGGTAATGATATGCATTCAGTGAATAGTAGAAATGTGCTGCACAAACGTGTGTTCAGTGGGGCTTGTATTGTAAAGCAATTTCAGTTGTCAACAAGTCTAGAAAAAAGATTTACAAACAAAACCAGAAGAAAAAAAATGATTGTATGGAAAGTTCTATTCCACTAAAAGCATATTACTTCTTGTATGTACTTTGACGTTTAACACGACATAGACCGTACAAACTCTGAATAGTTCATGTTTTGCAGGTCAGGTCAGGTCAGGTCAGTCCAGTTGTTGTGCCATCTGCTCCCTGAACCTTGCCTTTGTAGTGTATGCAGAAAGTGTCTTTACTTTTCTTCATAAGCAGGTCCTGCACACTACTCGGGGTCTGGCCAAAGAACATTTTAGGGTGCCCCCAAAATATCTGGTATGTCAGCAATAGCTCTTTTGACCCCTGTGGGTTGGGGTCTCTGTATGTTGGCATTGCCGCCCAGAGTCATTATTAGGTTCCATTGGATTGTTATCTGGAGAGTTTGGAGACAAAATGAATACTTTTGGTTTTTCTTTAAAAAAAAATTTAAGAAATTGGGTAAGAGGCTCACTGCTAACCTGATGGGATAGCCATGGCACAGATATAGATAATGGATGTTTGAAAGGATTGATGAATACTAGGATAGAGAATAATACAGTGTTTTTCCACACTACCTGACAACAGTCATAATGTTAATGAGTGATTACTTTAAGTAAGTAAGCAGGTAACGGTGCAACAGAGTTGCGTGACCACGTGTTTTAAAATGAAAACAAGGTACTACCAGCTATCTCTGGCAGAAGACCTCAGAGACCGACCACAAGAGTACAGGCACAAACGTTCAGAAATATACTGGGGTGCCATACCACTGAGAGCTTTGAACATTCAACAAGAATTTCAAATTGATCCTAAAAGTGACTGTAAGCCAGTGAAGAGTTTGTAAAGCGATGTAGTCTGTCTTCCTGGAGTTACATATGCAGGCAGGCAGATGCATTTTGAACAGACTGGAGCTGAGTCAAGGATCTTTTGTTCAATCGTTTGTGTTTTTACCCTGTGATGCCTCCAAGCCGAATCAGTCAACACTATCCCTGGACAAAGTTAAGGATTCGGCTTATTTTTGGACTGTAAACTTTTGCAATAGGTGGAATTTGCACTGTAGCTCCACATTGTAGTGCTTGACAAAAGTGGAGTGGGGAGTTTTTACCTGCTGTCTATGTCATAATTGCTGGGGTCATGTTTTGGGTCTCTGGAAAGCGCCTAGAGACAACTTGTGTTGCAATAGACGCTATATAAATGAAATTGAACTGAATTGAAAATGTACTCATATAAATCATTTTCTGATGTGGTGAATCAACCATTGGGAATGTAACTATGAATAGGGTCAATTCAATTAAATTTTACAATTAAACTGCATAGAATGTTTCATTTTAAGGTTCAGGACAGTGAAATTACAGAAGGACTGCACAAGTACAGCTTTTTGTAGAGGGTTTGCCAGGACAAAACCTCCTCCGTCTAAAAGAAGCAATTACTTTTGTAGAGTTTCATCAGAGCAAACTTTTAGACAGTTGGTACAATCCTTTGGACAGATGAGACCAAAGTTAAGATGTTTGGCTATAATGCACACTACTCTGTTTTCCAGTAACAAAACAAAAAACAACTAGTACGGGCTGTAAACAGTGGAAGAGTAATGACTTGGGCTTGTTTTGCAGCTACAGAACCTCAGCACCTTACAGTCACTGAGCTGTACTATGAACTCCCCTGTATTGTGCAGTCAAACGTGAGGCCATCTCACATTTGACTTGAGCTCAGCCAAAATTGTATCAGATCTGTAAGTGCACGATAGAAATGATGAAGAAGATAAGAATCAAGGTATTGCATAGGCTCAGTCAAAGTCTGAACGTGGACCTGTTTAAAAATGCTTTTACGGGACCTCAAGAAAGCAGATCACAGATGGATGTTCCCAAAACTCAATAAACGGCAGCAACAACATAAAGCACAGTTGGCCAAAGTTCCTTCATGACAATCTGAGACAAAATCATATGAGCACTGGCACTCATTACACTGATTACAGGAGTGCCAGTTGCCATTTCTAATATTTAGATATTCAGTGTGTGTCTTGCACAGCCTCAGGCTTGACATGAACGAAATCGAAGAGGCTTATTGACTTCAGTAGGTTAAAACATGAACACACATCCCTCAGCATTAGAGTGGAAAAAAGCACCTGACAGCCACTGCTGGTAAGAGAATATCACTGGGTTAGTGAAAAAGACCAACAGAAACAGTACTGTACTTTCTGAGGGAGCTCATAGAGGCCTCATTCTTCACCAGCATCTTCTCCAGATTCTACGGAGATGAGGTCAGAGGCTGTGTTGACATACAGCTTCTGAACATGATACTTGAATTGCAGTGGTGCAGACAAAAAGACCCTGCAGAGCGTTTTAAGGACAGAAGAAAACATCATTGTTTCTGAAATATTTCAAAGCCAGTGCATGACAAGGCTCTGAACTCTGTGAGGGACTCCTCACAGCCTCTCCATAAAGTCCTCCAGCTGCTGGTCTCACAGAAACATTACCGCAGCATCGAATGTACAAGCACACGGCTGAAACCTTCCTGCCACAAGCTGTTTGTAGACTGGACTAAGAACTGCTGTTGCACAGTTGAATCTGTTAAAGTGCCACGTTATTCTGATTGATTTATTTTTGTATCAGAATTAGTGTACGTATTATAATTATCACTTCATCTGGATTTTATATTGTTTTTATAGTGCTCTATGAAGAGTTATTATTTTGTTGTTGTTGTAGTGTTTCTATGTGCTTTAATGCACATCTATGAGATACATATGTTGTTTTATTTACATCTTGGCATAAACAAATAAAAGATTTGATTTTATATTTGATTTCTTTCATTCTCTGGAAACATCCTTATGTCCAGACAGATGTCTCACTTTCACCAAGTCACCAAACAAGTACGTGTTTTGTGTCAAAAATTCAATTTATATAAAATAATAAAACTATCAAACATTTACATCAGAAGTCTTATTTAATGCTAAGTTATAATTTCCTACACTATGAGCTACAATTTCTAGATTCCTTGTTTTCTTTCTTGTCGTCAAAGCGTCTGTAAACAAATCAATGCAGCAATAAAATGACAAAAGTAATGAATTTCAGATAGTTTTGTTCGATCTTCGGTTAACCAGGTTGGGTCCCAAGGAACAGCTGAGATTTGTGAAAAATGTTCAACAAAAGTTTAATTTGAATATTCATCTGTTGGTGTGATGCCATGTTTGCTGCTGTGGTAAACCCATAACTTACACCTTTTAAGCCTTTACAGAACCACCACCAGCTCTGAATTACAGTGCAGATCGTATGACAACCATGACAGCACGAGCTGCAAAGATTTAGTTCAAAGCAAAGTTATTATTCTATCCTATAAATCCTACAAGTCATTTTAACTCCTCTTACAATGAAGATTTCCATGAGAACCTGTTCAGTTTTACTGCAAAAATGAGCTCTAGGATGAAGTTATGAAATGCACAAAAGTGTAGAAGACGCTTCAGTCTGAAACTGGCATATGACAATATAGTAGCTTAATGTTTAATAATTTTCTCAACCCAAGTGTGTTTATGTTGAATCTGGGTATATGCTGTAAAAAAGAGGTGTACCCACTTAATGAATTATTTAAAACACTATTTCAAATTCAAGTTAAAAAAAAATATTAGACCGTCTTGTGATGACTAAATTGGCATCATAAAAGTTCAAAATTCAAATTTTATTTAAACCTCCAAATGTTGCTTATTTGAAGCAATCACTGGTTGCAGCAGTAGACACGTCATCTCTGTAATAAAATATAATATATAATTATGTATAAAAACAATAATAACGATACAGGACAGACAATCTTGCCAAAATCATGAAGAATTGTTTTTTTTTTTTTTTTTTTTTTTTTTTTTTTTTTTTTTTTTTTTTTTTTTTTTTTTTTTTTTTTTTTTGCCCTTGTTTGCACATATATTTATGATTGATACCATGTTGGTATAACCGGAGTTGTATATATGCATTTTAATCTAGTAACCAAGGGTGTTTTGTATGTGTGGGTGTGTGCAAGTGTGCTACCTTCACCAGCCCTCATAACAGTCAAACTATATTTTTATTGATCCCTGGAGAAATCAAACAAGATAAAAGTAAAGGGAGAGTCAGAAAGAGGGATATAAATATTCTGCAGAGGAGGGCTAGAGTCACCGGGTGTGGAGGGTGAGGAGAGAGAGAGCAGGAGAGAGAGACGAGACAGTGGTGGTGCAGTCTGGTGTCTGTGTTGTAATATGCATCAAGAAGAGTTTATAATGTGTTGTTTAAAGAGTAAAAAGTGGACACAAGACAATCAGGTGTTATAAGCAAAAAAGAAAACAGAGAAAAAGGGGGGAGGAGCTTTCTATTTACAATCACATCATTTGAGCGTTTGGGGGGGGTTGGAGGCAGTATTGAAAAGTCATATATATAATAGGCATAGAAGTATTTAAATAGTCATACATGTCCACATATATCAAAATAAAGTTATAAACATAGAAGATAAATAAATAATCCATACACACACACACACACACACACACACACACACACACACACACACACACACACACACACACACATATTCATACAATCAATGAAAATAAACCGTGGATTAATGTGTGGACATCTAAGAGTTTTGCTATGCATAGGTGTAAAATACATATGCACATGTACATGATTATACATACATACAAATATACATTGATACATGCTGTACAGGTGTGCCTAATTGAAGTACACACATATATATATATATATATATACATACATACACACATACATACCTATATATATACATATATATATATACATACATACATATATATATACACATACACACATAAGTATCTATTCATATGATATACATACACATACCTTTAAATCATTGCATATAGTATATCAGTATATGCATACACTTTGCATGTTCATGTCACAATACATTTCCCCGTAATCATTTACTTACACTCATGCAACTCATATTCATACATACATACATACATACATATATACACACACCCATGCATATCATCCATATAAGTATATACATCCACTTGCATGTATCCACATACACCTAAATAGATACATGCACATAGGGATACACACACACAAATACCTAAACATGTACACCCACGCACACACACACACACACACATATACACACACACACAGGTGCGTGCGTGCATGCATTCACACACACACACACACACACACACACACACACACACACAGCTATTCATACATACATACATACCACATACATTCACGCATATACACAACCACACTCACGTATATAACTACACACACACACGCACGCACACATACACACACACAGCTATTCATACGTACATACATACATACATATCACATACGTTTGCACACATATGCACAAACATACTCACGTATATAACTACACACACATATATACACACCAATACATACACATACACACACGCACACACATACACACACACACCCATACACATACACATATAAAACATGCATCTATGTATATAAACTCACTTATTTGCACATAAATACATACAAGAATATAATAATAATAATAATACATTTATTAATTACAAAACTAATAATATTAAGTCATTTAAACACTTCCTCCTTTAACTAGTTATTCTTACCATTCCGTTGTTGGTTCCTATCGTCATCGGTCAGCGCCCCAACCCTCCCCCCAGCCCTGGGCCACCCCAGCCCCCCACGGCAGCGGCCGCAGCCAGCAGGAGGGGAGGGAGGAATCCGAGGCCGCCGATCCCACACCCTCCCTTAGTACAGACCATTACCAGCTGGAGACCCAGCAGGCTCAAGGAAACAAAGCCGCGATATGCCCCCAGATCCCCCGACCCCCAAACATATCGAGCCCCGCACGGGCAAGAAACAGTGTCGCCGGTGGCCCGCCAATGCATCGGCCCCCGCCACGCGCCCCGGCGACGCGACAGCGACACCGAACTCCAGTAGCCACGGTGCCGGACAGGCAAAGAGGGTGGGGCAGGCGGAAGGCGGGAGGGAAGAGGGACAGAGGAGCCAGAGCAGCGCGACCAGCCCAGGGGGGGCCGGGACCGCCACCACCCACCGGCCGCAGATACACATGGCCGGGAGCGGAGGCAGCAGGGCGGGGATACAGCCGACACCCGGAGGCGGCGCAGGAACCAGGAGAAGGAGCCCGCCGACACACCGCAACACACCCAGACAGTAACCGGCGCCTCACCTTCCCCGCCAGAGGTCCCCCCCCAGAGGCCGGCCCCGGCACCAGACCCACCAACCAAGGCGCAACCCAGACCCGCCGGGGCCCCAGAAATCCCAATCGCAGGACCAGATCCGGAAGGCAAGAGCGCGGACCAGGCAGCCAGGCACCCAGAGACCCACCGGGACCGCCCGGCACGTGACCCCCGAAAAGCCCCGCACGACCCCCCCCCACCCCACCCCACCTGGACTTCTCCCCTCCCATTTTTTTTTTTTTTTTTTCTTTTTTTTTTTTTCCTTTTTTTTTTTTTTTTTTTTTTCCCCTCCCCTATTTTTAATTTATTTATTTATTTATTTATTTATTTTTTTTTTCCAATTACAATAGTATATTTTCTAATATGATTGTGTTCGGGTGCATTAAAAACAGAAACTGGCATCTGTAGGGTGGGCACCCCCCACACATCTCAGTTCTTATGGTTAAGTTTGTGTGTTTTTTTTTTTGTTTTTTTTTTTGTTTTTTTTTTTCCTTCCCCCTATTTTTAATTAATTTATTTATTTATTTATTTATTTTATTTATTTATTTTTTTCCAATTAAAATAGTATATTTTCTAATATGATTGTGTTCGGGTGCATTAAAAACAGAAACTGGTATCTGCAGGGTGGGCACCCCCCACACATCTCAGCTCTCTCCGTTATATTTGTATATTTTTTTTTTTTTTTTTTTTTTTTTTTTTTTTTGGGCATATATGAGAGGGGAAGGGGGGGGGTAACAGGGAGGGGAGGCCCGGCGGGGCCCAGGGGTCACCACCAAGCAAGCCCCGGGCAGCCACAGGGGACCAGGCCAACAGCCACGCCCGAACCATCAGGACCCCCCACAAAAGGGCACCAGAGCCCCCGAAGAGGCTGAGCCACCCCCCCAGCCGCAGGCCAGAGACCGGTGCCGGCTCCAGCGAAGGCCACCAGGCAGGGCCGTACGGGGCCGCCACTGACGCGGAAGTTGGATGGCGGCGGAGCCCCAGTCCGTGCCCCAGCACCACCCCCGGGTGCCGACCGCCCCCCCCGCCCCATACCACCGCCAACACCCAGTGCACCGCAACCGATAGGGATGGCAACACCCAGCCCCCCAACGCGCGCCGCACCGCCCCCGCCCCCCCAACCCCTCAACCCACCCAACCCCCCACCCACCAACCGACCCCCCCCCCCGCCCGGCCGCGGCCACCGGGCGGTAAGTCACCATCGCCACCGGGACCGCAGAGCGACAACCGACACCTCAGCAGCACCCAGCAACACCGCCATCAAGCACAGGGGGACAACAGTCAGAGCGCCGGGGGGCGGTGACGTACGCGACCAAGTTCCAAGGGCACAACCGGGCCCCACCAACCATCAATACAGTCAATTTGGATGAAGGACCAAGCAGCCGCCGGACCCACCCCCACCCCAGCGGGGGCAGCGGCCGCCGGCCGGGAGAGCCGGCAGCCAAAGATTTAAGAGGGAAAAAAAAAAAAAAAAAAAAATTAAATAAAAATTGTAATAATTTATCAAGCTATCAAGGCAAGAGAGAACGCACGGGCACAACCCCAATAACGACAACAACCACAAGAGATTCTGCCCCCCCCCCCGACTTACCAATCTAGTTCAGCGGATTATCAGGCTAATAAAAAAAAAAAACCTGCTAATTGCAATCAAGAACAACGAGGAGTGAAAATGTTAGTTTGTGAAGGATGACATAAATTTATTCCAAATTCGGTTAAAATTTGGTGTTTGGTTTTTAATTGAGGCAGATAGTTGTTCCATTGATATGAAATCAGTTAATAAGTTTTTCCAAAGGACGATATTGATGGAGTTTTTAGTTTTCCAGTTCATGAGGATTGTTTTCTTGGCGATGATTAGGGCAATAGAAAGAATTCTATTGGAGGTGTTATCCAGTGATAGAGTAGAGAAATCTCCCAGAAGGCAGACTGATGGTGACAATAGAATGCGGCAATCCAGAAGTTGAGAGAGAGAGTCAGTGATGTTGTGCCAGAAGGTTTTGACTGGTTCACAGTCCCAGAGAGCATGCAAGTAGGTGTCCGGTAAATTTTGTGTACACTGTGTGCAAATTTTCGTATCCTTAAATCCCATTTTAAACATTTTTTCCCCCGTGAAATGAATCCTGTGAATTACGTTGTATTGTATAAGTTGTAGATTAGCATTTGAGGTGGATATAAATATATTTTTACAAATTTGAGGCCAGAAGTCAGCATTGAAGGAAATCTCTAAATCTTGTTCCCATTTAGTTGTTGGGATGGACATTGTAGACTTGTTTATCGCAATTAACTTATAAATTTTGGATAAAATTTTATATTGACTGGTAATTTGAGTTAATTCTGAAATCAGCAGAGGGAGGTTTAGGTTGGGTGTTTTACTACTTATTTTTGTCTTAATAGCAGATTTAATCTGAAGATATTCTAGAAATTGATTTCCTCCAATGTGATGCTTCTGTACAAGGTGAGAGAAAGGAACCAGAGTGTTGTTTTCGTAGATGTGTTTGAGGTGCGTGATACCCTTAGTGACCCATGATGCTAGATTTAATGGTTTCCCGTTTATCAGAAAGTCCGGATTATTCCAAATGGGAGTGTATTTACTCGGTGTTACTGACGTGGCGTTGACCATTTGGTAGAAGTCCCACCAGGCTGTCAGAGTTGAGGCTATAATTGGGTTTTTGAAACAGGGGTGACGAGTAATAGTACGGCTTATAAATGGCAAATCAGAGATTTTTATTTCATTACAAAATAATTGCTCTAGCTCTATCCAAGAGCAATCACACTGATTTGGTTTGATCCATTTATAAACATACTGGAGTTTATTTGCAAGATAATACTGAAGGAAGTTTGGTGCCTCCAGACCACCATGTAATTTAGTTTTTTGTAGCGTTGATAATTTAATTCTAGCTTTTTTGCTTGTTAATCATTCAACGCGAAACACAGGATTTCTGATGTGAATGCGAAAACATAAACGCTTGATCTCCCAGCCACAAAGATCAACTTACCATTTCCAGAGATGCGATTATCCATCTCCTTGTATCCGTGATTTAGAGCTGCGTTAAGTTGAAGGCAAAGTCCTGCGTACTGCAAAATCCTCATTATCACTCCAAACGCCTCCATCGTTTCAGCCGGTATTTCACTCAGTTGTATGAAATGGTCACACTAAGTGGAAAGCATCGATAATAAGAAATCCACGCCGGCGCTGAGCATCCCTCGAAGACATGCAGGTGGACCTGGAGAGGAGAGACGCGTCGGTGTGATGCGGTCAGGGAGGCGGAGGGAGAAGCGTCTTAGGTGCAGTGGCTGAAGTCAGTGAGGCGGATGGATCTATAAGAAATTTTAATTGCTATAAGTTCTGTCCTCAACCTGTTTAATAAACCTGCAGCCTTCTTTGGCAATATCTCAATAGAATATAGTGGCGAGATTCCTAACAGGTGTTTTGTTCTCCTAATTTAAGATGTATTTTTGAGTAATTGTTTGCATGCCATTGTATTATCTTATGCTTAAGTCTCTTTAAAAAATCCAAAAAAAATCCACCTGAACTTTGAATTGCTACACAATTTTCTTACACAAAACACTACCTATTTCTGGTGGTGAAGAGACGGGCACAGTTTCCTCACAAACCTACTGGTGAGGGATCAGGGGGTGGACCTAACTTATTATCCCCATACCTGTATTCCTTCTCTCAGAGCACTTTGCCTCCACAGCGCAAAGACAGGCACATCAGGCTAATTGGTGGCTCTAAATTTGCTGTCAGCCTGCATGGTTGTGTGTCTCTTTGTGTTATACTGTTGCAAAGTGATGGCCTGTCCTGGGCGTACCACCACCTCTCGTCCGTGACAGCTGGAATTGTCTCTAGCCCTCTGTGACCCTGACAGGATGAAGCTGGTAAATAAAAGAGATGGATAGGTTTAAATCTCTGCACAAAGCTAAGCCACCACAAGGTAATTTTTTTTTTTTTTTTTAAGTGCTGGAGGGCTGTATCTGTTTATTCATTATACTCACTATGACAGTTGGATCCTCAGTGGCTGGCATGTTAAAAATGCTGAAACTATGTTGAAACCTTTCTTGGTCACTGCTGTTTTCTCCATGTAAACTTGCCTACTGCATGTAAGTCAGTTACACCACTATTACTGCTGCCTTGCTTGTAAGAGAGGATAGTTGTGATAAAACAGTGACAAGCAGGTAGTTGTTATCTTTTGTTTTGTGTATCTTTTAGTTTTGCATCTCTACTGTCATTTGTGATGCATTTGCATGAAGGTTAAATGGTATAATAGCATTAACTACTATTTGAATCACATAGTTGTTTTTTACACAGTATTTAATAATTATATACTTGACCATCAGAGAAACAAAGTTTTTTTATGATAAGTAAGAACAAAAAATAAGACATCACTGAATTGACATTGAATCCACACTGTGCTCAACCCACCAACGTCCTGATAGTGCTGACAGATATGAGCTTGCTACTGTTTATTTTGAGCTTGAAATCTATGTAAATATAACAGTGAATAAATAAAACCTTCATCAAGTTTAGTTTTTAAGTTACAGTATCATTTTGTTAATTTTTGAACTTGTTTAAGACAGATGTGTCTCCGCGTGCAGCCGTTGAATCTATCATGCACGCTTTTGTAAAGGATTCTACAGATAAATATGGGGCCATCTGCCCAATTGTTCAAGCTTGTTAAAATTGTGTCATGCAACAAAAAAAATGATTTAAGACACATCAGCAAATCTGCATCAGACACCAGAATGTCTAAGAAAAATGAACTAAGCACAAATTCCCGACCTCAACCAATTAAAAGTTTTTTTCAAATTCACTTTTGCACATGACTGTTTTGTACAAACTGATATGTATCTCTGCATGCCCACATTTCAGTAAAATTATTAAAATTACTGTAAATTGTGTTTATTTATTTACTTAGTTGTTGCACTATAATGGTATGATTATAGAATAATGTACGAGTATAATGAGTATATAGGCATGTCATCATCAAATGTAGTTGCACATGTATGTGCATTTGTTTTTCTTTAATCTGCAACTGGTTGTACTCAAAGACACTTCATCCTCATAACTTTGATTAACTGTGCAGCGGCCTGACATGTGGAGCTCATCACATTCATTCTTGCTCTTCAGTTGGCAAGAAAAAGGGAGAATTTTTTTATATATAAGCTTGAGAACAGTGTGCTATGATTTCTGTCATTCGGGCTCACCGGATTTATATTTGTCATGTGAGCACATAGCTTTAAAGATGTTTTCTACACCAAGCCACCTTTTTCTTTATTTTAGTGTCAATAATACAGTGATAGAAGGCGAGCAATGAAAAAAAAAAACATGTTCCAGGTTTAGACATTTGGGACATCAAAAGCTAAAAGCTTTCCACATCTGTAAGCATGAACATACAGCACAATACGTAAAGTTTGAAAGTGCTTCATTGCTTTACTGGGAAACCAGTTAACTTTCTCATAGGAACCCTTGAATTTTTCTGTGTACCTGGTCAAAAGGAGGTGCACGCATCTTGTTTATAGGTTTTTCCTTTTGGCTTCTTTCTTTAGTTTATTCTTTCTCATCTTCCTGTGGACGGGGCAAACTGGCCATCTGGATGTTCTGTGAAAGTCCAAAGCAGCCGGCTGGATGGGACACGGTTAATCTGAACAGACAGCTAGAGCGTAATGTTGACAGTTATGAGCAGAGGGGACCAGTCAAAGATCTGATAAAGAGGACTGCTTTGTTAGTGTCTGTGCTTTAGTCTTTGTGACCATAATGTGAAAGGGAGCTGGGAAAAGGTGAAAGAAAGATGACTGGAGACAGATGCTCTTTAAATGTAAAAAACTGCAATAGTAATGTTATTACCCACTAACGGTGTCGGGGGCCTTCTGGCTATTGAGGCTGAACAACATCTCTGTGGTCATGGTAAAGACAGCAATAGGACTTTCAGGTGGGCCATTGTTCCAGGAAAGTAAATAGGCAAGGACTAAATTATATTCAGAATAAATATAACTGTAGTTGTGCTCTTCTCACTCTGGCCAGCCTTTGTCAAAGGAGTTTTCATGACAGGCCCACACTTACGTGCACAACGGCACTCTCATTTGTCTATTCAAAGTATTTGATCAACTGAAATAAATGAATCATTTTACAAATATAACACCTGAATCAGTTCATTGAAACTAATATTATTATTAATATTAAGCTCTCAAAATGTTGTATCATTGATGAGTATTTGTTATGGTATCATCCTGTGCTCTGATCCACAGCCTGAGACATCTGCTGCATTGACCCTGTATTGACACTGTATTGACACTGGCAATTGGTTTAATACAGTTGCCTGTAGTCTTGTCTAGAAAAAAAAACAAAAAAAAACTTAATTGGGGAAAAGACACATTTAGAAGATCAGGAAAGCTTGCAAGAAATATACAATCTAATTATTGTCAGTGGAACTGTAAATATGAATTTGAATCATTGATTACTGCAGTAATGCAGGGTGATTACAGCATGTGTGTTGACTGTGGTTGGCCTACTAGGGATGAAGTCCAGGGTTGTTTTTTAAACTCCTTGTTACGTCCTTTGTTATAGGTGTCAGCCCATTTAGTTTTATTGAAGCTGATGAATGCGGACGTGACCCCAGAAGACAGACTCAACACCTGGCTGGTAGCTCCGGGATTCGCACTAACTGCCTCAGACAGCCCAGCCAGAAATGAGGTATAAAGCTTGTGTGTGTGTGTGTGTGTGTGTGTGTGTGTGTGTGTGTGTGTGTGTGTGTGTGTGTGTGTGTGTGTGTGTGTGTGTGTGTGTGTGTGTGTGTGTGTGTGTGTGTGTGTGTGTGTGTGTGATGTACTGGTTATACAGCCTTGGGCCAGTTAAATGTAAAATTAAGGGAATGAATTGAGAATGTGAGTCAACTACAGAGTGGATTTCAAAGCCTCCACAGAAGCTTTGTGACGTTCATTATTTATCGCGTTCTCTCTGACAGTTCAGCTCCTCTTTACCTGCTACTCAGCAAAGACGTGCTTTATTCTCTCTGAGCAGACTGATGCAGTCTGCAAAGAATGTAGCATACAACAGTTTCTCTCTGTGTGACAAAATAAATATTTTTTTTAGATTGTATTTGTAAAAGCATGTTTTTGTTGTGTTTACTGGCAAATAGAAAAATTCATAGCTGCTCTTGTTGTTTTGTGAAAAATCAGGGATTTGATCACACTGAAGTTAAAGCTGAGACACAGCAATTCAAGTCTGCCTTCCCCTTAACAGGAAACAATTCCAGTGTCTGAAATGATGCCATGGTGTGGTGCATTATATGTTTAACAGCAGTAGCTGTCAAGGTTCTACAAATCCACCTGTCTAATGAATAACATAAAGAGACACATTCTATTGTTTACTGCATTCTTTGCAGGCTGCATTGATTTCTTCTCTGAATTGTCCTGAAATCACTGACAGACAAAATGGAAGAACCTGGAGCACTGAAGACAAAGTAGGACTGTTTGGAAGTGAGTACTACAAGTATGTGTTTCACCAAGATAAAGCTGCAGGAAAATATTTTGGTCCACACATCTTTCATGCAGGGAGATAGACTCTGCAAACAGAGCAACAAGATCTAAAGGAGGATGTGGTTGCAGGGCTTATTAACATGAGACAGTTTAATCCTGGACACGCTATTGTGAAGGAGTGTGTCTGCATCCTGGATTTTGAAGAGCTTCCTGTAATATTCCTGACATGTTTTCAACTAAGAGTTCAACTTGCCATTGCTGAGTGTGACATCAATAGCTCAGCTGCACAAAACCCTTTAATGCATTCATGGAGATCTCTGGAGATTTCAACAATTCATACAATTCATTTTAATGAAATTCAGCGCTGGTCTGTTTCATATTGTGGAGGGGGAGGCAGTTTTTATGTTTATCCATCATGTTGTTGCATAAAGCCACTTTAGTGAGCCCACAAGAGGTTGCATGTGAAAACCTTTTGACTGTCCTGAACTGAGCTTTGCGCTGACACTGTACTTTTAACATGGTTAAGACTGAGCCTTTGTGACCAAGCAGGATGGATGAAACATGTTAAGAAACGTGTGTCTACTTTGTAGAGTCATTCCCAATAAAACATGAACCTGGCTTGCCAAGTCACAGTAAAGGTGCCACTAAAATGTGTTTACTGTAGAGCATCGGCAGCTCCCAAGTCAGATCCCACCGATGATACTTGGATGGATAAAATACTAACAACAAGTCAGCAAAACAAAATGATCACTCCCATCAATTGCAAAGTGACATTCAACAACATTGACAACATTCAAATGTCTAAATATCAGGTTTTTTTGTGTCCGTTGAATTACTGTGACTTCATAATCGCCTTTATATTTTCATTCCTCTGTTCATTTATTGTTCATCCGTTTTGAATTTTAGCTTTGGTCCATGTTTCTTTTCTCCTTTGGAGTCTTTCTTGTTAAAAAAAAATCCCTTCTGCCCAGTAACTCAGCTTTTTAGCTTTGAAGTTTTGTGAGTTATGTTGCTGTTTTAGAAAAGTCGAGGAAGCAACAGTGTGCGAGACAAATGGTGTTTCCCCTCTTCTTCAGTGCTCTGTTTACCAGACTTAATAACAGTATACCTTTTGGCTCTGGACTGTTTAAAAATCTTCCCACTGTTCAGCGCTTCATGAATATTAAAAAAAGCTCAAAGCAATATCACAGTATCTTTTATTACATGAGGTGGTGATTTTAAATTTTAAATGTTAATATACAAAGTCCTTGTCTTTTCTTTTTTAATAAGAAGCCCGTTTTGTATCCTTTCAATTTAGCTTAGGGATATAACTTTATCAAATAAACATGTAAATCTTAAAGACTATCGGCCTTTGACTATGAGTCAGATATATCTATTCTCTGATGAAGATATACCAGGTTTGCAGTCTGAGAATACCATCCCTCTTTCAGGGTCAAGTGGAGGAGAAATCATCCTGCACGATGCCGGTCTGTGAAAATGAAACACAGAACATGTGTTGTCGAATCGTCTGTCATCACAGCTGCACATCCACCAGACAGGAAACTGTCAAATCTCCCTTTGTAGAAGTGATCTGCCTAAACAAGTCCCCACACAAGCATTACACCAAGACACCGGCTCTCAATAGGGGGAGATGTGTTTTCACACTCCACAGAATTTATTAGCAGCCAGGGCAGATTGTTGGCGAGCTTCTCTGCTCTGTCTCTACCTGTCATCTCACTGGTCGTTCAGGAAAAATCATATGATGGCAAGTACCTCACCACCATTTACTGGTTCAGTGGATATAGCAGCACGCTCCAGTAAATCTTTGCCATTCTGTTCTGGTACGATTTTAACTTGATGCTGCTGCCGCTGAGAGGCAAAGAAGTCAACTTGCATCCTGGCAGCAGCTTGTGCTGGACATTCAACCGCCTTCTCTTGCAGCATGAACAGAAACATGGGAAGTGAAACATGGCAATGAATGTGTTGTGCATCAAAAGTAAATGAAATGCTGCTTCACTCTTAGATTTTATTTGGAAAATGTAATTCTTTGTGCAACACCTTTTTTTGTTACAAAACGTAGGCAGCAATTGAATTAGCTGTGATTTGTACAAGCATTTTTCATTTGAGGACATGCAAATTAGCTGGAAATAAAATATTAGGCTTTTGCCTTATAATCGCCAATAAATGCTTTTTATAAGCAACAGACTCAGCAGTTTGTACCTCCTTAAATTCAAACTTCTTTGGATTCACAATGCCAAGACAAGCAAGCTCACCTCTAGTTATTTAAGTGTGCAGTGTTAATACACTTTGTCTCTGCTCAGGAGGAAATACAATCATTTGTGCTCCCACTCTCTGCAGCCGCTGGCATTTCAGCACAGTGGGAGCAGTTTGCCCTTAACGGCTTTTTAATCTTTCACCAAAGCTCATCAGTCTTAACTGGAAAGAAATAGGTGAGACATTTTTGACTCAGAATAACCTGAGGCATTTATAAGCTTTTTATATTCCTCTAGGATGATAAAAGCCTCATGTCAAATCAAATAACTAATTTTTATAAATAAAGTAATTTAGTAATTGGTTATACTTGTCCTGGAATAATTGTGAGCATTTACAAATGTTCTTTAAAAAAACACCTACATATGGATTAGATTTTATATAGTGTGCATTACAATAAAAGTTGTCTCTAGGTCCTTTCCAGAGACCCAGAACATGAGCAATTATTACATAAACAACGGCAGGGGAAAACTCCCCTTTTAGAGGTAAGAAGCCTTGAGCAGGACCTGGATCATAAGGGGGGACCCACTTGCCGAAGGCCAGTCAGAGAGATGGGAGACAGAGACACACCGTCAAAGATAGATATATTAGTATTAGTTAGCTGGAGAACTAAGAGTTCTATGTACATATGACCAAAGAGACGACTATATAAACAGGTGTAGACAGCAGACACTGGGATGGTCAGGGGGTGGGACTGCAGGTCAGCATGCAGCTCTGGAAACTGGCCTGCAAACATGTACAGAAGAGAAAAAGAGGGGGCAGATCAGCACATGGACTACGTTGTCAGTCCTTGCCGCAGATAATTCTGTGCATGGGAACAGAAAATGAAGCAGAGGTTGTTTCAGTTTGACAGCACCTGTCTGAGGATGTTTAGTTAGATGATTAGGGTTCGTGAAGATGTTCTTGTGTTTGTGTGTTTGACCTTGAACCGCAGCTCACAGCTCAAATCTGCTTTCAATTTGAAATGAACATAGGGCAGTTTTTCCACAGCTGTGAGCCATCCCCACCATGAATCTGACGACTGGCTTTTCTGTGGACTTTTAACTGTTGTGTCTCTGGGATTTGGCCCAGCTCTCTAGGATGAAAGCTGCAGACTGCGGAGTGGACTGCCATGTGGATTAACGCAAAAGCCTGAGCCTAATTTGTACTATACAAGAAATTATACACATGCAGACCTACGTATAAATCTCTGGGAGATATGAATTATTTATACTGAGAGTAATTCTGAGTAATATTTGTTCAACAATTATCCCCTGTTTTATGAACAATGTAATATTTGCTGGGACATAAATTCAAGGACAAAGATGTTTTTCTTTTATTTCTTTTTGACACATTTAATAAAGATTTCTGGTGAAAATGTGTCTGTTTTTTTCTTTGACATTGCAGAGGCGATTTATTTTATTCGTTATTTATTACTGTCCTTTTTTCTATGTAGCCCTGTATCCAAAAGCACAGCTGAGCCTTTCCCTTGCCACTCAGCAAGTTGCTACTGCAGTATTACAGCAAAGAGAGGCTAAATATTGATGCGGTGGTGAGGTGTAGGTGAGGTGTAGGTGAGGCTCTGCTGTAGGGGGCGCTACTGAACAGCGGTTCAGCTGATTGCGGCAGCAGCTGGTTGACCAGCTATCATCACTTATCCTGCTAACATTTCTTTTACCTAGACAGTGACATCTGGGACTGGAGGAGGCTACTGAGCAAGACGAACTGTGTTCAGCTCTGAGAGAGTAAACTTTATAAATAAAGCTGACTGTTCTAGTGGGATTAAGTGTTACGAGAAAGTCTTTTAAGCCTTTTGCATTACTTTTTTTTTTTTAAAGTGAGTATGCCCTGCAGGAAATTCAGCCAGTAACCTACTTCAGGTGTTGTCAAATGTTGGCTTGGCATCTGCCCAGAGAGCTTTTTGTTTTGTTTTAGTTATTAACTTTTCTTTGGTTGCACTAAAATATATTCAGAAACAACTTACTGTTAACAATGTGGTGGGCAAATATGAACTTTTTTTGTTTTGTTTCAGCAGAATTATGATCTTTTTCAGCTCTGACCACACACCTTGCAGACTGTTCTGGTGAAGCTGGATCTCCTGCCTTTCTCCTAAATTAGAGGGGTTTTGGACCTGAATTTTAACAGTTTTTAACAGTCACATTAAGACAGGAGTGAAGTCAGCCTATTATCACCTAAGCAGCATATCAAGGATTAAAGGACTGATGTCTCAGCAGGACTTAGACAAATGTGCCTACGCTTTTCTCTAATGCTGTTCTCACAGGTCTCCTTAAAGCAATCCATCAAACGCTGCTGCCCGAGTCCTCACTAAGACCCAGAGAGTGGACCATGTAACTCCAGTTCTGAGATCTTTACGCTGGCTTCCTGTCTGTCACAGAATAGGTTTTAAAATCCTGCTTTGGTTTATAAACTTCTGAATGGCCTCAGGCCAAAATACATCTCTGACCTCCTGGTCCATTATGAACCAACCAGAATCCTCAGATCGTCAGGGTCACGCCTACTTTCTGTACCCAGAGTTAGCTTTAAGTCAAGGTTGAAAACATTTTATTAATTGCTGCATTTCAGTAATCCACCACAATGCACTACAACCTTTATTCCTTGTATCTCATTTGTTTAATTCTTTATAATTTATGTCTTTCTGTCTTTACTTTCTCCTTTTAAACTCTTTTACTGTTTAATTAATTTTTTTAAATATTTTTATATAAAGCACTTTGAATTGTCTTGCACATGAAATGTGCTGTACAAATAAACTTCCCTTGCTTTGACGAGATTCTTCCCATCTCATTTCTAGTAGCTAAAGGAAAACTACAGCTCCAGGAAGGATGTGAACTCTGTGTGACTGATTGCCAGCGAGGAGAGTTCTCTTCATCCTCCCGACCGGAACTTATTGAAAAATAAGTCTGATCCTTCTTTTTGAAGCCAGTGATATTTTTCATCCCTGATCACACCTCCTGCAAGCTGTCCTGTTGATAATTATCAGCCAGAGACAACTTTCTGCCACTAGAGCATACTTATACCAACATACCACAACATATTTCACTTGAAATATGACAATAAACCGATGATAAATCACGGATGGATGGATGGATGGATGGATGGATGGATGGATGGATGGATGGATGGATGGATGGATGGATGGATGGATGGATGGATGGATGGATGGATGGATGGATGGATGGATGGATGGATGGATGGATGGTGTGAAATATGAAAAGAACGCTGCATGTGCAATTTTATTTGTCCATGGACATGTAGAACTGTAACTCTAAAAGATGTTAAGAAGCATTTAATTCTGTACGTTTATAATCCTATTATCATAATACTGTGTGGCTCAGCAGTATACTTCTTAGGTTTCTTGCTGAAACAAAATCCTGTTTGCTTTACAGATTGTAATTTAAGCATTTCAAGACAAGTATTTTTAAATCCATCATGAGTTATGGGCGCCTCACACCAGTGTTTGCATTGGTTTGCTGCTGGTAGTCATAAATGTGTCAGTGCTTTGATGACACTATAAGAAAAGATGATGAGCACTGCGAGGTAAAACAGAGGTCGCCCTCTGATTGACCTTGGCTTGCAGAAAACATGTCCTGTCCTGTGACAGGTCCAGGTTTAAGTTCCTGTGTGTCTGTCCCCTTTTCCTTTCTGTTACTGTTAATAGAAACCACTAGAGCCACAAAATCATGAAAAAAAAACAACTTTTACTTCCTTACTTTTCATCATTTTCATCATCTTAAATGTTTTTTTTTGTTGTTGTTTTTTTGGAAACAGACACATATCCAAGATGATTTTAGCAAACACAGGCTCATCTCAAGGTGGTTCATTGTCAGCCTTCCTGTTTATCATGTATCCTTGCAGATTTACGGCTTCCGAGGAAAGCATATTTCTCGTCAGTAGACAATGTCTTATCACATCTTTTATGGATCCGCGTCTGACCATGGTCCTGCATCACCTGAATTTGTAAAACGGTGTAATGGCAAAATCTAACGGTCTAATGAGCTTCACCCACTGTTTCAAAAGCAAAAGAAAATATCATTGACTTCAGACACACTTCTGCACATAAACCTAGAATTATACACTTATAAAATGATACAATGTCCAGATTGTGGGTTCTTATAAAATACAGTATTATGGATCTCTGTTTTATTGTGAACACAATGGTGAAGTCAGATATTAACAGTCTATTTTAAAATGAGGACGATAGAGAATCTATCTGATGAGCATTCTGAACTGTTTTAGTACATTTTAACTCACTTTTGGTGTTATCAAAAGTATTTTGTCATTTTTCTATATCAATCTTTTAGTAACTTGAAAATAACTGGAGCCAAACAAAGACATTTGTATTTTTTTTTATTCAATAATTATGAAAGTCATTCCTTTAAAAGCTGATTGAGACCTTTGTCTTTAGCAAACACAATGCTTTTATTTTGCCTTTTACATAGTCTATGATGTCTCTTTCATAAATCTTGCTTGTATTTATATTGTATTTTACTGTGAGGCACTTTGCGATTATTATCTCTGAACCGTGCTATATCAATAAACTACTCCGTTATTTACAACAAAATATGCTGTTAGATTTATGGATCAGCCCACTTTAAGTCCCTATTTCCAATAGTAATAATGCATCCCGATTTTTGTGATAGTGTCCTTAAAAGCAACACATTTAAGCACTGCCCTCCAAATAAAGTCACACACAAAATATTTTTACTTAGTTTGGCGTGAATTCTGCAAACTATAACGTTTCATTTGTTCCTACACTGGAGCTGTGGTTCCTGGTGATCTGGCTCCGTGAGGGTACAAGTGTGAGGCCTCTCGTTCTGATCAATAACTAAACTGTACAGTACCTTCTTTTAAAAGGACTTGTTAGGGCTCATTCGATTGCAATATTATATATATATATATATATATATACATATACAAATTACATCTTGTGGCACTGTGAAGAAATTATTCATGCATCTTTAAAGAAAACACAAACGTCAAATACTATTGCAGTACGGATAAAGGATGTGTGAGGTTGGTCTTTTGAAAATTGTAATAAAACATAACTTTTTTGTTTTTTTCTGTAGAAAACTGTGATTAAAGTAAAAAGATAAGACATGGGGATAAAAAGCTGGGACAGTAAGAGTAAAATGGTAAGTTCAGGGACATTTCAACAAAATGTGGCTGGGAATCAAACCTCCAGTGTTCCACTCCGAACAGAATCCTGCAGAACAGAGATGGATGAGGTACCGGAGAGACAGAAAGGAGGAGATAGAAAGAGAAAGAGTACATGCACTTTCTTAAACTAATAGTGCAGATTTGCAAACAAAAACAATCACACCAAAAACAGAACATTTATTAAAAGAGAAGGATGACAGGGAATATTTGACCTCTTTCATTAATAAATTGTTAAAGTCTTCTTGTAACTCACATAATACTTCCCTGAGCTACTTTTTTGGCAATTCAAAATTGACATTTCTAAGGCAGCACAAAATACTTTCGTCATGTCAAAATGTCTTTTATCAAGTCTCATTTGAATAGATTTTAATTTAGTTTTAGGAAGCGTCAAAGTGTCTTCCTACTACCTAAGTTATTTTGGACTCCCATCCCAGTTGTCTCTGTGTCACACATCAACAATGATGAATTTAGCTCACAGGGCTACAGTTAACATCCGAGAGGTGATTAACAGACCCAAGAGAGTAATGATAGATGAGAAAATGAACGAGAACAAAACAAAGTAATCCAACACTGTTTTACAAATTTTTCTATGCAATAGGATTTTTGCTGATGTGTTTTCTGTTAAGGAGTTTAACATTTTTGATCAGATTTTGCTCAATTTAAATTTGAATACAAATGATTTCTCCTTATGTGACTCATGTGATTTACTGTTTCTTGCATCATGTGAATATCTGTTTATACTGAGTCAAAATATGTGTAGGGACTTGACAAAAAAACATTTTTGTATTTACATTTCAAAGGAAAAGCAATTCTTTATTGCTCATGTGGAATAATTCACATGATTTTCTGATATACAGTAAACTTAAAAGAAAACCAACCTGTACAAAAAAACTGCATTATATTTTAATTAATCCCCAAACATTAAATGACATAATATTTTGTAGCATAGTTGGTCCCATGGTACAATTCCCAGCTGCTGAAATGCAACTCACCAGACTGACAGATGAGTCAGAGAACAGACTTGAATCTCTCACACTGTCCCTTTGGAGGTCACTGAGCCTTTTGTGATGTTTCCTACAATCTCCATTTATGGTGCAATTTTAAGGGGAAAGAAATATAAAGAGGTGACAAAAGCACACAATTGTCCAGTTCCAAAAATGCTTATTTTCTCATGTTTAATGTTAGGCTGAATGCTGAATGACATTTCCATTATACAGCTGTAGCAGCAGAGACAAGCAGAATATAATAAAAATGTATAGGCTAACAAAAGATTCAACTTATGATGATTTGTCTGTGAGACAGAACCGAATTCTGTACAGTTTCAAAAAGGTTTGGTTGGTGTTCGAGGCACATTCCTGCATAGTCGTGTCCACAAACATGGATTAGGAGCTACAAATCAGACTGCGATGAAATGGCGTATAATGTGTGAGTGTGTGTAATAAACAGCTTATTTTGAGGCCTGCACTTGTGTAAAATCTCTCACATGAAGACTTCACTCACTTTCTGACCTGCAATCAACGCTGCTAATATCAGCGTACCTGATAATAAGTCTGCCTTTCAGGGACCAACATGCAAGCTGTTTTACGCTTCAGTGCCAACAACGCTGAACCAACGAAGAGGAGCATCTGTTTTCGTGTGAGAAATTATTATGTTAGGCGTTAAGAAGTCTCACCAAAAAAGTGCTGTGTTTTCTTTCTTTGACTTTCATACATCAAGTGTTGTTATTTTTATTAAGACGATCTGTAGGCAAATTCTGTCTTTATGTGTTTTTATGATGTGTTCATTTCATAGAGTATTCTCAATTTATCTGCAGTATCTCTCTTAATGATGAAAGCTGTTATGTAAGCTCTCATTTCAGTGTTAATATCCATTAATGAAACACGTTTAAATAAAAGAAAAATCAATTGGTTTTAAGTGTCGAGACATAATTAGAAGAAAAAACATCATCTGGTCCATTACGTATAAAAAATGTCAGATGAGCAATAGCAGATGACTCATTAAATTGTGGCATTGACTAAATAACAAAAATTAAACATAAATGTAGAAGCAGCATGTGAAAAACTAAGAACACCTCCTGATTCAATAGCCTGTTGAACCACCTTTAGGAGCAGAAAAATTACAGAAGTAAACATTTTTGTGTAAGTATTTTCAGCATGTTTTCATTTTCAGTCTGTATTTTAATTTTATTTACACCTCTTAAGATACTACCACAGTTTATGACTTAGCTTGAAGCCTGGACTTAGATTACATTTTTGCATCAATTCATTTCTCTTTTTCAGCTCTTCTCCCGTAGTTTTTTTGGCATGCTCGTGATCATTGTTCTACTGCACGACCCAGTTTTGACCACCAAGCTTCAGGAGTCCGTGATAGATGTAGCGACTACAAGTCGCCATGGTCCTGTGGCTGTGAAACAAGACCACGTCATCTCCTCTCCACCACTGCGCTGACGGTCGTCACAATTGTTGGTTCTGACACGCTGCATTATGTTTTTTTCCAAAAGCAGTGTTATGGCTAAAATCCTACACTTTGGTCTCACATGTCCTTCTTCTTCTTGTGCCTTTAGCTGTTCCCTTCAGGGGTCGCGACAGCGGTTGCCAACTTTCTGTAGAGTCAATCGCTACAGACCTCCAAACTTCATATGGCCTTCAGATTACCTCAAGAACAGTGCACAGAGAGCTTCATGGATGGATTTCCATGGCCAAGCAGCTGCATTCAAGCCATACATCACCAAGTGCAATGCAAAGCTGCTCTGTGGTGCAGTGGTGTAAAGCACCTCACCACTGGACTCTAGAGCAGTGGAGACGCCTTCTCTGGAGTAATGAATCACGCTTCTCCATCTGGCAATCCGAGTCTGGGTTTGGTGATTGCTAGGAGAACGGTACTTGTCTGGCTGCATTGTGCCAAGTGTTAAGTTTGGTGGAGGGCTTATTATGGTGTGGGGCAACGGCAAAATTACTACATTTTAACATCTGATATGTTGGTTCATGTTCTGTTAAATAATAACAATATAGGTTATTAAGATTTGTAAATCATTCCATTCCTTTTTTTTTTTTGTTAATGTTTGCACAACATTTTGGAATTCGTGTTGTATTTATATTTTATGTACTATCAATCAATTCAGATTTTGTTTATATTTTGGTCACTGGCCCATCTTTTTGGGAATGGTTTATAGTCACAGCATTAGGATTGTGTTGGTAGGTTTTTTTTTGTTTTTTTTTTTGTTAAGGTAAACCAAACTATAAAATGTCTTTTAACATAAAATTTCTAGAAACAAAGACAAATTATTTGATTGATAGTGAAAGGACAGTATGAAGAAATGTGTACTACATTTAACCATGTGGCATGTAGTGGTGAACCGGCACAATGAGGGTTTTCTTTAAGAGAAACATCAAAGCAACTGCTTTTTTCAAAGAAAGTGTTTATGTGTTTTCTGGTGAACTTGGCACCCACATATTCAGTAGAAACAAATTAGAGACCCACCATTCAAATAACTTCAAATTGACAGCACAGTCAATTCTTTGGAGAAAATCTAATTCCAAATCTCATCAAGATGCAGCCTTTCACGTCTCTTTTTTAACCAGCAAATGAAGAAGCCTCAGTAAGATGTCCTCTCAGGTTTCCTCTCTCCTCCGCTCAGCTGCTCTCAGATCCATTGCCTGTCCAACTCCATCAACAAGTGAACAGCCAGACATCGTGAGGTTAATCTGTGTTACTAATGGAGGCTGAGCTGCCCAAAGACATCGATGATTACAAGTGCTAGAAGGCATCATGAAGTACAGAATTGCATAATCAGGAGTAATTCAAGTCGGGTATTTCTCGTGGTCGAAGAAAGTAACACTACGCAGCTTTTACAGCTTAGTGTTATTTATATTATTGCTTAAACTTAGAGAGATGACTATAAATTCAACTTTTGTTGATTTTACAATAACTCTACATACAGTGTGCAGGTATGTCCTCAGTCACTCAAATGAGACCTATTATCCTGCATGTGCAGTCAGTTATACATGTTTTGTGTAAAATATTAAAAGCCATCTGTTTGTGTTCTTAGTATTAGGTAGAAAAAAAGCATATAACTTCATGCCAGGACAATTGTTTATTATAAATTAAGCCAAAAAGAAAATAAATTCATATAGGCAATACCAACTAATGCTGCCATCAGTATTGAGTATTAGATGTGAGTATTACTGATCATTACCACAACCCTTCTTACATCAGTCATTTTCACCCTGTTTAGCAGTTGAAAGTGCATTAAAGATGCAGTTGAGTGCAGGTCTCAGTATCTATAACCTCTCCAGGTGTGTTGCAGTTACCCATCACTGCTCTGGAAACAGGAATTTTGTCCACAAATTTTAAATTAGTGCTTACTTTTATCATTTCCCACTGACTGAATTGGTTTGCAGTCTATCCCGCCTCCAAGCACCATCATTCAAATCAAGTGTCTTGTCACAGAGGAGTGGGACAGATAAGAGAAGTGCTGTTGTAGGACACATCACAAACATACTGGATTGTTTAATGCACGCTCTGCTGTGAGTGCCAATCATTTAAAAGAGAAGTATTTGTCTGCAGGTCATAAAATAAAGCAGAAAGGGCAAGGTGTGTGATTTAGCTGTCAGTTTTTATGATGTCCACTAAATTAATCTGTTTCATGGTGTGAGCTTGTTCCTTTCACTTATTTGAACATTGTGTTTGAGATTTTGGGGATTTATTTTATGGTATACTGTATCCTTGGATGTTAAGAGTGAAGCCAATTTCTGTTTTTACTTTAAAATCAGTTTATTGTCTTTACCTTAGTTAACCTGCTTCCCATTTTAGTTTGTGGAGCTTTTCTCCCCTGTCTGACTGGCTTTTGTTGTAGCAGCCTACTGCATAATGGAACACAGTGTGGAAGCCTGACAGTTGCATACTGGACATTTTAGTACACCATCTGGGTATAGTTTGCATACCACAAATTGTGCAACTGTTTCATACAATATATATACTATATTTTGGCAAGGTCAAAGTCATTATGTGCTCATAGTGTAGTATAAAGTTTTAGAAATGGCCATCTTTAGTTTTACTACCCATTTAAATGTTAAAACCAATCTATTTTAGATTTTAGTGCTGGTATCCTCCTAAGTATTTCACTGAAACAAAAAGAAGTCATGTTAACGCACAAGTGTTAGGCTGCATGGTGCACTCCAGTGGCCTGAATGTTTCCTGAGCAAAGGTTTTATGGAAGTGCGTGAAGGCTGTTTTTTTTCTGGCAAGGATGCTAAAAAAAACATATATTAAAACACTTAATTTAATTTAGTTTAATAAAACTTTGAGCTAAAAGGAAAAATGTTTAAAATTCCAGAAAAACAAGCAGAAACCAATTTAATCCAATTACTATTTTTGCTGAGGTCAAACCTGCATAAACACAAACGATACTGCAATAAATCTATTTCCATTTAAGAGCTGGAGTGTTTGAACACCTGTCAAGAACGTGGCTGGAGGACACAGAGTGGTACCTCTTAATGCCAAACTGCCTGCCTGTCAGCTGCTAGGGCTTCCATCCATCCAATAATCAGCAGGCCCAGCCCTAAACCTAAACCTGTGACCACAGGACAAAGAAACTAAGTCAACCTGGCTGCGTGCACTCACTGAACATGCAGAATTTTGATTTGTGGCTGCTGACATTCACCAGTATTGATTGAGGTGTCAGGGTGGAAGGTGTAATGTTTATTGATTGTGATGCTCAGCTTAGCCAAAGGGTAAGGTCAATCTTTCAGTCACTCATGAGGATTGCATCCAGAGCTGTGGTAGTCAGAGGTTAAATTGTACAGGGGGTCTCTGAGGTTCAGCCCCAGAACATATGCTTTGAATCTACGGTATGCATATGTTTGCATGTCTGAAATCATTTATATGTCAATACTCTTCCTATGTATGTCTATGTAAATCAAATTTAGATATTTAAATACTTTTTATCTTATAGAAATCTTATCTATAAGACCTAAAAGGTGACAAATCCTTTTTGACTTTAAATTCAGTTATTAAGTAAAAGATAAAAAAGAAAAGTTCTGATCTTTGATGCATGACTGAAATGGAAGATTAGACAGTTGAGGTGTGACTGGAAACCTGTGGTCAAGGGAGGGTGGGATGTCGGCTTTGCTGAAGCCAAAAGAGGAAAAAGCTGAGCTTTTTTTTCTGAGCTTAACCTATTAAACAGCTCGTTCAGGTTATTGGCTCTGTCCAGACTGCCATCTAGTTGATCTTCCTCTCGCTTGACAGCCGTGATCTTTTCCATCCCTGACCACACATCTCAGGGTTGATAACATACAACATACAGCTCATCCAGTTCCTACGGGCAGATATTCCAGGTTTTTCTGCAGAGTTCTCCAGTCCTCCAGGGTTATCTAAGATCTCTTTGTTGCATCTCTGATTAATGGTGTCCTTGCCTGGTCTGTGGTCTCTTCTTCTTGGTTTGCGGTGGTGTAATTTTGTTTCCATTGTTGTGATAACAGTTTAATGGTACTCTAGGTATAGGACAGTACACTTGTGTGCTCTTCACACTTCCACTTACCTTTTCTGTGGTTTCTCTTGCTTACTGGTAGTTTTTATTTATTTATTATGGTTTTGTTTGGGTGATTTTTCTCTAACATTTTCCTGTTTGCATAGTTGTTTTTTCTTCACCAACATAGCTCCATTATATAGAATACACATTAAAATCTATTGAAATCCCTGGCAGAGTAGCAAAAAAATGTGAACGATGTCATTGGAGTGACAACGTCAAGACAATAAGACCACCGATCATCCATCCATTATCAATCCCGCTTACTCCTTCTCAGGGTCACGGGGGTCTGTCGGAGCCTATCCCGACGCATTGCAGGAAAAGGAAATGGTACACCCTGGACAGGTTGCCAGTCAATCGCAAACAATCACAGGCAAACATGCACACTCACATTCACACCTACGGGCAATTTACAATGATCAATTAACCTAGTATGCATGTTTTTGGACTGTAGGAGGAAGCCGAAGTATGTGTGTATGTATATATATCCATCCATCCATTATCTATACCTTACACCTATATCTTAATCCGTTTCCGGGTCAAGGGGTTCTGTCGGAGCCTATCCCGACGCATAGTAGGCGAGGGGTACACCCTGGACAGGTCGCCAGTCCATCGCAGGGCCACATAGCAAGAAAGACAAACATGTGCAGCCACATTCACACCTACGGCCAATTTAGTATGATCAATTAACCTACCCTAAATAACTCACCCATGATATATATATATATATATATATATATATATATATATATATATATATATATATATATATATATATATATATATATATATATATATATATATATGTATATATATATATATATATATATATATATATCTATATATCTATATATATATATATATATATCTATATATATATATATATATATATATATATATATATATATATATATATATATATATAAAAGCCACTATGGTGTGAAGTGCAGGAACATGATACTATAAAAGCCACTTGTGACACTTATTTATTTTATTACTTATTTTGGCAACCAAAATAATAGTTAGTGAGAATAATTCATCTTTTTTCCAGTCAGTGTGAGTGACATCACATAAACATTTAATGACTGTATTGATAAAAGACTAGTATCTGAGTGAAGTGCTCACACAGTGAACGTGTCAGTTAAGCCGTAACTATTGTGGCACAGCACTGCCTCCATGTGGAATCTCAGCAGACCGTTGGCTTCCTGTTTTACTGGAAAACAGGTTTGACTTTAAAGCAGCTGATTTGTTTGTTTTTTCTCACTTACCACACATATAATGAAAAACACATACACATCACTTTATTTCCTCAGATTTATTTCTCAAAGTTTCTTGCAACATTCATTGCTCATGTTACTGAAAAGACTTTTATCAAATGAATCTGGTTTCAGCACAGTTTTAGCATGAAGGAAATGGGAGGCAAAACTAAACAGGAACATTGGACAACACAGTACAAAAACAGAGCAAGCCACTAACCAAATAGCTAAAAGTGTTTCTGTAAACAAATATCTCAGTTTTGTATTTGTCCAGTGGTTAGATTAGATTAGTCGCTTGTCCTCTTGATTAGTTTTTACACTCCACATGAACCTTTGTTTTTGTTTTTACTGATTTGAATGTCAGTGCAACAAGATTAACAAATGCCATCCTAACTGACCTGAACCTTCAGAAAGTGCCGTGATGGCTAGAACAGGGGATACATTTGGTAGTTTCGGGACGCTCAGCTCTCTATTTGAACCCGTTTGACTGTGTTGCATAGCACTTTGAAAGAGGACAGATTAAAGACTAAATTCAGGAGTTTCTGAAAGGTTAGAGGGACAGCTCTCTTTTTTTACAAATTTTAATAGAATCTCCTGGGACTGGTTGATGTGACGGTGGACTTGGTGATGGTGCCACCACTCCGACTGCCATAACCACCAGACAGGCTGGAGCTGGACAGGCCTGGTACAGAACAGAAATGTAATTTATTTAACATCTTGCATGGTTTTGTGGTTCATGTACTATAAAGGATGAGATTTTACAAAAGAAGCTTACCACCACTCCTGCTCTGCTGCACATGGATGGTGGCATTGGAGCCTCCACTGGCCAGTCTGTAAAATAATAGTTAATCATTCATTTACAACTTAAACTCATATTGCATCCATGAACTGGTAAATATTCAAGTTTATTGCACCTGGATTCCTCTCCTTCCAGCAGTTTTCTGTAGGTGGCGATCTCAATGTCCAGGGCAAGCTTTACGTTCATCAGCTCCTGGTATTCGCGGACTTGGCGGGCCATGTCCTGCTTGGCTTTCTGCAGCGCATTCTCCAGTTCCTTGATTCGAGACTTAGCATCCCTCACTGCCAACTCACCGCGCTCCTCAGCCTCTGCGATCTGAGCCTCAAGGTTGGCTCTCTGTAAAAAAAATATGTCACAAATAACTTATGAACTTCCCATGCTCTTGAACAATAAGGTCTTCTACAAGAGACATTTTTTGTGTTCATACCTGTCCCTTGATGGCTTCAATTTCATTCTGATAACGGGAAATCATGCGGTTCAGCTCGGCAATCTCAGCCTTTGTTGTGCGCAGGTCTTCACCATACTGTCCTGCAGAGTTTGCCATCTCCTCATACTGTTGTGGAAAAATGATGATAGATAGGAAATCGGCGGTGCTGTTATTACTCCCATAAGCACACATTCATACAGGGTAAAAGTGATGGCTTTAGTTTTACTCACCTTCTGTTTGTACCAAGTCTCAGCTTCAGCCCGGCTGCGGTTGGCAATCTCCTCATACTGAGCACGCACTTCAGCCACAACAGCATCCATGTCCAGGTTACGGCTGTTGTCCATCTCAACAATGGCAGAGGTGTCCTTGATCTGGCTCTGCAGCTCTCGAAGCTCCTGATAAACCACAAGTTGAGGTCAAAAACCTACATTTATCCTCAAAGGATGTTTTTATGTTTTTATTCCAACACTCATGTTAGTATTGATGGCATAATGACATATAGTAGAATAAATTAGAAAAGAAATGTACATACAGCTTCATAGATGGCCCTGAGGAAGTTGATCTCATCTTGAAGTGCATCAGCTTTAGCTTCCAGTTCAATCTTGTTTATGTAGGCACTATCGACATCCTGGAAATGAGAATCGCATAGAAACATTAAGTGTTACAAGTGACAATATTCACCTCTAGAAATATAAAAATGATAAAGAGAATATATTAATCCTTTCTCACCTTCTTCAAGAGTACAAACTCATTCTCAGAAACTGCACGCTTGTTGATTTCATCTTCATACCTGATGAAACGCATGACAACGAATGAGCACAACTCTTATTTGTTCATCAGCTCACAAAATAAGTTACATTAGTTTGTGTCATAAATATTAATTGTGCTTCACTGACTTGTTCTTGAAGTCCTCAACCAAGCCCTGCATGTTCTTCAGCTCTCCCTCCAGCTTGATCTTCTCGTTGCCATACCCATCAAGCTGTCTGCGCAGGTTGGCGATGTAGGCCTCAAACATGCCATCAATGTTGGAGCGGATGGTGGTCTGTTCCTGCAGGAGACTCCATTTGGTCTCCAGCATCTTGTTCTGCTGCTCCAGGAAGCGGACCTGCAGACAAAGCAGAAAGACCATAATAAGCTATTGTTCTGAAAACAATTCATTCATTTGGTTTATACACTTTCAGTTTGCTTACTACGGAAAGTTTTTCAAGCATTAAAAAAAGTGTGTGTGTGTGTGTGTGTGTGGGGACGGGGGGTTTACAGGATTGTAGATATACAAAAAAGAGAAAAAACATTTGAGAGTCGTGTCATTTCTGGTATCAGGTTTTAAGAAGCGTCACCGTAGTTGTGTGACTGAATGTATATCTAACTGTTGTAATATGCCACACCCTTGCAGCAGCTATTGTAATTCATGGGAGCTTTGCATTGGATGTATACTGTTCAAGCAATTCAATTCAATTTTATTTATATAGCATCTATTACAACACAAGGTGTCTCTAGCCAGAACATGACCCCCGAGCAATTATTACATAAACAGCAGCAGGTAAAAACTTCCCTAGTGGAAGAGAAAACCTTAAGCCAAACAGTGGCAAGGAAAAAGTCCCCTTTAAGAGGGAAGAAACCTTGAGCAGGACCTGGATCATGAGGGGGGACCCTCCTGCTGAAGGCCAGCCGGGTAGAGCAAGAAGTAAAGAAAGTTTGTGAATGCAAAATTGTTTTTGTCCATTAAAATTAAAATCTTTATTATTATAATTTCATTTAATTATTTAGTCAGTGCAAAGTGCTGGATCCAGACATCTCTACCATGTACCAGTGGCCCTAAGAGATTCAGCTATTGTTTTTCATGTTCAGCTATGACTCATCGTCCGTCCAGAGGAGGATTTCTGTAGCCATAAAAAAGATATAAATAGTAAAAAACTAGGTGTGGCTTGTAAACTGCAATAGACAAAGCTTTGCAGTTCCATGAGATGAGAACTTTCCCTGGTGCTTATACATTTTAGTTTGGAGGATGTAGAAAAATGTAAGAAAAGTTGCATGTAAGATGACTGTATGTTTTTAACATTAAAACATTTTTTTTTTAAAGTGATAGCTGGTTCGTAGCATTGTACTTAACAGTCATGTTGCCCTTAACAGCCCGGTGATTGGTGCAATGTGCAGCCTTTGGTCTGGGTGTAGTGCAGATATATCCTTACTTTACCTTGAGAAATTGGCTGTTTACTTAGTGAGGCCCACAAGAAGCCAAATATCAGTCAAGTTAGATCTTTGATGGAGCAGGAAACTTCAGTCAAATTTGTCTTGTTGAAAGACTTGACTTAGATTTTATAAGCTCTTCTCGACATAAAAGACTGTAACTACTTTGTGAAAGCACCACTAAAATCAGTTTTACAATATATGTTGCTCAACAGTTTCTTAAATGATCTTAATGCAGAATGCCGTTACTATGCAAGCCACTGAACTTGCTGATAACTTTCTTATTGTTTCTTTACAGTAAAAGGTAAAAGTAAAAATTAAAAAAATTCACTAATTGCTTGTGAATAAAATAAAGTAGTTTTAGTTAGTTTAGTTTGTATCTGGTCCTGGGGTGGACTGATGTTCTCCACAAACAGATGTAGTCGATGCCTGGAGGACGAGGTCTGGATTGCACGCCATTGTGGTTGAACCTGAAATTTCTGCAGATGAAAGTAATTATGGTTACTGACAAGTGGCTTAGATCTTTACCAGAATATGAGGACTGGTGGCAGCTGAAAGCTGATTTCAAATGTGCCCGTTTAATCCCCAACCACTTCCTACAGCTGGTCAGAAGATACTCGCCTCTCTTTGCTGGGTGGATTTTATAACAAAGCTTCTGCATGGAACGTCAGAGAAGATATGAACTTTCCAGCCTGCTTCTTTGGATGTTCCAGCTATAAAAATCTGGGCTGCATGTAGTGTGTGTAGCGTCTCTGTGGCTGACCAGGTGGTTCAGGAGCTGGCTGCTGCACACCTGCTCCTCATGTTGCACACTTGAAGAAGGATGACCCCGATGAGAGTGCATTTTATATTTGCCTTCAGTGAACACTGTTTAATACACAGCTTATCTGGATCACAGACAAAACACACATTGAACACATCTGTCGGGGTGTGTTTCATACAGCAAGTGACCCAGCAGACTCCAGTTTTCTGTCCTGCTCAATAAAGGATCCTCCCTCTTGTGGCGAATCAGAAGAACAGCAACACATGCTCTCTGAGCTGAGTGCTGCGCCTTATGGGGATGGAAATACAGTTAAAAAAAAACACATTACAAAAGAAACACAAATATAAGAGCAGAAAATTTTATTAGGGGTGACTTTTTTTTACTACCAATAATGTCTTTTACTAACATTAATTTCTTCTCCTTATACTTTCCCCTGAAAAGTTAAAAAGCGACCCAACTACAGCAAAGTCTGACATTTCTTTTTGCTTTCAGGCAGGTCACATCTACACAGGAGTCAGAGTTGAACGAAGGTCTATAAGAATACATGACTGTTGCCACAGGATCTCATGTCACAGGTGTCTCCCACTGCTGCCACATATTTGTATCTCCTGTGTTGCACGATGACAGTCCACTGCTGCATCCATCTCTCCACGAGTATCTGCATCCCTCTGAGTGAGGAATTTTAACGTCGTTCCAACCTCCTATTTAACATATGGGACAGAAGCCTTTGCCAACTGTTGACTTGTTCCTCTCATAACAAACTCATTTCTATTCCATGTTTGGGAATAACACCGAATGTCTCAACATTAAAGGATTTTGTTGTCCCGACAGTAATGAAAAGTCTGAACTGAACACTTTCTACTAACCTTACTGACATTTATCCTACAACTTTACTAGAACATTTCAGTCAGATGCCATAGTAGGCCGACCTAACTGATGGTAAGTAAACCTCAACTTTGGTCTTTTCATTCTGAACGGATACTTTCTTTTCCCGACAGGTGACTGTTGGCCATCTTCTTGATCACTGCTCTCAGTTTCAGGCTGATGACTGAGTTTGCCATCTTGAGAATATTCACTCCCGTGTGTCTCCGTGTCCTCACTAAGCTGGTCCCTCCCATCCTCTGGATCATCTTCATCCTCAAGGTCCTGGTATCCTGCTGCAGTGTTTCCTGAATCCGTTTGTGGCTCCATTTCCCCTCTGATGCTGGACACCTTGTTCCTGGTGATCTCTTGTCCATCATGTGATTCCTCTCCGGTCATCATCATCTTCTGAACTGTGCACTTGCTCCTTTTGTGGATGTTGTTCTTTGTTGTTTCTTTGTCTCTTCCTTCTCTTTTCAGCTTGTAAGCTTTCTTTATCCACCAGTAAGACGTTGCATGGCAGGAGGAGGTTTCTGTGGACCACCCGCACTCGTCCTCTTCCATTTCCAGGCTTCATCTCATTCTTGATCTCATACTTGATCTCATACTTGATCTCATACTTGATCTCATACAGACCAGTGTCTGAACACTGCAGTTAAACCCCACTCATTGAACTCCAATGAAGGAATTGTGAAGCTATTAAATGAATTGTTTCCCGACTCTGACATCATGAAGTCATTCACGTTTGGTAAGGACAAAACCGGGTTCATCACCAGATTACGATTAGCTTCATTCTTAAAAAACAGCTTGTTGGTTGCTTCAACAAGGCTGGGCCACTCGTGTTGATGTTTGATGAGAGCCTCGATCAAGACTCAAGAAAAGGTCCCACAATTAAGACACTTGCCATCAGATCCTTTATGCTCTTGAGTTCATATCAGGCCTGTAGCACAGGTTTATATTCAAATCAAATAAGGAGTACGGCACCTCGGCTGGTTCGGGAAGGTCCAGAGCTCCAGTAAGGAAGAGGAGATCAGTTGTTTATTGACTGAAATCAAGAGTCTGGTTCTCATATTTATTGTGTTTGGCCTGATTTCAAAAAGTTGGATTTTTTTTTGGACAATTGTGGACAAAATGTCTGCAAAAGATGTTTAAACATTTGTGACATTAAAGGTTTATATCATCCTTTGGATGTGAACGAATCCTTGACAACAACTTTGAATACGGTTTTCTTCTCAAATATCATCAAATATAACATCCTATTAAATCAGTACATATTCTGTTTTAATATTCACAATTGTTTTATCAGTGTTAGGAAACATATTAAATACAGATTTACATGTTTCCAAATGGAGCGACCGGCTGCCAGTTTGGAAAAAGAAGCGGTTCAGTTCAATTTCATCATGAAACTGCAGCATCTAAAGTCTTTGTCCTGCAACAGCCCGGTGTCACACTAATTCATGAAAGTGTCATATAAGTCAATCTATTTTTCTTGTCCATTAATATAAATTCCCATTTTTTCTGTGCCTGCCTTTAATACCTCTGTATAAACATATTTTAACGTCTAGGTGACCGCAAAAAACGAACAAGACTAAAATAATAAAATAGCACTTTAAAATTAAGATTTGGTAATATAACTAATTTCATGTTTCAGATTTTATGTTTTCAGATTCAAAATCAATATTAAAAAGAAAAAATACATGGCAGAATAAACCAGAACTTTATCATGACTTTTTTCAAGCTAAATATATTTTTTACAAAGGCAAAGGTTGCATTTTTTTATTATAATATGCATTAAAAATGAGAAAATGGTTGACAAGTCAGTACAGTTTTAGGCCCCTTCATGCATGTCATTCATGAGGCCAAACGTCAACTAAACAAATATCAGTTAAGTTTGACTGATTGATTGAAATGACCAACATAAATAACAAACTAAGTGAATGAGTGATCAACCATTTGGGTTTAATCCCCTGAGCAGAGGGGTCTCCACAGCGGTTCACATAGTCCGCACATTGATTTGGTCTGTTTTTACGCCGGATGCCCTTCCTGATGCAACTCCACAAGCACGGAGAGAGACAAACAACCATTCACGCTCTCACACCTGGAAAAAACAGCCAAAGAAAAGCTTGAGGAAGGACAATGTTAACCATCACACAATCCAATGGAGCTTCTTTATTTCTATATGAATGATTTTTGAACTGTGGGACGAAGACAGAGTATGTGGAGAAACTCCACACAAGTGCTGGGAGGACATGCAAACTCCACACAGAAACATTCCTGCTGGTTCAAGTCCCTGGGCTGGCAATAATGCTGAATCACTGTGGGCCCCTGAGCAAGACCCTTAACTCCCAGTTGCTCCCCGGGCGCTGGGACAGCAGCCCGCTGCTCCTAGTGAAACTAGTGATGGGTTAAAAGCAGAGGTCCAATTTCGGGGTGTATCGTGAGATACACACTGACAAGAATGACGAAGCTTGAAAAGCTTCCAGGGAAAAAAAAAAAAACAGAAACCCCCTGCTGGGGGGCAACAGTGCTTACCACTAAGCCCAATTTAATGGAAAAATGTCATTGATGAAAAGAACAGAATAGAAACAGAAAAGAAACAGAAAAGAATAAAGACATTAAAAAGAAATGTAAAAAAGTCCTTAAGATAATTGTACTGGTGTTGTTTTTCCTAGGTTCTGCTAACTGTAACTTGGTGAACTCACCAGACTTTGATTCGTTTGATCATCGCACGTTTTTCCTCTTGTAGTCCTTTAAATGGTTCTGGATGTAATGTTGTCAATATGGTACATTCCAGTTGTCCTCTTGAAACTCCTGGTGTGAGATACTTCCTTCCTTCTCTTTCATATCAGAAAATATGCACTGAATTTATCCCAATATCCCCTTTTCCTCCTCATCCAAGCTTCCCGGCATAGACTACAAGGTATGTCAGTGTATCACATGACGTCACAGAGAGAAAGGTGAACACTCACTCCTCGGTTCAAGTTATACTCATCATAATGTCTGATTTTTTGGGTTTTTTTGAATGTGGGAGAAACCCGAGTACCTGGAGAAAACCCAACATCATTTGAAAATCTTCCTGCCAACTTTGATTTTGACTCCTTCAGTTGACACATCTGTGTGGTCTTCTGAGTTGTGATTGGATCAAAACGCTTTTCCACTTTGTTGGAAGAAGCATCATTCCTTCTTACAGGAAGTTGTTCACATATTCCAGCTGTTGTGGTGCTTTGAATAACTTTTATTGATGTTTTTTCTTTTTTGTTAGATGTAGATCTGTCACGAGTTCCTTCGGTCGATTCAACACCTGAACAACGCGGCTTCACGGTTATAAAAGTCCCGTTCCACTCTTCATCATTTGAATATATTTTTGTTATCTTTTCTTTTGTGTCCTTGTGATGACATATTTTCTTAGATGCTTGTGTTAAGGTTTGATCAGATTTTACTTCTTCTGCAGATTTGGTAACTTTATTTGTTTCAGGAAGTTCTTGAGAGCTTTCAGAAACTGTTGTGTTGTCAGTTTTTGTTTGTGATGATTCATCTTCAGTATTTTCTGTTGTTTCACTAGACTGTGTTTTCTTATGTTCAACTTCAATGGATTTTACAAACGGCTCAACTGCTGACTTCCTAAACAACGCCGTCTCCATAGTTTCATGAGCTGATTTTACATAGAGGCTGTTTTTACAACGAGAGAAGTGTTTCATTGTTATAAAACTGTGATTGAGAGCTTCTCTGGGGGTGATCCGTTTTTTTGGATCCACAATCAGCATCTTCTTCAGCAGGTTTATAAATTCCTGTGTATCCTTCCGTTCATGTTGATTCCTAATCTTTAATCTCATCGTTGGCAGGTCATCAAGACTGTTGATTCACTTATAAGCACCCTCATGGTCATTTTGATGTAATTTTGATTCCTCACAATACTCATCGGATGATTTTATTCTAAACATATGTTTTGGAGATCCTATGATCTTGTTAAAAAAATGCTTTACGTTAATTCCTCTTTTCAGTACACAATCAGGAGGCTGTCCTTGCATCTGTACAACGGCCTTAACAGTCTCATATTCAGAGTTGATTGAGTGGAGCAGTTCTTTAAGGTACATGAAAGCCAAAACGCATCCAAGAGACCACATGTCCACGCTTTCATCCATTGGAAGACCCAGGATCACCTCAGGGGCCCTAAAACCAAGAGGCTGAATTTCTTTTTTTCAAATGTAGTTTAGCTTTTTTACAGCCAACCCAAAATCAATCAGTTTCACCCTGAAGGGCAGTGACTGATGGTTTACCAGCATAATGTTGTCTGGCTTGATGTCGGTGTGAACTAAACCTACACTTTTTAGTGCATCCAAAGCCACCAGCATCTGTTGAGCTATTACTCCTATTTGAGACACAGAAACTGGATCAACTATCTTGTCTATTATATAGCTGTGAATAGTTGTATCCAGCATTTCAGAGACCAAACAAAAGTTCCTCTTTTATTCAAAGTCTTCAAATTCTTGTCAGTGTCAAGCTTTTTAAGTTGCCTCAGGATTTCAACCTCTTTATATCCTTCTTCGTTGTTGTCGTCTATCAAAAATTTGACTGCAACAACTTGATTTGTATCTTTTTTTTGTGCATTGGACCACTTTTCCAAAACATCCGTTGTAGTAACTGGTTGGCGTCTAATCACTGAATGATGTCTAAACACTGAATTTATACTTACCATGAGAACTGTAACGCAACATGTAAGCTTATTTGTAATGATGAAAGGAGAAGAGCCCGCGGAAGGAAAGATACTGGAAGCAGAGATACTTGTAGGGACCCAGAGAGCCAGCTGCCTCATTAACCTGTCACAACAAAATTATTGCTATATAACAGGGGCAGATAAGGCGTTGAGGCAATGCCTTCGATGAACAGGTGTGGGTATGATGCCCTTGATGTGTGTACACACTGATATCTGGCCTGTAGGACTCAGAAGTAAGGCAGTAGGGAGAAGTGTACCAACATCTTATGATCTGGGTAGTGTAGGAAACAAGGGGCATCATGTGTAAGGACTACCCCTCTAGGTAGAGGAAGGGCCGTGTGTATGTTTTTTAAAAAACCCAGAAGGATCAGACCAGACTCCGGTAAGAAGGATAGATAACACTTAATGGAAGTAAATCAAAGAAGACAGAACAAAGAAGAAAATGGGCCCAGGGGCGTGTCCCCAAGCCCGAAAAACAGTATAAAAGAAAAGGGTATTTTGTAGATTTTCAGACTTAGCCCGGGCTACTTCTCATGCATGGTGCTATTGTAACTCTACAATAAACCAGCATTAAGACTTGGACTCCAGCTGTTTCTGTCTCATCATTGCTCCGTGGAGACTTCTCATCAGTAATGTACTACTATAGATTTAAGGCTTATTTTTAAGGTAATAGTTAAATAATTGGACGCTGAGAAAATCCACTACACCGTGACCTAAATCATTACCAGTCTGGTACATATCTGAAAACTGAAGACGTACAGTTTTACTTTTGACGTTTTTTTTGTTGGAACTTTGTGAACTTCCCATTTCCAAATATTAAATGTAGATGTTGTTCCTTCCTCGAACAAATGCAAAATGGACCTGAGTAGCTCTTGTGTTTATAAAGGGACTCTGATGACGTCAATGTCAAAGCCACCCCCACATTCTGTGACATCAAACCTTGGTGATGTCAGCAACAGGACATAACAACATATTTAAACAGAACAATTTGTGCTAAGACACACAAAATGATTTAAAACATACAACATCTGGTTTGTTTTTTGTTGCTTTTTAGTAAAATTCCATCTCAAATTATATCCACCTCTTTGTCCATGGACATGTTTTGTATGTTTTATTGAAATAAAGTTCCTCATGCCCCAGATTACTAATGAAAACACCGTCATATATCAGGACTCTCATGTGTTATTATAAATCCTTAAATTTCTCCTCCCAAGTTAATGTGAAAATCCACAACAAGAAAGAAGTACAAATAAGCACTACAGCTAAATTAAAACAGCTAAATTAAAACGGCTAAATTAAAACACGACATGTATACATACACTAAAAGTGACATAAAAAGACACATGAACAACAAAAATAGTCATTATAGAGCAACCATAAACATAAAAATCATGAAAACTATGGTAATAATCATGAAAATGAAATCTGATGATTAATAATAAAAAAACATCCTCCACAGGTGAAACAAAGATGACAGCAAAGAGCAGAGGAGGATGTTATTCTCTGAGGGACCCTTTGTGCCAGCATCCACTCTCAGCACAATCAAGGCAGACTTTTATCGGACCTACAATGAGGACCCCAAAGTTCTCTGCTGCGACCTTTTAAATGCTCTTTATATTGGCCCACCATCAATGGAAGAAGTTTGTGTATGCCAGCCAGAAGAAATACATTTCACAGTTCTTTCATTGTTCGTGGCTTTGCGAGAGCCCACCTCGCTTTAAAAGGACGCCCGTCTCATCAGCCAACAGCAGGATTTGAAACTAGTGGGATCCTGAAGAGAGTCTTTGCCCAAGAGATGAATCTGGCGACCCTCTGTGATGGTTACTGCTGTACCAGGGGTAACCTTCCTGGTTGAGGCCCCACGGACCAGTGCAGCTGCCAATCTCATAGAAAAAGTCAAAAATTGTATATCTGTGCACAAATACACACACATACACACATTACTGACAGGTAATTAACTATAATATTACACTACCACTACTCTATAATACCAAACTAATACCAAAAATAAATAAATTATGAAACCAATATTATATTTTCACTCCGTATATGGAAAGATAAGCGTGCATGGACACAAAAAGCCCAATTATTAAGCTCCAAACCTTCAAACCCCTATGTTCCTCCTAAAAATAGTCTACATAGGAAAGATGTTGTGCACCTCCCCAGCTCAAAACCAACTGAGTCAGAGGAGGGGCACAATGGAATAGCCTCAGACCTCATCTGAGCTTACGAGGTGTCTGTGGGAATTTACCATCTATTGCAGTAGTGATGAATTTCAGGCACAAATGTCTAATGCAGGGTATGCAACAACATCTCCATAACGTAAGGACAATCACAGCTACGAGAGAAATACAAATTGATAAAATGACACCTTTCCAATGACACCTTTCCATCTACTAAAATGTCGAGACAGCCAATCTTCCAGTACATTATGGATGCCAGAATTAGCTGCCAGATCTTCCGAGAGGGTTCTCAGAGCTGTCAAAGCTCTGGTTGTGGACCCATCCGGAGCCGTATCATTTGGGATAAATACACAGCAGTCCACAGATTTGTGTAATCTTTAGTGGCCCTGTGGCTATTATTTTCATTTATGCATACAGATATTAAAATGTTTGTGTTGGTAATAAATAATAGTTCATACAATGTAAATATGTTAAAAAATGTTGTATTATAAAATATTTAAAAAAAAACTGTAATTTCATATACAGTTAAAAGTCAGAGATAAAAGGGTGGCACAAAAGACAGGAGAGCAGGTTTGTTGTGGGGTAGTGATGCATCGCTTTTTTCTCGCATCTTTGTTTGTGTATTTTCAGCCAGTTCGTCCAGCAGCTCAGTAACAGCAGATGCTGCTTCATCGGTGTCCGTGCAGGATCGTGAAAACACTCGTAACCTCCAAGACTGTCGGACAGTCGTTCTTTGGTCGATGTATGTGACGCCTGTGAAGCTGCCACAATGAAAAGAGTGTGTTTTGATGTGCTCGGTGCTGCTGTTTACTTGTAACGTAGAAAACGAGCTGAGCCGCTAGTTGCTGCTAGCCTTTAGCTTAGCCTCGCCATAAGCGTCACTCTGTTTATTCTGCATTGTCGTTAGCAGTCGCTAATTTGTGTCAGACGTTCTGTGGATTGTTTACAACCAGTTAGTCTGTAGCTTTTTTATTAAGAGGAATTGTGCTATTCGGGATCGGAAGTTTGCCATACGAGGGAGGGAGTGAGGACCGGGAGAGTCCTGGACCGGGACAGAGACTGGAGCTGCTGTACTTGAGCGCGGTCCGCGGTGACGTGTTGCTGCACGCTCCGCCCCCCGCCTCCGAAACTGCACCTTGCCGTTTGGCCCTTTTCTCCGTCTTGATCTGCGGATTCGTGAGTACACAAACACTTTGCATCTGGCTTTTTGTTTGTGGTGGTTAAGTCCAGTACAACGGCCATTTGTTTCCGGCCACTGTCCAGCTTGTGTCCCCGGGTTTCAGGTTCTCTTACCGCCCTCCAGCTTCAGGCAGCTGACTGCGGATGCAAAACCTCAGTCGATGATAGTACAGCAGATGAGTTTTGAACAGAGTGAGCACCCAGATCAGGGATAAACCGGCCTTTTGTGAGTTTATTGAGCACATATAACACATCTAACATGGCATCTTACTTGATGTTTTCTCATCACAGGTTGATGTGCAGAGTTGCCAGCAGCTGAAGGTGAGGAGCAGCAGACACCAGCTGCTGCAGGACTAATCTGTCTGTTCCAACAGCTGCTGCAGCAGGTTAGTTAACAGGACAGTCTCTGTTTATGCTCAGTTTACTTAACTACTTCTATTAATTAAAAAAATGTCTTTGATTTTTTATTAAAAATGATATGCAAATGTAATATCAAAAGTAAATAAACTGGTTGTCCCAGATTGAGTGAAAGTTAAAATGTGTGTGGTAGTACACAGAATAAAACTGTTTAAAAAAAAAACAAACATCTGCAGACGGAGACTCGCACACTCAGGTGCAGCAGGTGTCAGAACCTGGTTTATTTCCTGGTTTTACAGTGTTTACATAAGAGTCATAACCTTCTTTTCTTAGAAGCAGAGCCATGGGATCTGCTTACAAACCAGTTTAGATCAACAACAGAGATTGAACGAGTACAAGTTTACACAATGTGATGAACATTATACTTAAGCATTAGCGACAAATCTACTTGAAAGCAGAGATATTATGTTTTGTGTACAGGTGTGTATGAGATATGAAAATGTGTGCATGATGGTGGTGAAGCACATGAACAGAACCGTCTTCATAAGGACAGTTAAATACCATAGAATATAATTGTCCTTATTCCAGCAAATGTGCAGGTATTTTAATGATTTCTGGCCTTATACTGAATCTGGATGTAGATCCATGAGAAACAACTTTGGTTCCAGATTTACTGATTGTGAGATGACTTTTCTTTTTTTTTTTCTCTTGTTTGTACATGTATTAATGGTTAATACCAAGTTTGGTAGAACCCAAGAGCTATATATATATATATTCTACATCAATCTTAGACATAAATCCCATAATTCCTGCAAATGTGACTTTAACAGTTTTCATCAATTTCAACAACATTACTTACACTACCAAAAGTCAAATGAAAGCAAACTCAGCTGCATTGTTCAAATATTCCTGTATGGTTGAAATAAACCCTCCACAAGTCCATCTGCTAAAAATGATAATAAATAAAGATAAGCAGGAAAACTTCAGTGATATTTGTGCTTCAAGGCTTTTGCCTCGGCACTTCGTGAACTGTTTCATTATTTAGTGACGACAATCTTCACCCAGATGTAAAAGCACCGTATGAAAAAGACTCCATAAGCAGTTTGTAGAACCGCGTATAACAAACATGACTTGAAGAGTTTTCTTTTTTTTCACATTTATTTTATATAAATTCAACCAAACAACATCCAGACGACAAGAACTTGTTGTAACCCTGAAATGAAGAAACATGATGAGGATGGAAAAGTATATCTTTTGTGATGGGTTTCTATTTATAACTGATTGTGGGGAATTTAGATTTTCCAATGAACCTAAATACTTGGTGTTTTGGGGATGTGGGGGGAACTCGGAGCGTCCCGGAGTAAACCCACACAACATGGGGAGGACACCTAACTCCACACAGAAACGGACACACGGGTGGAGGTGTTTCTGTGAGGCTGCAGTGCTCATCACTGCAACCTCCATGCTGCCCTTTTTTTAACGTTGATCTTGGTGTGGGTTTATGTGGGTGTGTGGGGGGTTGGGGGTTGGGGTGGGGATGAAGTAGATGCTGGAAAAAAGGGAACTACTGATCTGCTTGTATGCATCTGAAGATCTTTGAAAAGAAGCTCCTCTTTTTCTTTTTGGCAGTCAGCTCCTGGAACTCTCTCTCCTTCTCCTCCAGGATTTGCTCTTCCTCATGCAACTTTTTCATCCCCTCTTCTAAACTGTTCCTCTCTTGTATAATTTCATTCTGTTCATTCACCAGTCTGTTTCTGTCTTCATCCAGTTGTCTGTTTTTGTCCTGCAGTCTTTTGTTCATTTCACTGATTCTCTCTTCCTCCTGCTTTAAGTCATTCTTTTTCTTCTCCAATCCATCCATCTCTTCTTGAACTTCCAGTTTCTTCTCTTCTAATGTTGCCGTTTGTTGGGTGAACTGCAGCAGCATCTTTTCCATCTTTGTCTGGACTTCTTGAAGGTCTTCCTTGATTTTAATCTTTGTCTCACTGATTTCTGTTTTCTCTTGCTCTAATTTCTCCCTCTCCTTTTCCAATTGTTTCCTGTCATCCCCCAGATTTTTCTCCTGCTGCTGCAGACTTTTCTTTTCTAATGTTAAATCTTTCTTGATTTCCTCCACTTGTACCTTTGATTGCTCCGTTAGAGATTTCTCCATTTCCAAGGTTTCCTTCACATCTTCCAGCTGTTTCACTTCCTTCTCTAAAACAAGGAACTGCTGCTGCAGATTTTCCTTCTCTGCCTGCACTTCTTTGAGGTTTTCCTCCATTCTCATTTTGATCTCACACATTTGTAATTCCTTGGCCTCTACATTTTTCCAACCCTCTTCAAGTTGTTTATTATTTTCTTGTAAAGTGTTTTTCTCCTGCAGCAGCTTTTCCTTCTCTGTCTGAAGCTCTTTGAGGTTTTCCTCCATTTTCATCTTTGCCTCATTGTTTTCTGTTTTCTCCAGCTGCAGTTTTCCTCTCTCCTCCTCCAGCTGTTTCTTTTCTTTTTCCAGATTTTTCATATGTTGCTGCAGACTTTTGTTAATTTCCTCGACTCTCCCTATGGATTGCTCCAACATAGTTTTCTCTATTTCATTGGTTTCCTTCACCTCTTCACATTGTTTCTTTTCCTCCTCCAGCTCTTTACGTTCTTCCTCCAGTTTTGTTTTGATGTCACAGACTTTTCTTTGCTCCAGTTCCAGTTTTTTCCAGCCTTCTTTTAGTTGTTTCTTTTGTCCCTCTAAACTGTTCACCTCCTGCTGCAGCTTCTTCTTCTCCAAATCCAAATCCTGAAAATTTGATTCCAGGTCCTGTCTTTGTCCTTCCAAGTGTGACTTTGATGCTTGCAGCATTTCAGTCTCTTTCTGGTGTTCCTTCTTTGCTTTGACAAATTCATCTTTCTCACTGTCCAGTCTTTTCTTCTGCTCCATCAAATCAGCTTTCTGTTTCTCATTTTCTCGTTTCATTTGTTCTACATCTCTTTTTGTGTCTTCCAGTATCTTATTTTTTTCATGCTCTAATTTTCTGATCTGCAGCATCTTCTTCTTCTCTGTCTGAAGCTCTTTGAGGTTTTCCTCCAGTTTCATCTTTGCCTCATTGTTTTCTGTTTTCTCCAGCTGCAGTTTTCCTCTCTCCTCCTCCAGCTGTTTCTTTTCTTTTTCCAGATTTTTCATATGTTGCTGCAGACTTTTGTTAATTTCCTCGACTCTCCCTATGGATTGCTCCAACATAGTTTTCTCTATTTCATTGGTTTCCTTCACTTCTTCACATTGTTTCTTTTCCTCCTCCAGCTCTTTACGTTCTTCCTCCAGTTTTGTTTTGATGTCACAGACTTTTCTTTGCTCCAGTTCCAGTTTTTTCCAGCCTTCTTTTAGTAGTTTCTTTTGTCCCTCTAAACTGTTCACCTCCTGTTGATGCTTCTTCTGTTGTGACTTCAGTTTTTTATAATGTGCTTCAATTTCTGTTTCAATGAAGTCCATTTCACTTTTCTCCAAATCCAAATCCTGAAAATTTGATTCCAGGTCCTGTCTTTGTCCTTCCAAGTGTGACTTTGATGCTTGCAGCATTTCAGTCTCTTTCTGGTGTTTCTTCTTTGCTTTGACAAATTCATCTTTCTCACTGTCCAGTATTTTCTTCTGCTCCATCAAATCAGCTTTCTGTTTCTCATTTTCTCGTTTCATTTGTTCAACATCTCTTTTTGTGTCTTCTAGTATCTTATTTTTTTCATGCTCTAATTTTGTGATCTGCTGCAGCATCTCCTTCTTCTCTGTCTGAAGCTCTTTGAGGTTTTCCTCCATTTTCATCTTTGCCTCATTGTTTTCTGTTTTCTCCAGCTGCAGTTTTCCTCTCTCCTCCTCCAGTTGTTTCCTTTCATTTACCAGATATTTCACTTGTTGCTGCAGACTTTTGTTAATTGCCTCGACCTTCTCATTTTCTCGTTTCATTTGTTCAGTATCTTGTTTTGCCTGTTCAAGTAACTTATTTTTTCCCTCCAAATCAGTGGACTGTTGCTGCAGCTTTTTCATCTGTTCCTTCAGTTCTTTACGTTCTTCTTCCAGTTCTGCTGTGATGTCACAGACCTTTCTTTGTTCCAGTTCCAATTGTTTCCAGCCGTCTTTTATTGTTTTCTTATCTCCCTCTAAATTCTTTACCTCCTTCTGCAGCCTCTTTTTCTTTGACTTCATTTTTTTCTGTTTTTCCTCCATTTCCATCTTAATTAGTTCCATTTCAGTCTTCTCTAATTCCAGGTTTTGCCAGTTTGATTGTAAGTAGTTTCTGCTGTCATCCAAGTCCATCTTCTCCGCTTTCAGAAAATCTTTTTTCTCTTTTTCAGTTTGTGCGTTGCACTGGTCGTTGTCTGTTTGAAGTCCACTAAGGTCATCAGGGATGTAGAACTCAAGATCGTTGTCAAGAGTGCTCTCAAATCCCAGTCTTTTCCTCAGATTTTTTCCGTAAGACATTTTTGTTATCAATTTGTAATTTGCAATTGAACACAGTTAAGACGTTAGTCAAATATTCCTAAGTGCAGTCTGATATTCAGAGTCAGAGCTGTTTTACAAGTCGTAGATTGGCGTTTTTCACCAGAGATAATCAGATGTGACTAGTTCCTTCTCAAAGGTCCAAAGTACTGATTATACTGTAGCAGTCAAGTTATTTATATTGCACGATTGACATCATCATGACATCATCATTGCCATGGTGATCAGTGGTTCAGCCACACCCAAAACATTCCGCCGACACTCAAACACCGCCCATCCCCCATCAAATCTATCTATCTATCTATCTATCTATCTATCTATCTATCTATCTATCTATCTATCTATCTATCTATCTATCTATCTATCTATCTATCTATCTATCTATCTATCTATCTATCTATCTATCTATCTATCTATCTATCTATCTATCTATCTATCTATCTATCTATCTATCTATCTATCTATCTATCTATCTATCTATCTATCTATCTATCTATCTATCTATCTATACAAAAGAGAGGAACAAACAATACTTGTCTTTTTGCAAGATGCCCTCGTGTGTTGCTCCTCTACAAACCCTGACTTTGTGGAGGCAGTCAGGTTCCAGCGTGCGTTTGAGGAGGCGCATGTGAAGTCTCTCCAGCCTGGTCAAGAAGGACAAGTCCTTGTTAGTTTCTGGGACTTCAAATACGAGACTCTTCAGAGCTTGTTCGAGTCGGTGGAGCCCAACAAGATCCAAACTCTGGATGTAATAATGTTTTGTGCAGCACAACTGTGTTGTTGCCACTGACTCAGCTGACATGTGGTCTCGTCTGCACAGATTTGTCAACTGCCTGCAGAGGAAGACACCAGCTCCAGGGACACAAATGGAGACTGCTGTCCCCTACATTCGGAGCAGAGAAAGGAAAAGGGCTCCCACCTCCACCACCCTTCCACCACAGCTACCACCAGCACCACCAGCAGCGGCACAGCATCAGTCTCAGCTTGGAGTCAGACTTCAGGACTGCAGCTCAGTACGCTTTTATTTTCTCACCAGTGAGCTCAATCTCTGGTTTCCATCATCCAAACCTCGTCCAATCTACAGCCAACCACCTGCTTCCCGACCCCTTCTTTGCATGAGGCCTCATGTGGACCATCCGGAGGGTCCTGTACATCGACGGCTGGTATCTCATGTCCACTGAGTTCCTGGAGTGCCGTTGATGTAAGAAGGTCTACGGTTGGTCACAGGACATCGTGAGACAGCCACCCCCCACCTACAGCTGCAGGTTTCCAGCTGTACTCGCGTACAATGAAGAAGCAGCTCCAACGGGTCTATTTAAAACTGTGTTAACCGGGTTCCTGTGCTGATGACTCTGGTTTCTGCTGGTTGTCCTGTGATCAGAGGGTGATGGCACAGCTGAACTCTCACACCCTGGACAACAGTGGCACTTGGCTGAACAACACCCTGCAGGGTGATCTTGTGAGTTTATTGCATTATGTGAGGCAGCCACGAGTCCTCCACACCGATGACAGAGGTCCCACTGTGACAGTGACAGATGAATTCTCTACGTATGGAGACTGGAACTGGAAATACAGTGGATCTTATTTAAGGTTGCAAAACACTTTTCAGTCATTGTCTTATATTCAACATACGTATCTTACATACAAATCAAGGCATGTTAAAGCAGCACAGAGTTTTTCATGTTAGAAAATTCAGTTTCATTTGCAGGAATATTTGATTACGTTCATGTAGTGTTGTCTGGTTCTTCAGGATTCTCTTTCATTTCTGCAAAAACCAACTAAAGTAACTTTGGGGCAGTCTGCATATATGGCTTCATGCCACAAATCATCAAAGATGAAACTAGCTCACAGGGCTGCAGTGAACATCACAGCAGAGAGGAAACAAGGGAGTGACTGAGCAAGAGACGGAACAAGGGTGAACTTTGGAAAGTGTCTTGAAAGCATCTTAACCTCCATTGTCTGAAAAGGGAACCCTCTAAACTAACGTGTTTCTAGAAGTTTCTTTGTGCTGCTTTAATGTTCCAGTTTTTTAGTGTCACATTAAAAAGATGTTGAAATGTCTCCATTGTTGAGATAAAAGAGCAGATGCTGCTCTCACTCTTGTCATTCAGGTCCTCCTCTAAGACCCTGCAGCAGAACCTCAGCAGCAACTCCGCTGGTATTTAGGAAATCTTGTCTCTCCAGATGAGGGATTTGGATCCAGAGGTGCCTCCTCTTCCACCTCACTGCTGTTTCAGGGACCTGCTGCTCAGGGACCAGATGTTCCAGAATGACGACAGGTAGCATGAATATCACTCTTATGCAAACATGCAAACATCTGTCATCTTCCTGTATCTCAGGAAGATTGTTATGACTCTCTTGAGAGTTTAGTTGTTGCTGTGTTTGGAGACGTAGATCTGCAGATGCTGTTTACTGCTCATGACAGGAGTCGAGGCTCATTCTGACTAACGGCACCAGAACAGAATCAGCTTGGAGCTTTTACATGAGAGACATAAACTTGAATACATTCATTAACGCAACCGTCAACTTGTTCTTTTGGTGCATTAGTTTTCCAGGGGGGTTGAATGTTGTTCTAAATGAATTGTGAGGTTGTTTCTGCCTGTAAGAATCTGATCATATCTTTCAGAGGTTAAATCTAACACACTAACATGCTGTGTGAGTCATCGCTGAAGAAGCAGGATTGTTGTTTGCCAGCAGTCATGTTTCAGGAAGAGACTGTCGATGTCTGCAAATGGATTTTGTATCGTATTGTAAATTTACTTTGTGTGAATGCAAAATTAATGTAATCCAACATTTCACTTTGAACCAAAATTGTAGTAAATGCAACAGTTTGATTGGACACCAACTTGCGTTCTTTATCATCATACGTTCTTTATTTGTTTTTAACTCAAGAGTCTCTGCTTCTGGTAGAAGATTCTGGCTGATCTTGGAGCAGGTGATGGAAAGGATGCAGGTTCATGTCAGGTTGGGATGGTTTTCACATCATTTTGTGATCAACATACTTGAACATAATCTGTGTTGTTTCTTGGAGTTACTGGGTGGTTCAGGTCTTGCAACTGACACCCTGGTCCAGGTGACCAGACCAAGGCTGATCTGTCCTGGACCTCGGTCCGAGTGGGGATCTACTGCCACCTCTGCTCTCCCCATCTCAGCCAGAGCCATCTGGATGCTGTTTCTGCTGCCTCCACGTTGTTACTGACAGCTCTTCTTCTTCTTCTTCTGTTGGCAGTTCTGTCCAAGGTTTTGTAGGCCTTGCTCGGGGACTGACCAACAAATCCCTGAGTGCCTATTTCCTCTGAAATACACCTGGTCTTCACCCCCTCTGTTAATCTTCCTCCACCAGCTCTTGATGTTTCGCTCCCTTCCTCTTGTGGGCCTCCTCCATCCTGTCCTCTCAAGAGACTGTTAACTCCAGCAGGATCAGTCGTCGTCTTGTCTGGGAGATGAGAACATCTGGTCTCAGTGGTCTGGACGATGTGTGACGGTGTGAGAAGTAATCATGAAAGTTCATGTTTAAGAAGTTTAACATGATCAGGGAATGGAGGTGTTGGAGAAATGGATTCTGGAAAAATATAATCACATGATCATTCACAGCTGAGTGGAAAAGGTTTTACTAAATAATAAAAACAAAATGCTGCAGCTGGTGGTATAAAGCCACCTTAGTGAAACCAGTTAGATGGAGTTGGGACTGGTGGATGACTGGTGGATGTTTGCTGGACTGTTGAGTCTTGAAGCCTGAAATTTGAGACTTTTTATCCTTTTTTTGCCAAAGACGTCAGGTGGTGATAGTGGATAGATTTTTGTTATATTTTTTTTTTATCTTTGGAGCAAGATTTTCAGAGCTGCAAGTGGAGATTAATGCTGCACGTTGAAGGTAGGAAGTGGATTCACATGTCTGAAGCTGCTGGTGGAGGACTACATCAAACATTCAGACAGAAGAGTGAGGACATGTATCTACATAAAGGGATCAGGTGGAGGATCTCAGAGGTTGTAGGTGAAGGGTGAATCTGCACAGTGGAAGTTTCAGGTTGAGGTTTGTATCTGGTCCTGGGGTGGACTGATGTTCTCCACAAACAGATGTAGTCGATGCCTGGAGGACGAGGTCTGGATTGCACGCCATTGTGGTTGAACCTGAAATTTCTGCAGATGAAAGTAATTATGGTTACTCACAAGTGGCTTAGATCTTTACCAGAATATGAGGACTGGTGGCAGCTGAAAGCTGATTTCAAATGTGCCCGTTTAATCCCCAACCACTTCCTACAGCTGGTCAGAAGATACTCGCCTCTCTCTGCTGGGTGGATTTTATAACAAAGCTTCTGCATGGAACGTCAGAGAAGATATGAACTTTCCAGCCTGCTTCTGTTGATGTTCCAGCTGTAAAAATCTGGGCTGCATGTAGTGTGTGTAGCGTCTCTTTGGCTGACCAGGTGGTTCAGGAGCAGGCTGCTGCACACCTGCTCCTCATGTTGCACACTTGAAGAAGGATGACCCCGATGAGAGTGCATTTTATATTTGCCTTCAGTGAACACTGTTTAATACACAGCTTATCTGGATCACAGACAAAACACACATTGAACACATCTGTCAGGGTGTGTTTCATACAGCAAGTGACCCAGCAGACTCCAGTTTTCTGTCCTGCTCAATAAAGGATCCTCCCTCTTGTGGCGAGTCAGAAGAACAGCAACACATGCTCTCTGAGCTGAGTGCAGCGCCTTATGGGGATGGAAATACAGTTAAAACAACACATTACAAAAGAAACACAAATATAAGAGCAGAAAATTTTATTAGGGGTAACTTTTTTTACTACCAATAATGTCTTTTACTAAAATTAATTTCTTCTCCTTATACTTTCCCCTGAAAAGTTTAAAAGCGACCCAACTACAGCAAAGTCTGACATTTCTTTTTGCTTTCAGGCAGGTCACATCTACACAGGAGTCAGAGTTGAACGAAGGTCTATAAGAATACATGACTGTTGCCACAGGATCTCATGTGACAGGTGTCTCCCACTGCTGCCACATGTTTGTATCTCCTGTGTTGCACGATGACAGTCCACTGCTGCATCCATCTCTCCACGAGTATCTGCATCCCTCTGAGTGAGGAATTTTAACGTCGTTCCAACCTCCTATTTAACATATGGGACTGGAGCCTTTGCCAACTGTTGACTTGTTCCTCTCATAACAAACTCATTTCTATTCCATCTTTGGGAATAACACCGAATGTCTCAGCATTAAAGGATTTTGTTGTCCCGACAGTAATGAAAAGTCTGAACTGAACACTTTCTACTAACCTTACTGACATTTATCCTACAACTTTACTAGAACATTTCAGTCAGATGCCATAGTAGGCCGACCTAACTGATGGTAAGTAAACCTCAACTTTGGTCTTTTCATTCTGAACGGATACTTTCTTTTCCCGACAGGTGACTGTTGGCCATCTTCTTGATCACTGCTCTCAGTTTCAGGCTGATGACTGAGTTTGCCATCTTGAGAATATTCACTCCCGTGTGTCTCCGTGTCCTCACTAAGCTGGTCCCTCCCATCCTCTGGATCATCTTCATCCTCAAGGTCCTGGTATCCTGCTGCAGTGTTTCCTGAATCCGTTTGTGGCTCCATTTCCCCTCTGATGCTGGACACCTTGTTCCTGGTGATCTCTTGTCCATCATGTGATTCCTCTCCGGTCATCATCATCTTCTGAACTGTGCACTTGCTCCTTTTGTGGATGTTGTTCTTTGTTGTTTCTTTGTCTCTTCCTTCTCTTTTCAGCTTGTAAGCTTTCTTTATCCACCAGTAAGACGTTGCATGGCAGGAGGAGGTTTCTGTGGACCACCCGCACTCGTCCTCTTCCATTTCCAGGCTTCATCTCATACTTGATCTCATACTTGATCTCATACTTGATCTCATACAGACCAGTGTCTGAACACTGCAGTTAAACCCCACTCATTGAACTCCAATGAAGGAATTGTGAAGCTATTAAATGAATTGTTTCCCGACTCTGACATCATGAAGTCATTCAAGTGTGGTAAGGACAAAACCGGGTTCATCACCAGATTACGATTAGCTTCATTCTTAAAAAACAGCTTGTTGGTTGCTTCAACAAGGCTGGGCCACTCGTGTTGATGTTTGATGAGAGCCTCGATCAAGACTCAAGAAAAGGTCCCACAATTAAGACACTTGCCATCAGATCCTTTATGCTCTTGAGTTCATATCAGGCCTGTAGCACAGGTTTATGTTCAAATCAAATAATAGCAGGTCACCAGTTCATGTAGTGGAGGCCAGTTTGTGAAGTGACATCAGCAACAGTTAAACGAGCAGATGCCAGTTCGTAACGCATCAACACTTCATACAGTGAATTCAAGCCAGTGTGCTGGAACTTTCTTCTCACTGCATATTTTATGTACTTTGTTTTATTTTTATTCACATAGTGAAATAAATGTGTGTAATACATGACCAACATCAGTGAGTCTATATCGATTCTGTTGTGTATAGTGTTATATATGTCCAAATCTGCCTAAACGTTAGAAAGGCGGCTCATCAACATTTGTAACTCAGTGTCAAGATGGCTTTAAAAAAATTCTGAAGGTAGTAAAAAAGGTATTAAATTTAACTTAAGGACAGCTGTATGTACGCTGGATTCCTCTGGCAGGGAAACGTCTGATCAGGGAATCTGATCAGAAGTTCAGACTGAAGGACAAAATGCTGGAGGCAGAAACTTCATTCAAGTTGAAGTGTTGCACAGACGTGACTGTTGGATGGAGGCTACAACAGTTGACAGCAGCTGACTTCATCTCTCTGGAAAGAGGCTACAGGTGGAGGTTGATGCTGCAGCTTTGCAGAGTCTGCTGGTAGAGGTGCCACTTTGTGGTTTCTGGAATAAGACACATATACATTTATTAAGAAAAGGATCCTAAAGTAGGAACTGCAAGGCAGGAGGCCTAGAGGAAGACCAAAGAGGAGATATATGGATGAGGGAAGAGGACATGAGGTTGGTTGGTGTGAGAGAAGAGGACGCAGAGAAAAGGGTTCGATGGAGACGGATGACTTGCTGTGGCGCCCCCCGGAGGGAGCAGACGAAAGTAAAAGCAGAAGAAGAAGACTGGAAATCCTTGTTCTGATGCTGCAGGAGTCAGCAAAAAAAAAAAGCAAATTGTGATATTTAATGTCATTTCTGAGTTTGTATTTAATTTATTTAAAAATTTTATTCTGAATCCTAAAGGAAACAGTGAAAAATAATGACTTTATAATAAATAACCTCATTATTTTTTTTTAAATTTAGCTCAGTTCATGTTTAATAAACAATGACATGGTGTCATATGTCACATGCTGCTTTTGATACGAGGTCCTGATGCACAAAAGCATAGAAGTAAAAGATTTGTACTTTATGTTTAACATGATTATAAATTCAGCTCCCAGATTATTCCTTTAATTTATAAACAAAATGAGGTGAGACGTGGGCCGGTTTTACTGACATTAAGTCAAATGTGGAAAAGCTTTTTAGACGATCTATGTGTGATGCAAAAAATAAAGACTTAATGTCCAAAATGACTTCCTTTAGGACAAATGCTTGGTTTGTCCTTTCTGGGCTGCTGTAGAAACATGACAGTGAAACATGGGAGACCATGAAGAAGTGGAGCCACATCCTCATTTTGGAGTTTTAGGAAAAACCAAATCACACAAAGGGTAAATGTAAGGATGTTGGGATTTTCGTCTGTCAAACTGACAGCTTCAGGCAGTGACAGTAGTACAGGGCAGCTCTTCCAGTCATGATGAACCAGCTCAACTCCATCAGATGGAGCCCTGAAGTCAAAGCTTCCTTCATCTCCAGTGAGAGAAAACTTACAAGAGGATTATTCCACTTCATTTTACACAAATGACTCTTAAAACAACTAAAATGTAGTCAAAAATAGTGCTCATTTCAGACCTTTTAGGAGCTGTTACATGTGATCAAACTAGGTGAAGACTGCCTTGTAGGCCCCGTCCGGTGTCCACTGTCCCATCAGCTAGTACTTGTAAGAGGGACAGAACCCAGAAAATCAGTGGACAAGAGCCTCAGGCTGCATCATATTTGATGATGCATAAACATAAACATGTGAAACACAGAACATGTTTCACATGATGCCAACATGAGGCCGGTGCACAGAACAATGTTGTCATGTCAGGAGCTCAAACAACATGGGATCTTTTCTGCTCCTGTCCCGTCTTAACGTTTCTGCAGATCTACTCATCTCTGCTGCAGCGTCCCCTCCTGAGTTTGCCAATGCCGACGACTCCAACCCTCTTTCCTCTGTGGACGTCTGCATCTTCATGTCAGCAGTTGTGGAGACACATGGAAGAAAAAAAAGAAACTCTGTTGTCCTGGAGAAAGTCATATATATATATATATATATATATATATATATATATATATATATATATATATATATATATATATATATATATATATATATAAACAAATAACCTTTTTGTGTATGCAGTGCTGTTTGTTGTTCTTTTTTTGTTCTTTGGAAGTCATTCAGATCAAAAATAATGGTACAATCATGCATCATACAGTTTAAATGACATAATTTCCAACTGAAAAAGAAAGTGAACACATGTACTTGAGGCAGAACTGTCATGTTTGTGATTTTGCGATATTACCTAATGACTCGAGCAGAAGTCACAGGCAATGTCATTTTTATATTGAATTTCCCCCCATCTTATATTACGGTCTTGTCTTGTCTCATCTTATGTCTTTGTATCTTCATGAACTCGAATCAGACTGTGAAAGAGCATTTTCTGATAGGAATTGTGTTCCATCTCAAGTTGAATATAAAATGTCACAAGGATACTCTAAACAGTAAATAAATGCTTGGTTAAACAATATTCAGTTGAACGATGACTGGTTTAATAAATGCAGATAAGATACTTGTACTAAAAGCATCTATATTTCAGAGTTGTCACTCGAGTTCGTCCAGACACTTGTATGTATTTTGTTTCATTGGTATTTGCAAATTGATGATGTCATTTTCTGACGTCTTTGAATCGATTCCTCTTTGCTCCGTGTTTTATACGGAGTGATCCGTAAGTTTGGCGTGTTGTTTGTCGAGGACTGGTGGGAGTGGTCATGTGATGGACTTCATTGACTGAAGTGTGGAAGTGTGTGTTGAAGTCTGGTTTTGTTTGATTCTTATGACTGATAACTTTGTCAAGTGGCCTGTAGCGGTTTAAACGCTTCTACTCTGATCCTGAAACGTCATTTTGTGACAGCACTTTACATCTTAAACACTGCAGCATATGAGCATCTCTGCTTCATGCCTTTTTTTCTTTTAAATGTAAAAGTGACTAAAATAAACGTGAGTAAAATAATATAACCCATCATATTGGGAAATCTTGTTTTCAAATGTCCACTAGATGGCAGTAATGACATATTCATTTATTACAATCTAAAATGAATTGTGGTCATCTCTAATTAGAGCTCCGTAGTCACTTAAGGCAGGTTGTGTTAGACTGGAGACATGATGCTGTGTTCATATCCATAATACAAGAAAAGAAACAATATTGACGCTACTCTATTTATTCTTTATCACTATATAGTTTGGACAAAACAGTGGCGTGGTCTAAGTGCATTTGTATCACACCTAAAGGCTTCCTTGAGGTCTTTCTTTATGAGTTTTAAAGTTCCCTGTATGCTTGTGTGGGTGTCAAAGTTCACCCTCTTAGTCCCCAGTTTGGTTCATTTGTGGTTTTAAATTGTCTACAAGTGACTGTGATCACTGCGTGGTCCTGATCTGAATACGGTTTTCTTCTCAAATATCATCAAATATAACATCCTATTAAATCAGTACATATTCTGTTTTAATATTCACAATTGTTTTATCAGTGTTAGGAAACATATTAAATACAGATTTACATGTTTCCAAATGGAGCGACCGGCTGCCAGTTTGGAAAAAGAAGCGGTTCAGTTCAATTTCATCAGCTGTCCTGCAACAGCCCGGTGTCACACTAATTCATGAAAGTGTCATATAAGTCAATCTATTTTTCTTGTCCATTAATATAAATTCCCATTTTTTCTGTGCCTGCCTTTAATACCTCCGTATAAACATATTTTAACGTCTAGGTGACCGCAAAAAACGAACAAGACTAAAATAATAAAATAGCACTTTAAAATTAAGATTTGGTAATATAACTAATTTCATGTTTCAGATTTTATGTTTTCAGATTCAAAATCAATATTAAAAAGAAAAAATACATGGCAGAATAAACCAGAACTTTATCATGACTTTTTTCAAGCTAAATATATTTTTTACAAAGGCAAAGGTTGCATTTTTTTATTATAATAAGCATTAAAAATGAGAAAATGGTTGACAAGTCAGTACAGTTTTAGGCCCCTTCATGCATGTCATTCATGAGGCCAAACGTCAACTAAACAAATATCAGTTAAGTTTGACTGATTGATTGAAATGACCAACATAAATAACAAACTAAGTGAATGAGTGATCAACCATTTGGGTTTAATCCCCTGAGCAGAGGGGTCTCCACAGCGGTTCACATAGTCCGCACATTGATTTGGTCTGTTTTTACGCCAGATGCCCTTCCTGATGCAACTCCACAAGCACGGAGAGAGACAAACAACCATTCACGCTCTCACACCTGGAAAAAACAGCCAAAGAAAAGCTTGAGGAAGGACAATGTTAACCATCACACAGTCCAATGGAGCTTCTTTATTTCTATATGAATGATTTTTGAACTGTGGGACGAAGACAGAGTATGTGAAGAAACTCCACACAAGTGCTGGGAGGACATGCAAACTCCACACAGAAACATTCCTGCTGGTTCAAGTCCCTGGGCTGGCAACAATGCTGAATCACTGTGGGTCCCTGAGCAAGACCCTTAACTCCCAGTTGCTCCCTGGGGCGCTGGGACAGCAGCCCGCTGCTCCTAGTGAAACTAGTGATGGGTTAAAAGCAGAGGTCCAATTTCGGGGTGTATCGTGAGATACACACTGACAAGAATGACGAAGCTTGAAAAGCTTCCAGGAAAAAAAAAAAAAACAGAAACCCCCTGCTGGGGGGCAACAGTGCTTACCGCTAAGCCCAATTTAATGGAAAAGTGTCATTGATGAAAAGAACAGAATAGAAACAGAAACAGAAAAGAATAAAGACATTAAAAAGAAATGTAAAAAAGTCCTTAAGATAAATGTACTGGTGTTGTTTTTCCTAG
>CM026203.1:11752759-11985333 GCA_014839995.1 Xenentodon cancila | reverse complement strand
AAGGTAGTAAAAAAGGTATTAAATTTAACTTAAGGACAGCTGTATGTACGCTGGATTCCTCTGGCAGGGAAACTTCTGATCAGGGAATCTGATCAGAAGTTCAGACTGAAGGACAAAATGCTGGAGGCAGAAACTTCATTCAAGTTGAAGTGTTGCACAGACGTGACTGTTGGATGGAGGCTACAACAGTTGACAGCAGCTGACTTCATCTTTCTGGAGAGAGGCTACAGGTGGAGGTTGATGCTGCAGCTTTGCAGAGTCTGCTGGTAGAGGTGCCACTTTGTGGTTTCTGGAATAAGACACATATACATTTATTAAGAAAAGGATCCTAAAGTAGGAACTGCAAGGCAGGAGGCCTAGAGGAAGACCAAAGAGGGGATATATGGATGAGGGAAGAGGACATGAGGTTGGTTGGTGTGAGAGAAGAGGACGCAGAGAAAAGGGTTCGATGGAGACGGATGACTTGCTGTGGCGCCCCCCGGAGGGAGCAGACGAAAGTAAAAGCAGAAGAAGAAGACTTGAAATCATTGTTCTGATGCTGCAGGAGTCAGCAAAAAAAAAAAGCAAATTGTGATATTTAATGTCATTTCTGAGTTTGTATTTTATTTAAAAATTTTATTCTGAATCCTAAAGGAAACAGTGAAAAATAATGACTTTATAATAAATAACCTCATTATTTTTTTTTAAATTTAGCTCAGTTCATGTTTAATAAACAATGACATGGTGTCATATGTCACATGCTGCTTTTGATACGAGGTCCTGATGCACAAAAGCATAGAAGTAAAAGATTTGTACTTTATGTTTAACATGATTATAAATTCAGCTCCCAGATTATTCCTTTAATTTATAAACAAAATGAGGTGAGACGTGGGCCGGTTTTACTGACATTAAGTCAAATGTGGAAAAGCTTTTTAGACGATCTGTGTGTGATGCAAAAAATAAAGACTTAATGTCCAAAATGACGTCCTTTAGGACAAATGCTTGGTTTGTCCTTTCTGGGCTGCTGTAGAAACATGACAGTGAAACATGGGAGACCATGAAGAAGTGGAGCCACATCCTCATTTTGGAGTTTTAGGAAAAACCAAATCACACAAAGGGTAAATGTAAGGATGTTGGGATTTTCGTCTGTCAAACTGACAGCTTCAGGCAGTGACAGTAGTACAGGGCAGCTCTTCCAGTCATGATGAACCAGCTCAACTCCATCAGATGGAGCCCTGAAGTCAAAGCTTCCTTCATCTCCAGTGAGAGAAAACTTACAAGAGGATTATTCCACTTCATTTTACACAAATGACTCTTAAAACAACTAAAATGTAGTCAAAAATAGTGCTCATTTCAGACCTTTTAGGAGCTGTTACATGTGATCAAACTAGGTGAAGACTGCCTTGTAGGCCCCGTCCGGTGTCCACTGTCCCATCAGCTAGTACTTTTAAGAGGGACAGAACCCAGAAAACCAGTGGACAAGAGCCACAGGCTGCATCATATTTGATGATGCATAAACATAAACATGTGAAACACAGAACATGTTTCACATGATGCCAACATGAGGCCGGTGCACAGAACAATGTTGTCATGTCAGGAGCTCAAACAACATGGGATCTTTTCTGCTCCTGTCCCGTCTAAACGTTTCTGCAGATCTACTCATCTCTGCTGCAGCGTCCCCTCCTGAGTTTGCCGATGCCGACGACTCCAACCCTCTTTCCTCTGTGGACGTCTGCATCTTCATGTCAGCAGTTGTGGAGACACATGGCAGAAAAAAAAGAAACTCTGTTGTCCTGGAGAAAGTCATATATATATATATATATATATATATATATATATATATATATATATATATATATATATATATATATATATATATATATATATATATATATATATAAGTTGAATATAAATTGTCACAAGGATACTCTAAACAGTAAAATAAATGCTTGGTTAAACAATATTCAGTTGAACGATGACTGGTTTAATAAATGCAGATAAGATACTTGTACTAAAAGCATCTATATTTCAGAGTTGTCACTCGAGTTCGTCCAGACATTTGTATGTATTTTGTTTCATTGGGATTTGCTCAGATTGGATTGTTGTCTGTGATTCCTGGTAACTTCTGCCTTCATCTTCTTGGGTTCATGTATAACAGACCATGCAGTAAACAGTAAGTGTTTGTTTTCCTGCAGGCCGTGAAGCGCGGCCAAATTGATGATGTCATTTTCTGACGTCTTTGAATCGATTCCTCTTTGGTCCGTGTTTTATACGGAGTGATCCGTAAGTTTGGCGTGTTGTTTGTCGAGGACTGGTGGGAGTGGTCATGTGATGGACTTCATTGACTGAAGTGTGGAAGTGTGTGTTGAAGTCTGGTTTTGTTTGATTCTTATGACTGATAACTTTGTCAAGTGGCCTGTAGCGGTTTAAACGCTTCTACTCTGATCGTGAAACGTCATTTTGTGACAGCACTTTACATCTTAAACACTGCAGCATGTGAGCATCTCTGCTTCATGCCTTTTTTTCTTTTAAATGTAAAATTGACTAAAATAAACGTGAGTAAAATAATATAACCCATCATATTGGGAAATCTTGTTTTCAAATGTCCACTAGATGGCAGTAATGACATATTCATTTATTACAATCTAAAATGAATTGTGGTCATCTCTAATTAGAGCTCCGTAGTCACTTAAGGCAGGTTGTGTTAGACTGGAGACATGATGCTGTGTTCATATCCATAATACAAGAAAAGAAACAATATTGACGCTCCTCTATTTATTCTTTATCACTATATAGTTTGGACAAAACAGTGGTGTGGTCTAAGTGCATTTGCCTCACACCTAAAGGCTTCCTTGAGGTCTTTCTTTATGAGTTTTAAAGTTCCCTGTATGCTTGTGTGGGTGTCAAAGTTCACCCTCTTAGTCCCCAGTTTGGTTCATTTGTGGTTTTAAATTGTCTACAAGTGACTGTGATCACTGCGTGGTCCTGATCTGTAGTGGTCTGTGTTCAGGTTCCACCCACCACTCACCCAATGACTTTTGAATGAATATATGACAAAATGTCTGCAAAAGATGTTTAAACATTTGTGACATTAAAGGTTTATATCGTCCTTTGGATGTGAACGAATCCTTGACAACAACTTTGAATACGGTTTTCTTCTCAAATATCATCAAATATAACATCCTATTAAATCAGTACATATTCTGTTTTAATATTCACAATTGTTTTATCAGTGTTAGGAAACATATTAAATACAGATTTACATGTTTCCAAATGGAGCGACCGGCTGCCAGTTTGGAAAAAGAAGCGGTTCAGTTCAATTTCATCATGAAACTGCAGCATCTAAAGTCTTTGTCCTGCAACAGCCCGGTGTCACACTAATTCATGAAAGTGTCATATAAGTCAATCTATTTTTCTTGTCCATTAATATAAATTCTCATTTTTTGTGCCTGCCTTTAATACCTCTGTATAAACATATTTTAACGTCTAGGTGACCGCAAAAAACGAACAAGACTAAAATAATAAAATAGCACTTTAAAATTAAGATTTGGTGACTTCCGGTATGAGGGCGTAGATGGACGGACGTGTCAGGTGGCCGCTCCTTAAAACTATTGAAGATACCCATCCAAAACTCGCATAAAATAACGGCCTTGGACTTTTGACGCGCTACTGGGTAGCAAAAGGTAAATAAAGGAGGCAAACAAGACGCGAAAATGCCGAAAACGCAAGATAAAAACAGCTCGGCGTCGAGGAGTAGCCACGCGGCTGAGCATGCTAACCCGAACGACGACGCTAAAGTAACGACGAGCGACCTAATGAGAGCCATAGAAACACTCAAGTCCGGACTGAAAGAGGACAACGAAAATATAAGAAAAGAGATACACTCCTCACGCCAAGAGATGAGAAGCAAACTCGACAACATAAGTAAAGAACTGCAAGGACTGACGGAAAGAATAGATGAAGCGGAGACACGCGTGGGGCAAGCTGAGGAAGTAATGGCGGAGCTAACCCGAACACTTGCTCAGTGGATCAAACGTCAAAGGAGCATGCAAACCAAACTGACTGACCTCGAATCAAGATCCAGGAGAAATAACATCAGGTTGTTTGGAGTGGAGGAAGGAGCAGAGGAGAAGTCTATGCTCCAATTCATTACAGACCTCTTCAGACGGGAGCTACCGTTGAGCCCGGACTTGGACCTGAAAATCCAGCGGGCGCACCGAACCCCCACACCCAAACCAGGCCCTAACGCACCTCCGAGACCGATCATCATCAACTTCCAAGAATTCACCACCAAAGAGCAGATATTGAGAGAAACTTGGAAAAAGGGGCGGATCCAGATAAAAGACAGAAACATCTATTTCGACCATGACTACGCATTTGAGATCGTTCAAAAACGGAAAGAATACCAAACGATCAAGAAAGCCCTAAAGAACAGCGGCATACGGTTCCAAACACCCTATACAAGCATTCGGATTCACTGGAAGGATGGCGTCCGAGTATACAGCAGCGCACACGCAGCCGGGCTCGAGCTGCACAGACGGGGACTCGAGGTGGAGGTACCGGGATCTGCAGCGGAAGACGACGCGGTGGAGCTCCATCTGCAGGAGATGATGGGATGGCTACGAAAAGCTTCCCCATCACCAGAGAGCAGACCCTCCACCAGGCAGCGAGTAAAGGAAAAGCTGAGAGGGTTCGCCAGAGACGACGACATGTGAAACAATCTGAAGCCACGAATAATCAGGCCTCCTCAATTCACAGGATTAATGGGGCGACACCAGAAGTACAGGAGAGGACATTGACGCTGGACAATAAGGATGGGAGGGGCTTTCTCTAGCCCCAAACCCTCCATAGGGCCTTCTCCATATGGGAAAGACAACCCTAGACCTCCCAGCGGGGTCCAGATGGGAGAAACACTCCTCCCAAAGTGTGGAAGTCTCAGGTATCTTGGTATATCTGCAATGTTCAGGTTTGAGTTTTTGTTTGATAGTTCACATTGTTTTTGTTCACTGTTTAGTTTTTATTTTTCTTTTCTTGTGGGGTCTACTGTTACTATTTTCAAGAGAAATGTACATGCAAGGTAGCTATAAAATAGTCTCAATTAATGTGAATGGTCTTGGTAATCCCATTAAAAGAAGCAAAGTGCTAACAAAGCTTAAGAAAGACAAAACGCAGATAATATTTATGCAAGAAACTCATTTGTCCAAAGAAGAACATGGAAAATTTGTTAAATTAGGGTATACAAATTGCTTTTATAGCTCTTACAAAAATAGCAGAAGGAGGGGAGTACTTACATTGATATCAAACAGTGTGAATTTCGAAACAATTGAAGAAAACAAAGACAAAAACGGGAGATACGTAATCGTTAAAGGAAAAATCAACAATACCCCCGTCACATTAGTTAATGTGTACGCCCCCCCAGAGGAGGGCCCAAAATTCTTTAAATTGCTATTTGATAGAATAAATACTCTGAGCGAAGGAATCTTGATCTGTGGAGGGGATTGGAACACAATCTTAAATAAGTCTAAAGACACAACAAGCCTTAAAAACTATAAGAATATGAAATCTAAGAGTCTCAATACTTTAATCAATGAGGCAGGCTTGTGTGATGTGTGGAGAGATCTACACCCCTTAGAGAAAGATTATACTCATTATTCTAGGGCTCACAAGATACACTCAAGAATAGACTTCTTTCTGGTTGATAACCAAGACAGACACAGAGTGCTAAACTCCTCAATAGGGACAGCAGACATATCGGACCATAACACTATATATTTAACTATACATCTGGATAACCAACAAAGAAGAACCCTCTGGAAAATGAACACTAGCATTCTCAACAATGAATCTGAAGTGCAAAAAATTAAAAAAGAAATTGCAGATTGCATCACCCTCAATAAGGATGATCAGATAGAACCAATAATAATATGGGACACCGTCAAGGCCGTGATGCGAGGAAACCTGATTTCAAGGATGTCATACCTCAATAAAAAGAAAAGGTCTACACAGAATAAACTAGAACAACAGCTAAGAAACTTAGAAAAACAACAACACTCGGACAGGAGTGATGATTTGTCAAAAAGTATAAAAGAAATTAAAGAACAGTTGTCCAGTATATCAGAACAAGAGATCCAGAAAAAGTTAAGATTCACAAAACAAACTTTCTATGAAGCAGGCCCCAAAGCAACAAAAATCTTGGCAAAGCGTTTAAGGTCGCTACAAAAGAGAAACTTGATTTATAAAATCAGAGACCCGGCCACTAACAATATAAACTATGAACCAGAAACAATCCAAAAAATATTTCTAGACTACTATAAAACTTTATATGCCAGCGAACCAGTTAATGAAAGAGAAATTGCAGACTTCTTGGCTAATTTAGATTTGCCCTCTATTGGAACCACTCAAAATGAGACTTTAACTTCACCAATCACAAAAACAGAACTGGATAAAGCTATTGGAAGACTGAAAAATAATAAAAGCCCGGGGAGCGACGGCTACCCAAATGAATGGTACAAGGTTTTCAAAGAGGATCTAGCTCCTTTACTACTAGATTCACTCAATTGGACACTTAAATATGCCAGGACCCCTCCCTCATGGAAAGAGGCTGTCATTTCTGTCCTACCAAAAGAAGGGAAGAACAAGGAATATTGTGAGTCCTATAGACCAATTTCAATATTAAATGTGGACTATAAAATATTCACATCAATAATAACAAGACGACTGGAGGCTTTCCTCCCTGACCTGATAGAAGAGGACCAAACGGGTTTTATAAAAGGACGCCAGACACAGGACAACATAAGACGCACGTTACATGTTATAAATGAGGTTAATAAACTCAACACTCCTACAACATTAATAAGTTTAGATGCTGAGAAGGCCTTTGATAGAGTCAGCTGGTGCTTCCTGGTCGCGGTCTTGAGGAGAATGGGTTTTAGTCCCTCTTTTATTAAATGTATACAAGCATTGTACCACAGGCCAACAGCCAGAATTAAAATAAACGGAAATTTGACAGATACATTTGAGCTGTTCAGAGGAACACGACAAGGATGTTGCTTGAGCCCTGCCCTCTTTGCATTATTCATTGAACCCATAGCCCAGTATATTAGACAATGTGGAGACCTAAAAGGGGTGATGATAGGAAAGGAGGAACAAAAAATAGGGCTCTTTGCAGACGATATTATTATATACCTTCAAAACCCGGACATAGCACTTCCAAAACTCCTGACAATTATGAAACACTTCGGAAGTAAATCTGGATATAAACTAAATATCTCTAAAACACAAATTCTTTGTATAAACTATACACCAGCGAACTCAATAAGACAAAGATACAAATTGCAATGGGATGCAGAAAATATTAAATATTTAGGAGTCTATCTGACGGCAAAACTTAACAACCTTTATGAAATCAATTACAGGAAGATAGACAACGCAATACAAAACGATCTAGCAAAATGGGCCGACCTGGTCATGGACCTCAGCTCTAGAATAGAAGTTATAAAAATGAATGTGCTGCCGAGATTGCTATATCTGTTTTTATCATTACCAGTGCAGATCCCAGAGAATCAGTTCGTAAAATGGGATAGACAAGTGAGGAGGTTTATTTGGAAAGGGAAAAAACCTAGAGTGAAATTGAAAATCCTCCAGCTAGAAAAAGAAAGAGGAGGATTGGGTCTCCCAAGTTTCCGAGAGTATTATAGAGCAGCCCAGCTAAGAAACATAGTGTATTGGTGCTCAACAGAATATCACTCCAGATGGAAACAAATCGAGCTGACCTACAATAAATGCCCACCACAAGCAAGACTGGGTGAGATTATTCAAGTGGAAGCTACAGAACAAAATCCTATTGTCGAAACAACACTAAAGATTTGGTGGGATACAGTTAACAAATACAAATTAGGTGGGGACCATAAACTACTTATCTGGCCCTCACACTCTCAAAGGTTTAGAATGGGACAGATGGACTCTACCTTTAAGAAATGGAGAGACAGGGGAATGACGGCAGTATGTACAATAATAGATAGAAAATTGTTTAAGTCCTTTGAAACGCTCAAAGAAGAGTTCCAACTGGTTACGGCTGACCTATTCAGGTACTTCCAATTAAGACACTTTTACAATACAGAGGTTAAAAAATATCTCAATCAAGATGGAAGCAAGTTGATAGAAATGCTGACGAGTTCATATAGGAAACTACAACCAAAGGTTGTTTCCAAAATGTATAAATGCTTGTTGAACTGTAATGGATCAAACTCTCTGTATATAAAACAAAAGTGGGAATCAGAACTACAGATTTCATTATCAGAAGATGATTGGCACTCATCCTGCCTAGCACAGCATAGATCCACGAGTTCTAGACAATGGAGAGAATTTGGATGGAAAAACTTGACGAGGTATTTTATCAGTCCCCTTCTGAAGAGCAAACAGCTGGGAACTCCACAACAGTGCTGGAGGCTGTGCGGGGACACCAATGCCAACCATGCTCACATCTTCTGGACATGCAGGAACATTTCTCCCTTCTGGGACACTATGGTCAAAACTTTTGGGATCATTTTAGGGTGTGAGTTACCCATGGACCCAAAGATTCTCTATCTTGGCTCAACAACAGACGCAATTCCAGCAGAAGACAAATACCTGTTTAAGGTCATGATACTAGCCTGCAAAAAGGCTATAACGAGGAACTGGCTGAAAAGTGAAACCCCGACACGACAACAGTGGAGAGGCATTATGGAGGAAATCTTCTATATGGAGAAAATGACACACTACTTAAGACATGAAGCACAAAAATTTGAAGACCGATGGAAGAAATGGACTCAATCTACTTCTCACTCGCTCTGGTCTTGATACAATACCTTGGTTGTACCCCACAGTTTGTATTTGATTTCTTTTTTGTTTGTACAGAAAATGCTGTACTTTGTTCTGGAATTAATAAATAATCATTAAAAAAAAAAAAAAAAAAAATTAAGATTTGGTAATATAACTAATTTCATGTTTCAGATTTTATGTTTTCAGGTTCAAAATCACTATTAAAAAGAAAAAATACATGGCAGAATAAACTAGAACTTTATCATGACTTTTTTCAAGCTAAATATATTTTTTACAAAGGCAAAGGTTGCATTTTTTTAATTATAATATGCATTAAAAATGAGAAAATGGTTGACAAGTCAGTACAGTTTTAGGCCCCTTCATGCATGTCATTCATGAGGCCAAACGTCAACTAAACAAATATCAGTTAAGTTTGACTGATTGATTGAAATGACCAACATAAATAACAAACTAAGTGAATGAGTGATCAACCATTTGGGTTTAATCCCCTGAGCAGAGGGGTCTCCACAGCGGTTCACATAGTCCGCACATTGATTTGGTCTGTTTTTACGCCGGATGCCCTTCCTGATGCAACTCCACAAGCACGGAGAGAGACAAACAACCATTCACGCTCTCACACCTGGAAAAAACAGCCAAAGAAAAGCTTGAGGAAGGACAATGTTAACCATCGCACAGTCCAATGGAGCTTCTTTATTTCTATATGAATGATTTTTGAACTGTGGGACGAAGACAGAGTATGTGGAGAAACTCCACACAAGTCCTGGGAGGACATGCAAACTCCACACAGAAACATTCCTGCTGGTTCAAGTCCCTGGGCTGGAACAATGCTGAATCACTGTGGGCCCCTGAGCAAGGCTCTTAACTCCCAGTTGCTCCCCGGGCGCTGGGACAGCAGCCCGCTGCTCCTAGTGAAACTAGTGATGGGTTAAAAGCAGAGGTCCAATTTCGGGGTGTATCGTGAGATACACACTGACAAGAATGACGAAGCTTGAAAAGCTTCCAGGAAAAAAAAAAAAAACAGAAACCCCCTGCTGGGGGGCAACAGTGCTTACCACTAAGCCCAATTTAATGGAAAAATGTCATTGATGAAAAGAACAGAATAGAAACAGAAACAGAAAAGAAACAGAAAAGAATAAAGACATTAAAAAGAAATGTAAAAAATTCCTTAAGATAAATGTACTGGTGTTGTTTTTCCTAGGTTCTGCTAACTGTAACTTGGTGAACTCACCAGACTTTGATTCTTTTGATCATCACACGTTTTTCCTCTTGTAGTCCTTTAAATGGTTCTGGAGTCATTTTGGGGAATAAAGCTTGACTGTTACTCCGTAGTGTCTTTTAAGGGCCGTTCACATCAACCAAAGTTACTATATCCTTCATGTTTCCTTCTCTGGTTTTTTTTGGTGTCTCCAAGGCTGGAGACACTTAAATAAATCAGAGAAGAATTTCCTAATCCTTCTCAAATCCTTTTGTTTTGTTTTAATCTCAACAAAAACAGGTTTTTCTTCTTTGCTGGGTGTTTTTTCCTCGTTTGTAGAACTGTGTTTCTTGGTGGTTCCAGCATCTCTGGTTTTGTCTCCGAGTTTTGTTGAACATTCAACTTTCCTGTTGGCTGCAGTTTTGTCTCCTGTGTTTTCAACAGCTGTTGGCCGGGTCTTTGTAAAAGTATGTGTCTTAATGCGACTCTGACAGTTGGAGCACTGACCAGCTGACTCTGATTTTGTTCCTTCTCTTAATATCCGAATAACGCGGCTTCACGGTTATAAAAGTCCCGTTCCACTTTTCATCATTTGAATATATTTTTGTAAAACATAAAAAGACACATGAACAACAAAAATAGTCATTATAGAGCAACCATAAACATAAAAATCATGAAAACTATGGTAATAATCATGAAAATGACATCTGATGATTAATAATAAAAAAACATCCTCCACAGGTGAAACAAAGATGACAGCAAAGAGCAGAGGAGGATGTTATTCTCTGAGGGACCCTTTGTGCCAGCATCCACTCTCAGCACAATCAAGGCAGACTTGTATCGGACCTACAATGAGGACCCCAAAGTTCTCTGCTGCGACCTTTTAAATGCTCTTTATATTGGCCCACCATCAATGGAAGAAGTATGTGTATGCCAGCCAGAAGAAATACATTTCACAGTTCTTTCATTGTTCGTGGCTTTGCGAGAGCCCACCTCGCTTTAAAAGGACGCCCGTCTCATCAGCCAACAGCAGGATTTGAAACTAGTGGGATCCTGAAGAGAGTCTTTGCCCAAGAGATGAATCTGGCGACCCTCTGTGATGGTTACTGCTGTACCAGGGGTAACCTTCCTGGTTGAGGCCCCACGGACCAGTGCAGCTGCCAATCTCATAGAAAAAGTCAAAAATTGTATATCTGTGCACAAATACACACACATACACACATTACTGACAGGTAATTAACTATAATATTACACTACCACTACTCTATAATACCAAACTAATACTAAAAATAAATAAATTATGAAACCAATATTATATTTTCACTCCGTATATGGAAAGATAAGCTTGCATGGACACAAAAAGCCCAATTATTAAGCTCCAAACCTTCAAACCCCTATGTTCCTCCTAAAAATAGTCTACATAGGAAAGATGTTGTGCACCTCCCCAGCTCAAAACCAACTGAGTCAGAGGAGGGGCACAATGGAATAGCCTCAGACCTCATCTGAGCCTACTGAGTACGAGGTGTCTGTGGGAATTTACCATCTATTGCAGTAGTGATGAATTTCAGGCACAAATGTCTAATGCAGGGTATGCAACAACATCTCCATAACGTAAGGACAATCACAGCTACGAGAGAAATACAAATTGATAAAATGACACCTTTCCAATGACACCTTTCCATCTACTAAAATGTCGAGACAGCCAATCTTCCATACATTATGGATGCCAGAATTAGCTGCCAGATCTTCCGAGAGGGTTCTCAGAGCTGTCAAAGCTCTGGTTGTGGACCCATCCGGAGCCGTATCATTTGGGATGAATACACAGCAGTCCACAGATTTGTGTCATCTTTAGTGGCCCTGGGGCTATTATTTTCATTTATGCATACAGATATTAAAATGTTTGTGTTGGTAATAAATAATAGCTCCATCCATCCATTATCTATACCCGCTTTATCCGTTTCCAGGTCACGGGGGTCTGTCGGAGCCTATCCCGACGCATATCAGGGGTACACCCTGGACAGGTCGCCAGTCTATCCAGGGCCACATACAAACAACCAATCACACTCACATGCACACCTAGGGAGAATTTAGAAAGATCAATTAACCTACACTGCATGTTTTTGGACTGTGGGAGGAAGCCGGAGTACCCGGAGGAAACCCACGCAAGCACGGGGAGAACATGCAAACTCCACACAGAAAGACCCACCGGGCCGGGAATTGAACCGGGAACCTTCTTGCTGTGAGGCAACAGTGCTAACCACTAAGCCACCGTGCTGCCTCTAAATAATAGCTCATACAATGTAAATATGTTAAAAATGTTGCATTATAAAATATTAAAAAAAAAAACTGTAATTTCATATACAGTTAAAAGTCAGAGATAAAAGGGTGGCACAAAAGACAGGAGAGCAGGTTTGTTGTGGGGTAGTGATGCATCACTTTGTTCTCGCATCTTTGTTTGTGTATCTTCAGCCAGTTCGTCCAGCAGCTCAGTAACAGCAGATGCTGCTTCATCGGTGTCCGTGCAGGATCGTGAAAACACTCGTAACCTCCAAGACTGTCGGACAGTCGTTCTTTGGTCGATGTATGTGACGCCTGTGAAGCTGCCACAATGAAAAGAGTGTGTTTTGATGTGCTCGGTGCTGCTGTTTACTTGTAACGTAGAAAACGAGCTGAGCCGCTAGTTGCTGCTAGCCTTTAGCTTAGCCTCGCCATAAGCGTCACTCTGTTTGTTCTGCATTGTCGTTAGCAGTCGCTAATTTGTGTCAGACGTTCTGTGGATTGTTTACAACCAGTTAGTCTGTAGCTTTTTTATTAAGAGGAATTGTGCTATTCGGGATCGGAAGTTTGCCATACGAGGGAGGGAGTGAGGACCGGGAGAGTCCTGGACCGGGACAGAGACTGGAGCTGCTGTACTTGAGCGCGGTCCGCGGTGACGTGTTGCTGCACGCTCCGCCCCCCGCCTCCGAAACTGCACCTTGCCGTTTGGCCCTTTTCTCCGTCTTGATCTGCGGATTCGTGAGTACACAAACACTTTGCATCTGGCTTTTTGTTTGTGGTGGTTAAGTCCAGTACAACGGCCATTTGTTTCCGGCCACTGTCCAGCTTGTGTCCCCGGGTTTCAGGTTCTCTTACCGCCCTCCAGCTTCAGGCAGCTGACTGCGGATGCAAAACCTCAGTCGATGATAGTACAGCAGATGAGTTTTGAACAGAGTGAGCACCCAGATCAGGGATAAACCGGCCTTTTGTGAGTTTATTGAGCACATATAACACATCTAACATGGCATCTTACTTGATGTTTTCTCATCACAGGTTGATGTGCAGAGTTGCCAGCAGCTGAAGGTGAGGAGCAGCAGACACCAGCTGCTGCAGGACTAATCTGTCTGTTCCAACAGCTGCTGCAGCAGGTTCGTTAACAGGACAGTCTCTGTTTATGCTCAGTTTACTTAACTACTTCTATTAATTAATAAAATGTCTTTGATTTTTTATTAAAAATGATATGCAAATGTAATATCAAAAGTAAATAAACTGGTTGTCCCAGATTGAGTGAAAGTTAAAATGTGTTTGGTAGTACACAGAATAAAACTGTTTAAAAAAAAAACAAACATCTGCAGACGGAGACTCGCACACTCAGGTGCAGCAGGTGTCAGAACCTGGTTTATTTCCTGGTTTTACAGTGTTTACATAAGAGTCCTAACCTTCTTTTCTTAGAAGCAGAGCCATGGGATCTGCTTACAAACCAGTTTAGATCAACAACAGAGATTGAACGAGTACAAGTTTACACAATGTGATGAACATTATACTTAAGCATTAGCGACAAATCTACTTGAAAGCAGAGATGTTATGTTTTGTGTACAGGTGTGTATGAGATATGAAAATGTGTGCATGATGATGGTGAAGCACATGAACAGAACCGTCTTCATAAGGACAGTTAGATACCATAGAATATAATTGTCCTTATTCCAGCAAATGTGCAGGTATTTTAATGATTTCTGACCTTATACTGAATCTGGATGTAGATCCATGAGAAACAACTTTGGTTCCAGATTCACTGATTGTGAGATTACTTTTCTTTTTTTTCTTTTTTTTTTGGTTTGTACATATATTAAGTTTGTCTACCAAGTTTGGTAGAACCCAAGAGCTATATATATATTCTACATCTAATCTACATCAATCTTAGACATAAATCCCATAATTCCTGCAAATGTGACTTTAACAGTTTTCATCTATTTCAACAACATTACTTACACTACCAAAAGTCAAATGAAAGCAAACTCAGCTGCATTGTTCAAATATTCCTGTATGGTTGAAATAAACCCTCCACAAGTCCATCTGCTAAAAATGATAATAAATAAAGATAAGCAGGAAAACTTCAGTGATATTTGTGCTTCAAGGCTTTTGCCTCGGCACTTCGTGAACTGTTTCATTATTTAGTGACGACAATCTTCACCCAGATGTAAAAGCACCGTATGAAAAAGACTCCATAAGCAGTTTGTAGAACCGCGTATAACAAACATGACTTGAAGAGTTTTTTCTTTTTTTCACATTTATTTTATATAAATTCAACCAAACAACATCCAGACGACAAGAACTTGTTGTAACCCTGAAATGAAGAAACATGATGAGGATGGAAAAGTATATCTTTTGTGATGGGTTTCTATTTATAAATGATTGTGGGGAATTTAGATTTTCCAATGAACCTAAATACTTGGTGTTTTGGGGATGTGGGGGGAACTCGGAGCGTCCCGGAGTAAACCCACACAACATGGGGAGGACACCTAACTCCACACAGAAACGGACACACGGGTGGAGGTGTTTCTGTGAGGCTGCAGTGCTCATCACTGCAACCTCCATGCTGCCCTTTTTTTAACGTTGATCTTGGTGTGGGTTTATGTGGGTGTGTGGGGGGTTGGGGGTTGGGCTGGGGATGAAGTAGATGCTGGAAAAAAGGGAACTACTGGTCTGCTTGTATGCATCTGAAGATCTTTGAAAAGAAGCTCCTCTTTTTCTTTTTGGCAGTCAGCTCCTGGAACTCTCTCTCCTTCTCCTCCAGGATTTGCTCTTCCTCATGCAACTTTTTCATCCCCTCTTCTAAACTGTTCCTCTCTCGTATAATTTCATTCTGTTCATTCACCAGTCTGTTTCTGTCTTCATCCAGTTGTCTGTTTTTGTCCTGCAGTCTTTTGTTCATTTCACTGATTCTCTCTTCCTCCTGCTTTAAGTCATTCTTTTTCTTCTCCAATCCATCCATCTCTTCTTGAACTTCCAGTTTCTTCTCTTCCAATGTTGCCGTTTGTTGGGTGAACTGCAGCAGCATCTTTTCCATCTTTGTCTGGACTTCTTGAAGGTCTTCCTTGATTTTAATCTTTGTCTCACTGATTTCTGTTTTCTCTTGCTCTAATTTCTCCCTCTCCTTTTCCAATTGTTTCCTGTCATCCCCCAGATTTTTCTCCTGCTGCTGCAGACTTTTCTTTTCTAATGTTAAATCTTTCTTGATTTCCTCCACTTGTACCTTTGATTGCTCCGTTAGAGATTTCTCCATTTCCAAGGTTTCCTTCACATCTTCCAGCTGTTTCACTTCCTTCTCTAAAACAAGGAACTGCTGCTGCAGATTTTCCTTCTCTGCCTGCACTTCTTTGAGGTTTTCCTCCATTCTCATTTTGATCTCACACATTTGTAATTCCTTGGCCTCTACATTTTTCCAACCCTCTTCAAGTTGTTTATTATTTTCTTGTAAAGTGTTTTTCTCCTGCAGCAGCTTTTCCTTCTCTGTCTGAAGCTCTTTGAGGTTTTCCTCCATTTTCATCTTTGCCTCATTGTTTTCTGTTTTCTCCAGCTGCAGTTTTCCTCTCTCCTCCTCCAGCTGTTTCTTTTCTTTTTCCAGATTTTTCATATGTTGCTGCAGACTTTTGTTAATTTCCTCGACTCTCCCTATGGATTGCTCCAACATAGTTTTCTCTATTTCATTGGTTTCCTTCACCTCTTCACATTGTTTCTTTTCCTCCTCCAGCTCTTTACGTTCTTCCTCCAGTTTTGTTTTGATGTCACAGACTTTTCTTTGCTCCAGTTCCAGTTTTTTCCAGCCTTCTTTTAGTTGTTTCTTTTGTCCCTCTAAACTGTTCACCTCCTGCTGCAGCTTCTTCTTCTCCAAATCCAAATCCTGAAAATTTGATTCCAGGTCCTGTCTTTGTCCTTCCAAGTGTGACTTTGATGCTTGCAGCATTTCAGTCTCTTTCTGGTGTTTCTTCTTTGCTTTGACAAATTCATCTTTCTCACTGTCCAGTATTTTCTTCTGCTCCATCAAATCAGCTTTCTGTTTCTCATTTTCTCGTTTCATTTGTTCTACATCTCTTTTTGTGTCTTCCAGTATCTTATTTTTTTCATGCTCTAATTTTCTGATCTGCAGCATCTTCTTCTTCTCTGTCTGAAGCTCTTTGAGGTTTTCCTCCATTTTCATCTTTGCCTCATTGTTTTCTGTTTTCTCCAGCTGCAGTTTTCCTCTCTCCTCCTCCAGCTGTTTCTTTTCTTTTTCCAGATTTTTCATATGTTGCTGCAGACTTTTGTTAATTTCCTCGACTCTCCCTATGGATTGCTCCAACATAGTTTTCTCTATTTCATTGGTTTCCTTCACTTCTTCACATTGTTTCTTTTCCTCCTCCAGCTCTTTACGTTCTTCCTCCAGTTTTGTTTTGATGTCACAGACTTTTCTTTGCTCCAGTTCCAGTTTTTTCCAGCCTTCTTTTAGTTGTTTCTTTTGTCCCTCTAAACTGTTCACCTCCTGCTGCAGCTTCTTCTGCTGTGACTTCAATTTTTTATAATGTGCTTTAATTTCTGTTTCAATGAAGTCCATTTCACTTTTCTCCAAATCCAAATCCTGAAAATTTGATTCCAGGTCCTGTCTTTGTCCTTCCAAGTGTGACTTGGATGCTTGCAGCATTTCAGTCTCTTTCTGGTGTTTCTTCTTTGCTTTGACAAATTCATCTTTCTCACTGTCCAGTCTTTTCTTCTGCTCCATCAAATCAGCTTTCTGTTTCTCATTTTCTCGTTTCATTTGTGCAACATCTCTTTTTGTGTCTTCCAGTATCTTATTTTTTTCATGCTCTAATTTTGTGATCTGCTGCAGCATCTTCTTCTTCTCTGTCTGAAGCTCTTTGAGGTTTTCCTCCATTTTCATCTTTGCCTCATTGCTTTCTGTTTTCTCCAGCTGCAGTTTTCCTCTCTCCTCCTCCAGTTGTTTCCTTTCATTTACCAGATATTTCACTTGTTGCTGCAGACTTTTGTTAATTGCCTCGACCTTCTCATTTTCTTGTTTCATTTGTTCAGTATCTTGTTTTGCCTGTTCAAGTAACTTATTTTTTCCCTCCAAATCAGTGAACTGCTGCTGCAGCTTTTTCATCTGTTCCTTCAGTTCTTTACGTTCTTCTTCCAGTTCTGCTGTGATGTCACAGACCTTTCTTTGTTCCAGTTCCAATTGTTTCCAGCCGTCTTTTATTGTTTTCTTATCTCCCTCTAAATTCTTTACCTCCTTCTGCAGCCTCTTTTTCTTTGACTTCATTTTTTTCTGTTTTTCCTCCATTTCCATCTTAATTAGTTCCATTTCAGTCTTCTCTAATTCCAGGTTTTGCCAGTTTGATTGTAAGTAGTTTTTGCTGTCATCCAAGTCCATCTTCTCCGCTTTCAGAAAATCTTTTTTCTCTTTTTCAGTTTGTGCGTTGCACTGGTCGTTGTCTGTTTGAAGTCCACTAAGGTCATCAGGGATGTAGAACTCAAGATCGTTGTCAAGAGTGCTCTCAAATCCCAGTCTTTTCCTCAGATTTTTTCCGTAAGACATTTTTGTTATCAATTTGTAATTTGCAATTGAACACAGTTAAGACGTTAGGCAGTTCCTATTCCTAAGTGCAGTCTGATATTCAGAGTCAGAGCTGTTTTACAAGTCGTAGATTGACGTTTTTCACCAGAGATAATCAGATGTGACTAGTTCCTTCTCAAAGGTCCAAAGTACTGATTATACTGTAGCAGTCAAGTTATTTATATTGCACGATTGACATCATCATGACATCATCATTGCCATGGTGATCAGTGGTTCAGCCACACCCAAAACATTCCGCCGACACTCAAACACCGCCCATCCCCCATCAAACACACACAGTATAGAATTCTTTTTTATTACACTTGATTTCAAATTATTACTATGATCACATGAAATAGTGTTTTGATTTTGCAAAGGTTATAAATACATATTATAAGGACTTAGGATGTTCCCCTCCCAGAACTAACAGAAAAACAATAAAACTAATCTGCTAAATGTTTCTATCTATCTATCTATCTATCTATCTATCTATCTATCTATCTATCTATCTATCTATCTATCTATCTATCTATCTATCTATCTATCTATCTATCTATCTATCTATCTATCTATCTATCTATCTATCTATCTATCTATCTATCTATCTATCTATCTATCTATCTATCTATCTATCTATCTATCTATCTATCTATCTATCTATCTATCTATCTATCTATACAAAAGAGAGGAACAAACAATACTTGTCTTTTTGCAAGATGCCCTCGTGTGTTGCTCCTCTACAAACCCTGACTTTGTGGAGGCAGTCAGGTTCCAGCGTGCGTTTGAGGAGGCGCATGTGAAGTCTCTCCAGCCTGGTCAAGAAGGACAAGTCCTTGTTAGTTTCTGGGACTTCAAATACGAGACTCTTCAGAGCTTGTTCGAGTCGGTGGAGCCCAACAAGATCCAAACTCTGGATGTAATAATGTTTTGTGCAGCACAACTGTGTTGTTGCTTCTGACTCAGCTGACATGTGGTCTCGTCTGCACAGATTTTTCAACTGCCTGCAGAGGAAGACACCAGCTCCAGGGACACAAATAGAGACTGCCGTCCCCTACATTCGGAGCAGAGAAAGGAAAAGGGCTCCCACCTCCACCACCCTTCCACCACAGCTACCACCAGCACCACCAGCAGCGGCACAGCATCAGTCTCAGCTTGGAGTCAGACTTCAGGACTGCAGCTCAGTACGCTTTTATTTTCTCACCAGTGAGCTCAATCTCTGGTTTCCATCATCCAAACCTCGTCCAATCTACAGCCAACCACCCGCTTCCCCCGACCCCTTCTTTGCATGAGGCCTCATGTGGACCATCCGGAGGGTCCTGTACATCGACGGCTGGTATCTCATGTCCACTAAGTCCCTGGAGTGCCGTTGATGTAAGAAGGTCTACGGTTGGTCACAGGACATCGTGAGACAGCCACCCCCCACCTACAGCTGCAGGTTTCCAGCTGTACTCGCGTACAAGGAAGAAGCAGCTCCAACGGGTCTATGTAAAACTGTGTTAGCCGGGTTCTTGTGCTGATGACTCTGGTTTCTGCTGGTTGTCCTGTGATCAGAGGGTGATGGCACAGCTGAACTCTCACACCCTGGACAACAGTGGCACTTGGCTGAACAACACCCTGCAGGGTGATCTTACATTTTGTGAGTTTATTGCATTATGTGAGGCAGCCACGAGTCCTCCACATCGATGACGGAGGTCCCACTGTGACATTGACAGATGAATTCTCTACGTATGGAGACTGGACCTGGAAATACAGTGGATCTTATTTAAGGTTGCAAAACACTTTTCAGTCATTGTCTTATATTCAACATATGTATCTTGCATACAAATCAAGGCATGTTAAAGCAGCACAGAGTTTTTCATGTTAGAAAATTCAGTTTCATTTGCAGGAATATTTGATTACGTTCATGTAGTGTTGTCTGGTTCTTCAGGATTCTCTTTCATTTCTGCAAAAACCAACTAAAGTAACTTTGGGGCAGTCTGCATATATGGCTTCATGCCACAAATCATCAAAGATGAAACTAGCTCACAGGGCTGCAGTGAACATCACAGCAGAGAGGAAACAAGGGAGTGACTGCTTTAATGTTCCAGTGTTTAAAGTGTCACATTAAAAAGATGTTGAAATGTCTCCATTGTTGAGATAAAAGAGCAGATGCTGCTCTCACTCTTGTCATTCAGGTCCTCCTCTAAGACCCTGCAGCAGAACCTCAGCAGCAACTCCGCTGGTATTTAGGAAATCTTGTCTCCCCAGATGAGGGATTTGGATCCAGAGGTGCCTCCTCTTCCACCTCGCTGCTGTTTCAGGGACCTGCTGCTCAGGGACCAGATGTTCCAGAATGACGACAGGTAGCATGAATATCACTCTTATGCAAACATGCAAACATCTATCATTTTCCTGTATCTCAGGAAGATTGTTATGACTCTCTTGAGAGTTTAGTTGTTGCCGTGTTTGGAGACGTAGATCTGCAGATCCTGTTTTCTGCTCATGAGGGGAAGAGTCGAGGCTCATTCTGACTAACAGTACCAGAACAGAATCAGCTTGGAGCTTTTACCTGAGATCAAATATTATTTAATGCCTGGATCATTTGCATTTCAACTAAGGTCTGAGGTACACAGTATCAGGAAAATGAGTGCAGTTGAAGTATGAAACATTGCACCTTGTTGGATTTTGAGCACTACAGCGCTGGTCACACAGCCACCTAGTAAGTAGTTTGATTCAAACATCCTGGAAATAAAGAAATAAAACAAAACCTCTTTTGTGTTGCACATGTCCACGGACTGTGGATGTTTTTATTTGTGCCTTTAACAGTAACTGCTGTGGGAAAAAAAAGACCAAAAAACAGATAAAAGCATTTTATTAATTAGATTTACTGCCTTCAAGCCAACGTTGCAGCCGTCTCTGATCCTTCAGCTTCCTCTTGAACTCCTTGCAGTTAACATGCATTTCCCCAGCTGACTGAAACATGAACGTCTACGGTTAAATGTTGTGAAACCTGTCTTTACAAACAATAACCACAGTTCTGTAGCTAAACTTAATGAGATCAGTGCAGACGGATGCCGATGTGCTTTTATAAATGGATTTTCAAGCTCTGCTGAGTTCTGGGAGCTCACCGTGGTGCTGAAACCAAACTAGCTCATTGAAGGATCAATAGTCACTTCCATACTGCCTTGCAAAGAACAAGTCAAGAGCATTGTAAAACCACAATACTACAGTATATTAACATTGTTTTAATATATTAGTAGCCTGTGCTCTAATCTACTGCTGTGAAAGGCTCTACTTGACCTGGTTGAATTGTAATCTGTAAAGAACATCCTTCAGATTGAAAATGTAAAGCCTCAACAAAATGAGACGGTTACAGCTCTACTCAGAAGGTGATTTCACGTAGAATAAGTGACAACTTTTAATGTTTATATTCTGATGCTGCTTATTTCAGATACTGTTTAGATAATTAATTGTTCTGAAGGTTTAACGTTTCTGAGACTGCAAATGTGTCTCCATCAGTGATCCTGGAATGTCATCCTATAAACTTGAATACATTCATTAACACAACCGTCAACTTGTTCTTTTGGTGCATTAGTTTTCCAGGGGGGTTGAATGTTGTTCTAAATGAATTGTGAGGTTGTTTCTGCCTGTAAGAATCTGATCATATCTTTCAGAGGTTAAATCTAACACACTAACATGCTGTGTGAGTCATCGCTGAAGAAGCAGGATTTTTGTTTGCCAGCAGTCATGTTTCAGGAAGAGACTGTCGATGTCTGCAAATGGATTTTGTATCATATTGTAAATTTACTTTGTGTGAATGCAAAATTAATGTAATCCAACATTTCACTTTGAACCAAAATTGTAGTAAATGCAACAGTTTGATTGGACACCAACTTGCGTTCTTTATCATCATACGTTCTTTATTTGTTTTTAACTCAAGAGTCTCTGCTTCTGGTAGAAGATTTTGGCTGATCTTGGAGCAGGTGATGGAAAGGATGCAGGTTCATGTCAGGTTGGGATGGTTTTCACATCATTTTGTGATCAACATACTTGAACATAATCCGTGTTGTTTCTTGGAGTCACTGGGTGGTTCAGGTCTTGCAACTGACACCCTGGTCCATGTGACCAGACCAAGGCTGATCTGTCCTGGACCTCGGTCCGAGTGGGGATCTACTGCCACCTCTGCTCTCCCCATCTCAGCCAGAGCCATCTGGATGCTGTTTCTGCTGCCTCCACGTTGTTACTGACAGCTCTTCTTCTTCTTCTTCTTCTGTTGGCAGTTCTGTCCAAGGTTTTGTAGGCCTTGCTCGGGGACTGACCAACAAATCCCTGAGTGCCTATTTCCTCTGAAATACACCTGGTCTTCACCCCCTCTGTCAATCTTCCTCCACCAGCTCTTGATGTTTCGCTCCCTTCCTCTTGTGGGCCTCCTCCATCCTGTCCTCTCAAGAGACTGTTAACTCCAGCAGGATCAGTCGTCGTGTTGTCTGGGAGATGAGAACATCTGGTCTCAGTGGTCTGGACGATGTGTGACGGTGTGAGAAGTAATCATGAAAGTTCATGTTTAAGAAGTTTAACATGATCAGGGAATGGAGGTGTTGGAGAAATGGATTCTGGAAAAATATAATCACATGATCATTCACAGCTGAGTGGAAAAGGTTTTACTAAATAATAAAAACAAAATGCTGCAGCTGGTGGTATAAAGCCACCTTAGTGAAACCAGGTAGATGGAGTTGGGACTGATGGATGACTGGTGGATGTTTGCTGGACTGTTGAGTCTTGAAGCCTGAAATTTGAGACTTTTTATCCTTTTTTTGCCAAAGACGTCAGGTGGTGATAGTGGATAGATTTTTGTTATATTTTTTTTTATCTTTGGAGCAAGATTTTCAGAGCTGCAAGTGGAGATTAATGCTGCACGTTGAAGGTAGGAAGTGGATTCACATGTCTGAAGCTGCTGGTGGAGGACTACATCAAACATTCAGACAGAAGAGTGAGGACATGTATCTACATAAAGGGATCAGGTGGAGGATCTCAGAGGTTGTAGGTGAAGGGTGAATCTGCACAGTGGAAGTTTCAGGTTGAGGTTTGTATCTGGTCCTGGGGTGGACTGATGACATGTCCACAAACAGATGTAGTCGATGCCTGGAGGACGAGGTCTGGATTGCACGCCATTGTGGTTGAACCTGAAATTTCTGCAGATGAAAGTAATTATGGTTACTCACAAGTGGCTTAGATTTTTACCAGAATATGAGGACTGGTGGCAGCTGAAAGCTGATTTCAAATGTGCCCGTTTAATCCCCAACCACTTCCTACAGCTGGTCAGAAGATACTCGCCTCTCTCTGCTGGGTGGATTTTATAACAAAGCTTCTGCATGGAACGTCAGAGAACATATGAACTTTCCAGCCTGCTTCTTTGGATGTTCCAGCTGTAAAAATCTGGGCTGCATGTAGTGTGTGTAGCGTCTCTGTGGCTGACCAGGTGGTTCAGGAGCTGGCTGCTGCACACCTGCTCCTCATGTTGCACACTTGAAGAAGGATGACCCCGATGAGAGTGCATTTTATATTTGCCTTCAGTGAACACTGTTTAATACACAGCTTATCTGGATCACAGACAAAACACACATTGAACACATCTGTCGGGGTGTGTTTCATACAGCAAGTGACCCAGCAGACTCCGCTTGTCTGTCCTGCTCAATAAAGGATCCTCCCTCTTGTGGCGAATCAGAAGAACAGCAACACATGCTCTCTGAGCTGAGTGCTGCGCCTTATGGGGATGGAAATACAGTTAAAACAACACATTACAAAAGAAACACAAACATAAGAGCAGAAAATATTATTAGGGGTGACTTTTTTTATTACCAATAATGTCTTTTACTAACATTAATTTCTTCTCCTTATACTTTCCCCTGAAAAGTTAAAAAGCGACCCAACTACAGCAAAGTCTGACATTTCTTTTTGCTTTCAGGCAGGTCACATCTACACAGGAGTCAGAGTTGAACGAAGGTCTATAAGAATACATGACTGTTGCCACAGGGTCTCATGTGACAGGTGTCTCCCACTGCTGCCACATGTTTGTATCTCCTGTGTTGCACGATGACAGTCCACTGCTGCATCCATCACTCCACGAGTATCTGCATCCCTCTGAGTGAGGAATTTTAACGTCGTTCCAACCTCCTATTTAACATATGGGACAGAAGCCTTTGCCAACTGTTGACTTGTTCCTCTCATAACAAACTCATTTCTATTCCATGTTTGGGAATAACACCGAATGTCTCAACATTAAAGGATTTTGTTGTCCCGACAGTAATGAAAAGTCTGAACTGAACACTTTCTACTAACCTTACTGACATTTATCCTACAACTTTACTAGAACATTTCAGTCAGATGCCATAGTAGGCCGACCTAACTGATGGTAAGTAAACCTCAACTTTGGTCTTTTCATTCTGAACGGATACTTTCTTTTCCCGACAGGTGACTGTTGGCCATCTTCTTGATCACTGCTCTCAGTTTCAGGCTGATGACTGAGTTTGCCATCTTGAGAATATTCACTCCCGTGTGTCTCCGTGTCTTCACTAAGCTGGTCCCTCCCATCCTCTGGATCATCTTCATCCTCAAGATCCTGGTATCCTGCTGCAGTGTTTCCTGAATCCGTTTGTGGCTCCATTTCCCCTCTGATGCTGGACACCTTGTTCCTGGTGATCTCTTGTCCATCATGTGATTCCTCTCCGGTCATCATCATCTTCTGAACTGTGCACTTTCTCCTTTTGTGGATGTTGTTCTTTGTTGTTTCTTTGTCTCTTCCTTCTCTTTTCAGCTTGTAAGCTTTCTTTATCCACCAGTAAGAAGTTGCATGGCAGGAGGAGGTTTCTGTGGACCACCCGCACTCGTCCTCTAAATATCACAATATGCATTTTTTATTTTTTGTGACCAAAAACTAGTCCCAAACTCAGAAGCAGTGTGTGGAAAGCTGATTTCATCCATACTGCTTCCATAAGGATTTAAAGTTTGGCTGAAACTGACTCCTGCAGCATCAGAACAAGGATTTACAGTCTTCTTCTTCTGCTTTTACTTTCATTTGCTCCCTCCGGGGGGCGCCACAGCAAGTCATCCGTCTCCATCGAACCCTTTTCTCTGCGTCCTCTTCTCTCACACCAACCAACCTCATGTCCTCTTCACTACATCCATATATCTCCTCTTTGGTCTTCCTCTAGGCCTCCTGCCTTGCAGTTCCTACTTTAGGATCCTTTTCTTAATAAATGTATATGTGTCTTATTCCAGAAACCACAAAGTGGCACCTCTACCAGCAGACTCTGCAAAGCTGCAGCATCAACCTCCACCTGTAGCCTCTCTCCAGAGAGATGAAGTCAGCTGCTGTCAACTGTTGTAGCCTCCATCCAACAGTCACGTCTGTGCAACACTTCAACTTGAATGAAGTTTCTGCCTCCAGCATCTTGTCCTTCAGTCTGAACTTCTGATCAAACCCTCCACTATCCAGGGTAAGAATACAGCTTCACCTGCAACTGTTGAAGTTCTCCACCTTGTGCCCTTCCAGTATGTAAACATACCCACATACACACTCCTCATCCAACTTCTATAATTCAGTCCTCCAGCCACACATTCTTACATTCATATTTTCTTCCAGAAACCGTCCAGAAGCAGCTTCACCTACAGACTTTACAGTCTGTGTTGTGTAATTGTTGTTTTGGCCTTTAGAGCAAACAAAGTAGAATTTGAATTGTGTTTATAAAAATGTCATTATAACGGAGGATTCTCACATGTGAATATTCAGTGGAAACTGGGATCAATATTTGATGTTCACATTAGTTTGATTGTGAAACAGGATTTCTTTCCCTTAATTTAGTGATTTATGACACTGATCAGGGTTTTATGCTGAAATACGGATCATCTCTTTTACAACCTGTTTAAAGTCAACTTGTATGAAGCTCAGACATGTAGGTTTAAATCAATCCAGACCCTCCAGTAACTCAGCAGACGATACTTGTGACTTTTGTGTCACACTAATTTGCAGATGCAGCGTTGTTGAGTGAAGTTTCTGATGTAACAGGGGGCTGGACCCTCTGACATCACCCCTCCAGAATCAGATATGATGTGCTGCATCTCTCCATCAACTGTTTCAGCAGCATTAAGCCTTGTTAACAAATGTTTGTCAAACATCTGGTAAGACAAAGAGTTTCGGTAAACTTTAGTGACTCCACAGCTCAGCGTCACACAAACGTCTTCACAAACGTGGAATATTTTCCTGTGTGGATGTTGATTCACTGTAGATGTTCACGTCATTGTGGAGCTGATTTGATCAAATTACTGCAGATTTATTTGTGGTCCAAACAGAATATGAAACCTGTCATTGAGAGAAAATTAATGACGTGATTAACTATCAATCAGTAAATATATGTTCCCAGATCTTAAACATCCGACTTATTGAAGATCTTTTTGTGGTTACTTATTGGGCCAAACACACTAAATATGAGAACCAGACTCTTGATTTCAGTCGGTAAACAACTGATCTCCTCTTCCTCACTGGAGCTCTGGACCTTCCCGAACCAGCCGAGGTGCCGTACTCCAAGTTCCAGATGTTCCCAGAGATGTGATTGTGACCGGGGTGCCAGAGGGAAGCCAGGGTACATACAGCTATCCTTAAGTTAAATTTAATACCTGTTTTACTACCTTCAGAATTTTTTTAAAGCCATCTTGACACTGAGTTACAAGTGTTGATGAGCCGCCTTTCTAACGTTTAGGCAGATTTGGACATATATAACACTATACACAACAGAATAGATATAGACTCACTGATGTTGATCCCATATCGCACACATTTATTTCACTATGTGAATAAAAATAAAACAAAGTACATAAAATATGCAGTGAGAAGAAAGTTCCAGCACACTGGCTTGAATTCACTGTCTGAAGTGTTGATGCGTTACGAACTGGCATCTGCTCGTTTAACTGTTGCTGATGTCACTTCACAAACTGGCCTCCACTACATGAACCGGTGACCTGCTATTATTTGATTTGAACATAAACCTGTGCTACAGGCCTGATATGAACTCATGGGCATAAAGGATCTGATGGCAAGTGTCTTAATTGTGGGGCCTTTTCTTGCAACTTTTATCCAAAAACCCACATGTCATGTAATGATTTTAACAAAACAGTAGACAGACAGCTGTCGTCTGTGGAGTCCAAAAAGTTAAGAAACGCTGTGCTTTTTGCTTTTTATTGTAAATCTACTGTGGACCATGACTGCAATTTTTATTGTTTTTGTTGAAATGTAACCAACCCATCAAATAAAGACATAAAGCTGCTTGTTGTTAGTCTGCAACAGAAACATGGCAAATGAACAAATGTTTGCATCAGGGGGGATCTGGTAGGTTCTTACTGTTGAGTTAAATGTAGTCATTGAGTCGTGTAACAGTTTAACAACGGGTCTTTCCATCTGGAAAACTTTCTTCTGCTGTGAGGAGTTCTGGTCTGTGTTTGATTCAAAGCAAAGGTGAACTGTATATATAATTATGTAACACTACAGAGAGTGTTTTGACGTAATCTGTGATGGTGTTTGTGCAGAAACGCGTGTTTAGAAAAGTAGACAAAGATGTGCGCTAACCTCACTTGCAGGGAAACTAATGGAGTTTTTCACACTCTGCAACTACAAAGCTATAGACATGTTACAGTTTTTAAAATAAGAGTCGGGTTGGGTGTGTGCTTCTTGTTTTTGAAACCCAAAAATGTTTAGGAATATAATTACTCCCCAGGAATGACTGTAAAACAATAACACCTCTGTGGACCAACACTGTAATCTTCAATTCAATTCAATTCAATTCAATTCAATTCAATTCAATTCAATTCAATTCAATTCAATTCAATTCAATACAACTTTATTGGACAAACACAGGAAGTTATTCACATCAACACTGGAATATAAATATAAATATACATATAAATATACAAAAATATAAATATAAATACAACAATATAAATATAAATATAAATATAAATAGGCAGAGTGAATGTTGGGGGTTCAGTTGGGGGGGTTGCAGGTGGCAAGTCTTGTTTTTCAAGCTCAAAAGTCATAACATTGATTGCGACAACAGCATATTGGACAGCACATTGTCGCATCGCTGGTCTCTTCCCGTGGAGAAGATGGTGGCTCATCATCCGGGGTAGACAAATAGAGGAGCCAGTGCCACACACGCCCATGGAGGTCATCAGGAGCCTTGAGAGATGAAGAGGGTAAAAGTTCAGCTACACCATTTAGACTGATGCACTTTGATGAGATACGCATGTGTGAGACCAATCAAACTGATGCAGTAATGCAGCAACAGAAGAGCAAGAAGCAGGTGAAAACTATCATCTTCACAAACGGTTAAAGCACTCACCTCCTCCATTCTGGCCTGTGGAGCATGGCTGGAGGACTCTGAGTCATCATCACTGTCATCACTGTGTCCACTGGATGGAGGCTCCTCGGAGTCTGTGATGATGCTGTCCTGCTCCCAGTCATTGGAACAAAGAAGAATGAAGGAACACATTAAAAGATCTGCTTCAGTTTGTTAATTTAGAGTGAACAAAATCAAACTGGGATATATCGTTTTTCTGTCCAACAGAAGAGTGTGAAGCTGCTGAAAACTTCCATCTGCACAGACAAATGGAGCTGTGGCCAAACCTGTGGAGAACCAGGGAGGAGCTGGGGGTCATCATCATCCCGACGGAGTCTTCTCCTTGGAGGCTCCCCTGATGATGTGGAGCTGCTCTCCTGCTCTCTTGGTCTCTGTAATTTGAGCAAATAAAGGCACGGTGTAAAAAACTCAGCTCCAGCGTCTCCATTTACATCGTCTTTTTGGCCATTCCTGTGATTTTGGTTTTGTGTGTAACTTAGTTTATGTTTGTTTGTTTTCCAACAGCTTCTTTACTGACACGAGTATCACAGCTATCTCACTTTGACTGAAGCAGTTCCAGGTAAAAGGTAAATGTTGCTCACTACGGTGACTCAGTGGTCACTGTGCAGGCACATATTGTACAGTCGTTATACTAACTGTATCACTTGTACGAGTGGATAGTTCTGATTGCACTTTACCTCTTATACTTTACCTATATATATATATATATATATATATATATATATATATATATATATATATATATATATATATATATATATATATAAAATATTAGCAGTTATGTATTTACAATGTAATTGTAAATTACATATAAATTCCTAACAGAAAATGCTCTTTTTATATTTTATATTTTACCTTTCTCTGACTCAAACAAGTTTTTCCTGTAGATGAGATTTAACAGATAAACTGGAAGGTCACAAATCTGTAATGAGAAAATGCAAATCAGGATGAGACGACGTTCAGAAAAAATACTGCACTTTCCAACTCAACTTTAGATCAATTGAATCTTTAGCCATGTCATTTGATTCATCTATCATTTAGAGTCAGTTTTATTTATTTGCTGTAAACACATTTGGCTTGACAGCAGTCATTTTATTTAAGTCAACCTCTGCTGCATAAACATTTTGCACACTGCAGTTCCAGGATTGATTAGCTGGGTCTGAATTCAAGAGGAGTCGATCCCCAAAGAACCGGACTTTAAAACAATCACTTGAAAACAGAAAATATCATGTTTGCATCTCAGTGTTTACACAGATAGCTGGGGCCACCCAGATTAGTTATATCCATCCATCCAGTTTCTCTGTTTTCTAGAGCCGTTTTAATCCTGTACAGGGTCCCGGGGGTCTGCTGGAGCCCCTCCCCTCATTACATGCAAGGCGGGGCTTCGCTACGGACAGATCGTTTACCTACGTTTATCTGCGTCGTTACCACGTTTATCTGCATCGTTACCACGTTTATCTGCGTCGTTACCAGGTTTATCTGCGTCGTTACCAGGTTTATCTGCGTCGTTACCACGTTTATCTGCGTCGTTACCACGTTTATCTGCGTCGTTACCACGTTTATCTGCGTCGTTACCAGGTTTATCTGCGTCGTTACCAGGTTTATCTGCGTCGTTACCACGTTTATCTGCGTCGATACCACGTTTATCTGCGTCGTTACCACGTTTATCTGCGTCGTTACCACGTTTATCTGCGTCGTTACCACGTTTATCTGCGTCGTTACCAGGTTTATCTGCGTCGTTACCACGTTTATCTGCGTCGTTACCACGTTTATCTGCGTCGTTACCACGTTTATCTGCGTCGTTACCAGGTTTATCTGCGTCGTTACCACGTTTATATGCGTCGTTACCACGTTTATCTGCGTCGTTACCACGTTTATCTGCGTCGTTACCACGTTTATCTGCGTCATTACCACGTTTATCTGCGTCATTACCACTAAATAGTAACAAGTCAGAATGCAAAATCTCTGTAAACATGTTAAAGTTATTAACCAATGTATAAACTTCATGTACTAAATCATTACTTAATCTTCTATATACACTCCACATCACGAAATCTTAACAATTTTCTGAGCCTTATGTACATAATTTTAAAACCTGGTGTCATCCGGACCGTAATTGAATATAATCACTTATAAATGATAATTATTTTTGATGCTATTGTAAAGGTTTAATGAAAGCTCATAGAATCCGCAACTCTATTAAATGCAAAATTTTATGTGACCAGCAGGTGGCAGCAAATCACTATAGGAACACCATGCTGCAGCGCTGCAAATAAAACTACTGTAACCTCTAAACCAAAGGGTTGGCCTATTTTATCTTCCTTTTGTGTGATCGTACATAGGTCATTCTTAAGTGATTTATGATGACAGATGTTATTAATGTATTTACAATGCATTTATAATCAAAATACAATATAAGTTACTTTAACTAGTTTCATGTAGATGTTTCAAGTAAGCAGCTGCAATGCATTCAGACTCCTGTAATAAAACAAGCTTTATATAAATGTAATTCATTATTTTGATGGGTTTGATTTGATTTGCTATAAATAAGCATTGTAAATATATAAACATACTGTACTTTACTGTGAGGACTCCTGGTGCTTTATCTATGAAACACACTGATTTTAAGAGTTTATACTGTTACTGTGACCTAAAATTTTAATTCATTTTTGCAACAAATGTCTTTAGTTGGTTGCTAAGTTGTTCAGGTTTCTGTTTTAAACAGTATAAACACAAGTGTAATGTTGAAACTGCTAACATGAAAAAGAAAGACTTTATTTCTGTGGCAGCTTTAAAAATCTGAGTGATGGTGCATCTACAAAACATTCAAAGATGGACAAAAATGAAATATTCTTGTCTTGTTTACTTACTATTCCAACTCTAAATGGTCCCTTTCTGTTCATATTAGGTCACACGATGAAGCCTTGACCTTGGATGTCAATCACCAGGTGTGAACACACACACACACACGGCTGTGATTCAGGTAGATCAGTCATTTGCCAACCTCAAAGTTGTTGGTTTGATTCCCTTTGATTCCGTGTGTGTGAACGGGTGAATGTGGCTCGTAGTGTGAAGCACTTTGAGAGTTTGACAAGACTAGAAAAACGGTGTGTAAAATAGTCCACTTACCAGCTCCACACAGCCCTTAACAAACACTTTCAGACCCCACATACTCCTACACAAATGTGCATATGCAAATACACACCTCACACCCACATACTTCTGTACACAACCATGATTTGATACTTTTATACGTAAACCTGAAGGTTGTTGTCTTGGTATTGTTTACAGGGGCTTGAGCCACTCTTATTGTAATAGGTATACTTGTTCAAAGAAGTTGTGTTAACTTAGAATCAGCAGAGCTTTCTGACACTCTTCCTAGGTTTTCTAAATATCATGTTACCTTTTTGTGCATGTTCATATTTTATGTCACCTTACCTGCAGTTTTGGAAAATAATCCATTATTCACAACTGTTTATTTAGATCATGTTGTCTGTAAAAAAAACCTCTGTTAAAGGTTGGAAAAAAAGGCATTACAGAGTTTGGTCCTAATATATTATTGTTTATTTCAAACTTTGTAAAAACACAATAGTTTTTCATCAGGCACAGTCTAAAAGGCATGAAGTTAAAACTGCAGCAGTATGTTCATGCTTCGTCAAAACTGATCAGTCCAACAAATTCAAAGCTGGGATAAATAGATAAACTTTATCACTCTAAAAATGTGTCCAAAGTGCTGTTCATCATTGTGTAACCGTCTACACAGCACTAACTCATTTGGTTTAATAAATGTCCCTCACAAGGGAAGAGGTAGCCCTCCGGATCTTCTGTCTGCTTATAGATCGCTGAGTTGACAGAAGTATCAAAGGTGTGACCAGGTGAACCCATAAACACATCTATGAGGCTGTAAATACAAGGTGCTCACATGTCATATGCTACCACTGATAAAAATGCATAAATGGGGTCCTTACCAACAGTTGTGGTCATCAACAGTCTGGAAAATAGAAGGTTTCATCCTTCTAGTTATAAAAAGGACTCAGTTATATGAGTGTGTTTACCATCAGTGGTACCGCCACGCCAGCTAAACCCAGAGACTCTGCTAGACGGTCCCCTTTGTCAGGTCAATGAATCAGCCACAAGTGTTATGCATGACATTAACATGGAAATAAATACTGTTAAAATGACCATGAAGTTACATAATTTACATAACTCTAAAGAACGCTGAAAACCATCATTCTTGTCGCTCTTATGTAATGCAATAATGCATAATGATAAAGTGTGTTATAGCACAACTACTTTGTGTAAATGAGGTCAAAAACAGCTGGTAACTACGACAAAGACTCTTCTTCCTCAGGAAGTTGAAGGCCCAGCTCCCACAGAGGTTGATGCTCAACTTTTATGGACAAATCATTACAAACATCCTCACCAGCTCCATCGCTGTGTTGTATGTTAGGTGCACATCTGTGGTCTGCAAAGGGCCAATGAGGTCGACCGATGAGGTCGGCCCAACACGTCACTGGGCTGAACTCCCAGAGCATGACTCCATAGACACCAGCAGACAGAGGAAGAAGACCTACAGCATCAGCAGGTATCCCATACCACCCCCATCCCCTACACTACTCTGAACAGGGATCTGAAAACACACTCCGCTTACACAGACTGTAAGAGGTGAAGCAGTGTATCGCTGCCCATTTCTACCTACTTGCGCATTTGCACTCTCGCTTTATACATAATTCCTTTACATTTTGTATATATATTTAATTTGTAACTGCATATTCTATTTTATATTTTCAGTATCCATATATATATATATATATATATATATATATATATATATATATATATATATATATATATATATATATATATATATATATATATAAATCTGGACATCTGATGGACGAGTCTGGGTTTGGTGGTTGCCAGGACAACGGTATTTGTCTGACTGCATTGTTCCAAGTGTTATGTTTGGTGGAGGAAGGATTATGGTGTGGAGCTGTTTTTCAGGAGCTGAGCTTGGCCTCTTCCAGTGAAAGGAACTCTGAATGCTTCAGCATACCAAGACATGTCCTCAACTCGACAGAACACCTTTAGGATGAATTAGGGTGGAGACTGAGAGCCAGGTCTTCTCGTCCAACATCAGTGTGACCTCACAAATGCACTTCTGAAAGAATGGTCAAAAATTCCCATAACAACATTCCTAAACCTTGTGGCCAGCCTTCCCAGAAGAGTTGAAGCTGATATAGCTGCAAAGGGTGGACCGACGTCATATTGAACCCTATGGATCAGGAATGGGAGGTCATTTAAGTTCATATGTGAGTCAAGGCAGGTGAGTCGTTGTGTAATTTAGGTCTGAGTTTGTGTTTCTCAAAAGGTTTTTAATTATGTATTTTGTTATGTTCCACACTAGTTTGATGTGTAGAAGTGTGTTTTTAATTAACATATAAGTCAGTCTTCCTGTCATTCCTTATTGTGTTTAACTTCATTTTTCTTTCCCGGTGTTTACAGCCCACTGTTGTTTGGTTGTATGTCTCAACATGGGAAGACTATGCATTTAATATCTCGAAACCATTTGCTGTAAATGTTATGAGGATGCAATTAAAATGGGGACTACACATATATTCTGCTTCATACATGTCAAATTTATTTCTAGTTGTATGTGGACAGTAGTCTCTACAACGACAAGACAAATACTTTTTTCTTCAGTTATGCTTGGTTTAAGATCTGTTGAGAAAAAGGAACAACACTATGTTATATTATATTTACATAAAGCATGGGCATCGGTCTGAATATCATTCTCATCAAATGCTTTCTTTACTTTGAGGTGCACTGAACACCTCTAAAGCCGAACTAACTTTACCGGCTGCAATATCATCGCCCAGCAGAAGAACAAACAGCAACTGGGAAGATTCCCAAGACTAGATCTTAGGGTGCAGATGTACCAGATGGGCAGGCCTAGAAGCACAACCCATTTCAACCCCTTGAATTATAGTACCAAAACCACAGAATGATTGGTCAGAGAGCAGCAATGTGTCAGCCAAGATGCCGGTTTGAGAGCTGCCTGTATCATGAAAATGTGGATTGGACGCTGCTGCAGGCTGTCCAGTAAGTGAAACCAGCCCATCAATTAAGAAAGGACTCCAACAGGAATCAGGAGTGCAGTCAGCATGTTTTGTACCGGGATTATTTCCGACCAACCCCACTTCTTTAGTTTAAGAGTGATTGGGCTGCGATCTTTTTTGCTTTAAAACAGGACAACAAGCAACAACATGTCCAAGCTTATGACAGTAAAAACATTCTGTATCCTCTATTAGTTGAGCTGATTTAGCCTTTTCATTTCAGACACCAGCAGATGAAGTTTTTAACGGCTTCAGACTGAAACACAGACTAGTGCGTGAGTACGTACTCATCTGTTAAAACGGCAGCAGCTGTAAGTGACACAACTTTATGTTCATTCAGAATGGCAGCAATGCATTCAGGTAGACAGTTCTTAAAATCTTCAATCAAAACCAACTCACACAGAGACTTACAGCCAGACACTTCACAGCAAGAACCATCTGTCAAAGAAATGGCTTTTTTTCTCTCGCAAACTCAACATAGGTTTGACTGAGGGTCTATTTATAGGACCTAAAGTCTTCAATTTTTGACATGCTGCCTCCAGGTGGATAAAAAGAGGAAAGACACGCCCTGGAGGTTTCAGGCTGTGATGTGAACCTTTGTCTTTTGGTGGACAAGAAATATTTTTCTCGTGGCAAAAATTGTTTGAGTGGCATCTTATTTGGGCACCTGATTATTTTGGAAATCCAAAAAACATTTGACGCATTGACTGCATTTTAATGTAAAATGTCTACATAACTTTATTTTTTGCCAAATTTATATATTACTTTTTGAAATATACAAGTGATGTTTTCATTCTAAGCTATAAACATCCTGAATATGTATTCAGTATTGTAGTAGTCCGGTATTGTATCCATACCGGACTACAATGACAACTTAATTTCCCTTTGGGGATGAATAAAGTTATCCTTCTTTCTAAAAATGGTCTATTAAACATTTGTCATTTGTCAGGTTTTCCTATTTGGATTTTACGTTGTTGTTTCATTTTAGGTCCTATGTGTTAATACAGTTTATCAAAATGACATCATATTCAAAAACGATCACGAGGCGCATTACAACAGTTTTAGGAGCGGGTTGGGGTGGAAGTGCAGGTCTGTCTACAAGAGCGCTGTGGGAGTACGGTACCGCCCCCTAGTGGACTTACTGGTTATCACAGCTGAAGTCTTGAGCTCTCTCTCACCACAAAGATGACCAAAAAAATGGGAATGAATGTCAAATTGCATATTTTTGTTGTACAAGTTGTGATTAACAGGTGTGCTTATCAGGCACACAGTTTTTGTCGTTTATCGCAGGTATCTTGTATTAAAAAGTGATCAGTGATCAGAAAGTGATCAGAAAAGTGAAGTGATCAGTCCATAAAAAAGAGGCCTAAGGTTTATCCTGTATTTTGAGCTATGTGCAGGATTTTCTTAGTTTGTGCAATACATTTTTAGATTCAAGTGTTATTTAAAGTGAATCTTACATATTTATTATGACACTTGTTTGTGTCAACTAGACCATATTCTTAACATTAATGAATGCTATTTTTACTACTTCTACTAGTACTGTTACTACTACTACTACTACTACTAATAATAATAATAATAATAATAATAATAATACACATTTATACATTCTTCATCGAGTATTCTGATTGGCAACGGGGCATTGACTTGCGCATGCGCGGGTGCAGCGTACTGGAAGATGGAAGTTTTTCCAGAGTGACAACAGAAACGTCCCGAATATGTAAGTTCTTCTCAGACCTTGTTTTCCTTCCTATACAGACATAACTAACTCTCTGTTACATTTATAGCATATTTTAAGACTTCAAAGTACTGAGGGAGATCTGAATGTTGTGGTTTTATGCGACTATTTTCATTGTTTAACCCGTCGCGTGTATTTACAAGGTGGTAAAGGTCAGTAGTCTCCGACGAAAATCTGCTTTATTAACGTTTCAGACTGTGCCGTTTATTTGCCGTTCGTTTTAGAGTATTTACTGACCTTTTGTAATCTGTGTAAGAAACGTATCGCTGAGATTTTCCAACGTGGACGGATAAGAAGCCAGCGTCTGAACAGTTTCACTCAAACCATTGCGGAAGTCACTTTGACGCTACATCTCTGCTTTAATGCGCTTTTTATTCGTATTAAACAGGTCGGTTAAATAAGTAAAATTTAACTAACACACAAAAGCCGTAAGCAATGGCAGCTTACAGTTATTTACAAGATGCCCCCTAATACGTGACCCTGAGACGGATTATCAAAAATAAATAAATAAATAAATCAAAGTGTCCGACGGATCGTGAGAGATGTGGTCAACAAACGTAGAAACAGCAGATAAACGTCGTTTAAAGCCATTTGTCTCCAAAAGCTTCTCTGGAAAATGGGATTTATGTGGCGTGTTTTTGATCATTTGCGTTCTACATTTTGAAGATGGAGGAATTGTGTTCATCTCTGTATTTTAAATGATCTTACCTTAACTGCCTTTTGAATTAAGCAAAACACGATATCTAATAGCACAATGCTGGTATCTATTTGCTGATTTAACAATTTTAAGAAAGTGGCTTTCTGGGGAAAATAGACACGCTAATCAATGCGTATCAGTGATGTTCTTAAGTTTGAATTCTTCACTGAGAAGAAAAAAAATCTTAAAATTTACACATGATGGGGAAATTATATAAACTGAATAATTTAGAAACAACATTCATACTTATATGAAAACACTTACACACACATCAGACACACATTTTGCTCTCTACTGCTATTTTTACTGCTGTGTTTTTATCTTTCATACACCAGCCCTGATAGTTTTTGTCAGGTATAACTTCTAACTGTCTACAATAAAAGAAGAAAGGAAAAAGAACGTAGCATTTGTGTTGGTAGAAGTGGATTTTCCTTTGTTTTCGCTGTTGTACTGGACAGCAAAGCCTTTAGTTTAGACCTATCTTAGGCAACCCACCCACCCATTGTGGCCTACCATTATGTCGTGTGTTCCTCTATAGAGAGTTCAGGCTTTGCTAAATAACCAAATTTGCATGTTATTTGTTTAAGTTCCCTCCGTGGCTGCTGGGATTTTTGGTCAACTTTCTGGTGTTGGTACAGTCCCCTGGTCTGATGGTCTAGAGAGCTGTGGTTACAACCAGAAACTGAGGGGTCTGCCTGTGTGCACTTTCATGCCAACCTTGTTTCAATGGCCTGTCCAAGCCTTTTAGAAACTGCTGTTCTGGCTGTCATGTGCAGGGGGGGAAGTATGAATTCAGTGACTGTGGAGCGTGTATGTGTGTTGAGTGCTTGTGAAATAGTGTCGAGATAGAGGAAGCATCAGTGTGTGAATGAATATACTAGGACTCTCTCACAGATTGCTATATTTCACTTGGTAGATCAGGGCAGAGAGGACTAGAACTGTCACCTCTGAGAGCTCCGATCGAGTGGAAAGTCCCGTCGAGCAGCTACAATTGCCTGTGTGAACTTTTGGTGCCTCATCTCAGAGGTGTCAAAGCTAGAAAAATGTAGCCTGACATCCACGGGGAGGTAATGGGGGGGCACTAACCCTAAGAAGCTGGAGAAGATTACAGGGAACTGAGTTGCCAGTCCTTAAGATGGGCATGGCGGTGATGTGTCTGGGCATAGTTTTCAAGTTCCCAACTTTGGCCAAACTTTCCTTGTTGATCCGATGGCGGAGGGGAGGTCAGGACAACACAGCCTGGGTGGGAGGGGATACATACATCCGTCTCTCTGGGTAAGACTGAGATCACTTGTGTGTGTTTTGAATATGCTATACTTGGGTAGTTGATGTTAATCAAACCGATTTTCATAAAAATATAAACTTGGTTAAGTTCCTAATTGCTTATCCACTTCGTTGTATTATTTCTTCTTCCTTGTGCCTCCAGTTTAAGGAATGAGCTTCATCAGCTCATGAGCTACATCACATCAGATGTTACTTTGCATGTGTGAAAGTGGTATTACACAGGAGCAAGCTATTATTGTATTTATCAAAGTTTTGTCTAGTCGAGAGCTTGTAAGGTCAGCTTTTAGTTTGTCTCCTAATCCCACAGAATCCAAGTTTACAGTCTAGCAATTTTATTTCCTGCACAAACTGGGACAAAAGGGATGTTTTTAAGTTGCAGCAGCAACGTCTGACTTCTTTACTTTGCAAAGCCACCTATTGTCCAGATCTGCTGAAGGGAAAAGGATACATGATAACAGTGGTTTTTTTCTTTTATTGAATGGGAGCGAACATGTCTCGCTTATTTAGTTTAATTTAGTTTTTACTTTGTTCTTCTTTGAGTTATATCGATATGGTTGAAGAGCAACAGTTCTATTTTAGTAACAATATCATGATTTATGAAGCCAATTACCTCACACTTATTATTCTGGAAGAGATCGTTCATGCGCAGAAGAGGACTTTTGTTTTCTTCTCCTCATCAAAACTTATCTTTTTAATTCAGAAAAACAGAAAAGAAAATGAATAGGATGTCATTTCAGAAAAACTGAGCAAAATGATACCTTTAAAAAGAAATGTATGTATTAAATTCAGAAATACAGGACTTTTTTCACCTCTTTGCAATCAAAGAAAGTGTCACCACAGTTCAACATCCGTGTGCGTGAACTTTCAGTGTTGACTTTTGCAGCTAATTCAGTCATAGTTTGTACTGCGACTGTGTACATCAGACTCCACCTTGTGAACCTTTTCACCTTGACAAGACCGTAAACAAGTCTGCTGAAGAGATCCAGTCTTAACTGTTGCCTAATGACCTTTAGCCCATTTTTCATGATGTAGATCTTATTCCAAAGGTGACAATGGTTTACTCAAAGGACTAGAAATATCAGCCTGGAAGTTATCCAAGGGACATTCTTCTGCTTTAGTGTCAACTTGAATAATAAAGGTTGGACGTTTCATGGCCTGAAACTCTTATGACAATGTCATTGAAGCAATATTTAATTATCAGAGAAAATCTGTCTCTGCAAAAATAGCCTTTGCTGTGCTACAACAGGACTTGAATTATAGTAAATATTGATTGTTTTACAAGGAACAACTAAGAACCAGACAGTAAACTAAGCAAAATAGAGCAGAGTTGGCAATGTTTTTGTTGCTGTGTCATCCCACTTGGCCTCACTAATTCTCATTTCTTTCTTTTTCTTGTTTATGTGTTTCTAGTCCCAAACCATGAATATTGTGGGGCAGTTTGCAGAGACCGTGTTTGTGACAGTGAAGGAACTGTATCGTGGCCTCAACCCCGCCACTCTCACTGGAGGGATTGATGTCATCGTGGTTCGACAACCTGATGGATCTTTCCAGTGTTCCCCCTTTCACGTCCGCTTTGGGAAGCTTGGCGTCCTGCGCTCCAAGGAGAAAATTGTCAGTCTTCATGTTGTTAATTTTTTTTTTTTTTTTTTCATTCAAACATTCCACTTTTGAAGCTAAATCATTAACACAGTCATTTGTTATTGTAATTGTAGGTGGACATTGAGATAAATGGAGAACCAGTAGACCTGCACATGAAGCTCGGGGACAATGGGGAGGCTTTTTTTGTGGAGGAAAATGAAAATATGTTGGTAAGAATAACAACATTAGTGGCGACTGGTTCAGAATCAGCAAATTCAGTGTTTCTTGTAATACCACAGTGTTTTTATATTCACCATACAGCTTTTGTTACCCTTCTTTGTCTTACTGTAGGTCCCAGCCCATCTGTGCACCTCCCCTATTCCTCATGAGGTGTCCGAGGACATAGAGGAGACCACTGAAGGGACCCCCATTAATGCGTCTGGTGCCCGCAAGAAGAAACGGCGGCGAAAGCGCATGCGCTCTGATACCAACCTGAGAGAGGAGGCCAGCTCTTCGTCTGAAGAGAAAGACAGAGAGAAAGAGTGTGAGAGAGAAGGCAATCTGGGTCACCAGGACAGTACTGCATCAGAGGATCTATTCACACCACTGCAAGTGAGGTCAGTCCATGAATCAGGAAATTGTTTTTGTTTTGTTGGCTGAACTGTTGAAACACTTTAGGCTTGCTACAAATGTGAAGGAGTTTTGTCTCTAATCAATTCTGATGGCTGTTAATGTTGCATTCTGATTTAACCTGTTAAAATAATGGCTGATCAGATTAATATTATGACTGATGGTTTTTATTTATAAATCCTTTAATACTGGTGTCTAAGGACTCATACTATCAATTATCAAAATTTTAAATCTTCTCAGATGCATATTGCATAGAAAACGAATTGTTTCCTGTTGCGTTTGTGCTGCATTGTTGCCTTTTCACCGATCTAAAGGTGCAGATGTGAATTTGAAGCCACAGACGTGATCATGGTGTTATTAATGCTGGCATAGCTTTTTTGTGTTAACAAACTCCACTTCCCCACTAGCACTTGATGTGTTAACTTGTTTTTAAGTACTAAAATGATTCGTTTTGTGTGTTTTCAAAGTAAATCCGTGTACTACTCACTGTCCGAGGAGCTAAATGGGGAGCTGGGGGTCACGCAGGTCAGAGACTCTCATCCACACTCGGACGGAGAGCAGTCGCCCTCAGAAAGGTGAGAAAACCGTGTCCTTGCTTTAAATATATTGAAGTGTTGTGCTTCACAAGTCACGCATCAATCCTTCTGCATCTACTTTTCTCTTCGCCAGCAGTGTTTTCTGCAGCCGACCAACATCCCCAAAGAGTGACTCTGAGCTTCTACTTAAAACCCAAGATTCATGTGGGCCTCAGATGCAGTGGAACTGGGGAGGCTTTCCCACAGTATGATGGCACTCACTTATGCAGATGTGCTCCTGAGGTATACTTGTGCTTTAGTAAAGCTGTAAATTCTCTTTTTCTCAGGTTTGTCAACCAGAGAAAACACCAGCAGAGGCGCAGGACGCTTCACATTCTCATTTCCGCACCATTGAGCGACAGGATTCCTTTGATATGGACTTTGAGCCTGTGATCAGCTGTGGAAGACAAGGAAGTGTAACTGTGGTGAAGCCACAGCCAAGGACATGGACAACCTACAGTGACGTGTTCATGTCTTGTGCCTCATCAGTGGATGTAGATTCAACCAAAACACTTGACTGTACACTAGGAGAGGGGGGAAAGGGAGACCTATCTTCCAATTTTGAGAGCAGTGCTTGCAAAGAAACAAAAGTATTTGTTCAATATATTAGTTCACATACTATTAGCACTGTAAATGAAAATAGTGTGGATACTGTGGCCAAAACAAACAAAGCACAGAAAAAGCTAATAAAAGACGGTGATGACTGCAAGGCGCCAGAAACAAGTCAGGGCGGTGAAGAACCATTAGATCAGCAACAGCGGGTTGTCTTAATGGAGCAAAGTGATCAGGGTTCTAGCAGTACTGCCCACGTCAGTGAAGGGGACAGTGGAATAGATCCGTGTGCTGAGGGAGGAGAAGAGGAGAAAGTGCCTGGACCGACTGATGGATTAGCAGGAGACCCGCTTACTAAAAGAACTGTATCAAAACCAGAAATGAAAGACAGAGAAGGAGACTTGACTGTTGCAGAGGGCTCAGCCAAGTCTACTGAGGCATCTTCCAAAGTGGAACAACAGGACAAGAAGAAAGGTGAAATTCAAACTGTTTTTTTTTTTTTGAGTTGACATATCTTAGCTATCATCCAGAAATCCTCTTCTGACTGCACAGTATCCCTCTGCTGATCTGCTGATGTATGCATCGATTGTAGGTAAGCGAAATCATCATCTGGGACCAACTGATATCTACTTGGATGATCTGACCACACTAGACCCAGAGGTTGCTGCACTTTATTTCCCCAAGAGGTACGATGCTTTGCACCGGATGTGTGTCAGGTAACGCAGCATGCTGGTAAACACGGCCCCATTTTGTGACCTCTGAAACCTTCAGTGAAGTCAACAGGACAAAACTAAAGTCATTCATCATGAATCATGAATTCCCACAATAACCCAGTTATTGTGCTTTTTAGCATCTATGATGTGATGAAGGCTGAAATGAAATGACCTAGACTGTGTGGGGTGTCTGCAGTGAGATGGAGGGAGCAAGTCAGCAGGCCGCTGAGCAGGGCTCCTGCTCAGGTAGCCAGTCACCTCAGTCAGTGGGCAGCGGAGCGATGGACAGCGGTACGGAGTACCTGTCAGACTCCACCTGCTACAGCATGGACGTCAGCATGTCCCTCTGTGGACGAGAGGGCAACACCAGCCAGATAACCAAAGGTAGGAGCGGTGGCTGAGTACTGCTTTATCAAACGCAAATACAGTGTAAGAAAGTGGGTTTAAATCAGTCTTTGTATTGGTTTGACTTTACTCCAGAACAGTTCACGAAACACCTCGTCACATACCAGGATTTTGTCAACAATCCAGGAATCATTGAGGACCCAAGTCTCGTCATCTGCATTAACGCTAAGTAAGATTAAAAATGGAGTTTCGATCACGCCTAACAGCCTAATGTCACAACAGTTTCCATTCTGAACATCGTTATTTTCTGCTGTTGCTCATGAGCTAACTTTGACTCCTCGCAGTTATTACAACTGGGCAGTGGCTGCTCCGATGATCCTGTCAATGTCAGCTTTCCAGAAAAACTTACCAAAGGTACAGTTCATCTGTTTCCCCCACAACAGATGTAAAGATGTAAACACAAACCACAACAGATGTAAAGATGTAAACACAAACCACAACAGATGTAAAGCCTTTGATAGCATTTGGTCAAACTGCCTCAGACACAGTACAACAGCTTCCTTTTCAAATGTGTTCTTACAACTCTGCTATTGCTTTTTGAATGTAAAGGAAATTGAAAGTAAAACATAAGGTTTCAGTGTAAATTGATGGCAGGACTTATTGTTTTTGTTTTGTTCTGTATGTCGTACACAGAGCACAGTGGACCGACTGGTGAAGGACAAGATGCCCAAAAAGTCTGGACGTTGGTGGTTGTCGTGGAGACGAAGAGACATGGACAATAACCAGGTAGCAGCTCAGAAAGTCATGTTTGTAGATATTCACCAAGTAATGAAAAGAAATGCTGCACGTTTGAAATGTGCAGCCTCTTGCAAGAGTGGTCTTTTTAACTGGATTTGATTTATTTATGTAGGAATAAGAGGAATAAGGATGGTTACAGTAGACACTGTTTAATCTGGTGCAGACAATCTGAACTCTTTGTGTCTTCAGCAAAAACAGTCAAAGGAGGAGCAAGAAGAGCCAACGGCAAGTGTTTCCACCACAGTTAAGTAAGTCGCTGCATCAGGAAATAATCTAAGTCAAATGAGCAAATGAATGTAATGTAAGCTTTAGGTTGACCCTTTATATAAATGTGCGGCCTTGTCACATTTGCAACACAGAGCAAGAACTCATTTATTGGCCAAAATCATTATTTCATATTATTAGATTTATTTGTCTCTTTTAAAGGAACAGAGGTGGACTGTGTGTGTTAGATTGTCAAAACACATAAGCATACATGTTTTTTATTCGTAAATCACAAGCAAATTTAGCTTTTTTTTTTTATTAATGAAAAATGCACTGGTAAAGAGAGAAATAACACCACCACAGTTAATGTTTTTTGTTCTTTCTTGCAGAGCCACACTGGATGATATTGACAGTGATGAGGCGGCTGGACTTGGCCGAAAAGCCACCATTCCTCCGGCTCCATCCACAGAGACTCTCAGCGTCACTCAGTCTATCTGCCAGATGTACCGGAAATCACTACGTCTAACTTCTAAACAGATAGTAAGAGATGGCCTCGCATACATTAAAAAAAAAAAATACTGTATATAGCAAATGTATTTGGAGACAATGAGCAGTGGGTTTACACTGGAGTGCATTTTTACTGTTGCTTTTCTTTGATCAGGAGAATCTGAACCTGCGTGAAGGAGCTAATAAAGCGGTGTTCAGTGTGACCACACAATACCAGGGCACCTGCCGCTGTGAGGCCACAATCTACCTGTGGAAATGGGACGATCGTGTGATCATATCAGACATTGATGGCACCATCACCAAGTAAAGAAAGAGGAAAACATTTCTTATAAAACACTTTGTCTAGATGGATAAATGGTTCTGATTTCCTAGATAGAGCCATTACAGACAGAATTTTTTTGCTTTTATAATTTTCTTTAGATTTTATAAATTATTTTGAATAAAAATATTCGCTCTTGTCTCCTGCAGATCCGATGCTCTTGGCCATATTCTGCCTCAGTTTGGTAAAGACTGGACCCATAAAGGGATTGCCAGACTGTACCACAAAATACACCAGTATGTCATGTTACAAGTTTAAAATATAGTCTCCTGTCAAATAACATATGGTTATTTCAATTTAACAGAAACTGTTAGATTGTAGCGTCTAGTTATTTTCTTCCTTTTAAACTTCCATACATATTACTTCACCAGTATTAAGCAACCGGAACCTGGTTCCCGCTAATGGTTTAATTTCAAATGTAATTAGCAGCAAAGACACTTTGTTAGATTCACACACATGGATTTTTTCTTTTTCTTTTTTTTTTAAAGTAAAATCTTAATTTTAATGTCTCTTCCCTTGCAGAAATGGATATAAGTTTCTGTACTGTTCAGCAAGAGCCATTGGCATGGCAGCCATCACTAAAGACTACTTACAGTGGGTCAATGACAAAGGCACCGTCCTCCCTAAAGGCCCAGTGTTGCTGGCTCCCAGCAGCCTCTTTTCAGCACTACACAGGTGATTAGTTCAGGGAAATGCTCCTTTTCTGTGGATTAGAGCTGTAGTGATAGAAATCTGATTGGTTTTGTACTGGCTAGGATTCTTCTTTTTTTTTTTTTTCTACAAAGAAAAAGTATTAAAAATGGTGCAAAAGTTTGAGCGTGTGTGAGCGAGAAAAGATAAATGTAATGTGTTGCTGATTCCACGTGCCCACATCAACTCTAATAAGCACTAATATACATTAGCTCCTGATCTGTATGACACGTACGTGCACATAGACAAACATTTAAATAGATGTACTGCCTCACTCTCAACTGTCTTAACTTTTGCAGAGAGGTGATTGAGAAGAAGCCGGAAGTGTTTAAGGTTGCTTGTCTCAGTGACATCAGGGACTTGTTCAACCTAAACAGACAGCCTTTCTATGCAGCTTTCGGCAACAGGACTAACGTAAGTCACGACACATATGTCTCTTTGTGAGGGGAAAAAAGAGCAAAGAACAAACCCATAAGTTCACAAATGTTTTCAAATAGTATAATATTAATGCAGCTTGTAGGCATGAAGCATTGGATTTGTGAAATAAACATCTTATATCTTCAGTGAAGCTCCTCCGTAATACTTTCTTTGCTTTTGCAGGATGCTTATGCCTATAAGCAGGTTGGAGTGTCTGAAACCAGGATTTTTACTGTCAACCCGAAAGGAGAGCTTATCCAGGAGATGACTAAAGGCAATAAGTCCTCGTAAGTATCAGAGAAAAATAAACACCTGCTAAGTTTAAACTGAGCGAATACAGATATTTCATCATTTTAGCATCCATGTGTAAAATAAACGATGACCGAATCCTGTGAGACTACAAAATTTTACTTCAAGCAAAAATCTATGTTAACAAGACAGTGGACAAATAAAAGTTCTCTCTTGTAGCACACAGGGCAAAAATGTGGTCGCCTCTGAGTGGTTGCAGGTATGTATTCATGAAATGGTGAGATAATTCTGTACCATCCTCTTGGTGTGTTGCAGGTACAGCCACCTCAGTGAGCTGGTGGAGCATTTCTTCCCCGTGCTCTCTGTTCGGAGCAGCACTTCCTGCGGTCTGGACTGTCCTGATTACAGCAGTGTCTCCTATTGGAAGGAGCCCCTGCCACGACTGGACCTGGACGCACTAGTGTAGTTGCTTCCATACATCTATCACAACCCATGCATACACATCAAATACATGCAAGAATAAGCACGTCCTCGGATTACTGGCTTTTTCTAGACCCGCTGACTGCAGTGGCAGTGCAGTGAATGGACTAAAGATTAGAGGTATGCGAAACACAGGTCGGGTACCTCAGTCAGAATAAGTTAACAAACATCATATTTTGATTTTAAAACTGCAATAAACACTGATGACCTGGATTATGTCTTTGGACTGTCAGGTTTTTGTTGCTGTGTGAGCCTTTTATAAGCTTGTATATTGTATACGTGGCAAACATGGACCATGTACATGTCCTAAGCTCAAATAGAAACACGACACACGATGCCTAAACCCTTTAAATGCCTAAGTGTAGCCTCCCTCAAAGCTCATGTTAGAGAAGTCCCCACCTGAAACCACAGCCACAGAACAAACCTGCTATCTTTTATAGGAGGGGTTAAGGGTGCGTGTGTGTATGTGTGTGTATGTGTGTGTATGTGTATGCCTGCAAGAGAAACTTACACTACGGGTTTTATAGCTACATGTAACCCAAAGAACCCAAATATGGTTTGGTTTTGTCTTGTTTCAAGGATTTTGATTATTTTGTAGTCTTTGTTTTTAAGTGGTACAAGATGACTGAACATTTTTTGATCAGTGCAGTTCATGTGTGGTTTTGACCTGCTCTTGATTTCAGATGACATGCTGGATGAGAACGGACTTGAGAAACAAGGTGAAATTCCAACTGATGCAGGTCCTGCACTGTGAAAACGTAAAACCATATTTTTTGTACTCTCGAAGTTTACAGACGTTTGTACACTACATGGTTGAAGAGGTACATCACAATAACAATGAGTTAAATAAGCGACGTCTGTTGATTTAGCTGGCGTGTTTTCTTCACAATTACATTTTTCTGTTGTTTTACTTTTGCATATCTTTCATCCGGCTTTAAGGGGATGATATAGAATTATTTAAAACTGTCTGATTTGGTGTGTGTGTGTGTGTGTGTGTGTGTGTGTGTGTGTGTGTGTGTGTATGTATGTATGTATGTATGTATGTATGTATGTGTGTATATATATATATATATATATATATATATATATATATATATATATATATATATATATATAAATATATATATATATATATATATATATATATATATATATATATATATATATATATATAAAGATTATATATCTTTTGACTGGTAGTATATATGTAATATGTCCAAAACATGCATGTTGTCATTAGCACTTTTTGTTTGTTTTGATTAAAATAAAAAAAAAAGACTCTACCCTCATCAGTATGTGTTGGAGAATGTATCCTTCTAAGACCGTGGTATGATGATAAAGAATAATTATGAATACTATTAGCACTAATAGCATCATTTTTTTTAATTATTTCCAGAAGTAAATGTTTAATGGAATGACTTTTAAGTTGTCATCATACTTAAAAGCCCTGTTAAATGAGAAAATGTTTAACTATAATTAACAGTACAAATCAGTTGCAAATATCCAACATGAGCTGTGTTAATTACCCGTAGCTGTTTTCAGAATGTTTACCTGAACTTTTCACAGTGATAAACTCTTGCAAAGGCACATATACTTTTATACTACTTTTATATGTATAAAAAAAACATCAATTTCTGCTCAGATTACCCTGATGCACCCGGCTGTGTCCAGAATGTGAATGGAGAGGTGACCCTACCCTTTAGCCTACTTACCTATCCTGCCTGAAATTTTTAAAGGATTTAAAATAATAATAAGTTAATTAAACAACCAAGACTGGCTAAGAACAAAACATTAGACTATTCTGAAAGCACCTTTTTATCAGCGCTGATCTGAATCCCACTGAACATCTGCAGCAAAAGCTAAAACATTCAATTCAATTCAATTTTTTAAATACTTTATTAATCCCCAAAAGGAAATTCATTATTGCATTAGATTTTGTGATTGAAGTGTCTTCAAAGATTCCTTGTAAAGCTTTATTGCTGTGAGCAGGAACCTCTGACTAAAGACACTGTAAAACATTCAGTCCAGAAAAGAAGTCCGTCAAACACGTGATAACTGGAGCACAACACCTGTGTACAGGTGCAGGAGTCTCCCTGAGTTACTAATTCACTTGAGTGCAATGATTACCTCAAAAGGTTGTGCACCAAAATATTAGGTTGAGTGTACCAAGACAATTTATCCTTGGCCACTCTCCAGTATTATTATTATTTCACTGAATCCGATTTAAAACACAATTTAAAGTCATTGTCTAATTATCAGGGATTTGTTATTATTACTTTTCAGTGTCAGTTATTTGAGTAACCCTTATGGTTTTGTTCTTTCTCATGTATAAAGGTACCTACACAAACGTGAACTCACCTTAGCCTGTTTTATAAGAGTATTTGATGATTGTCCGACTCCAGGGAAACGCAGTCCTGTCGACACACGCAGGCGGATTATCAGTCAGTTTATGGCAGACGCGCAGGTCTCTGCGTCACCGCGACCTACTGGCTGTGGTCTTGATCAGGAAGACTCGACGCGGCACAGTACAGTAGCAAGAGTAAGTGTTTCATAGTTTACACTGTCTTTTTCATTTAATAATTTCAACATTTAGCCGTTATTGTAATACTGCATACTTCCCAAGAAAGTGCGAGCGCACTAGGCGACAAATAGCCTAATATAAACGCTTTATTAAAGCAACAAAACCCAAATTGTGTGCAGTACTACTGTGGTAGAAATAATCATTTTGATTGTAAGCCTGATTGATACTCGCAAAGCGAATAAAAGCGTTGTGTAACCTAGACGTGTCTGGTCCACATGCATCCAGTCAGTCAGCGGCGTATCGAAACTTAACTTAGGTGGAGCGCGCGCACTGCCATTAGACGCAGATCATTTTCATACATGTTTGTGACAGATTTCTTTATTCCCATTGGCCACATCACACATAGTCAAGCTTTTTGTGTTTGCTTGTTCGTTTTTCTTCTAGTCTGTGTACATTTGGGCATGTACAGTAACTGAACCAGTCTCAGTTGAGTTGTGAGCTTAGTCATGCAGGCTCTGACTTCCTGAGATAAGAGTTGTTAATATGGCATGACTCACATCTTCATATTTGCTATACTCATGATCTAATTTGGTTTTCAGGACAACAAAAACTATTTTTCAAGCCTTCTTTAATAACAAATAGATGACAACTCCGGAAGATGAACCTGTATAGTGAGTGTCTCCAACAATGCAATGCAGCTGTAGTAACGTTTGTATTTCTTTTTCTTTTTTTTAAGGTTTCCAGCACCTGCTAATATGTCAGTGTGTAAAGATGAAGAGAATATTTCATCAGGAAATCATCCAGAGGGTTTGGCTTTGGAGCGTACATGCCCCATATGCTTGCAGCTCTTCTCTAAGCCAGTTTCTCTTCCCTGTGGTCACATCTACTGCTTCGCCTGCCTCCAGACCATGGGAGAAGGTCTGGACCAACACAGCTGCCCTGAGTGTCAGACTGAGTATCAAGGAACCACAGCTCTTGTGAAAAATGTTCAAATGTGCACTGTTGTAGAGACGCACAAAGCTAGTGCTGGGGAAATCGTCCAAACTCCAAGCCATGTCACAGTCAAGTGTAGTCGTAGCTGCGTTACAGAGGAATCGGACACAAAATATCAGCATGACATAACAGCAGCTGGAGCGAGCCAGGCGGATGCCGCAGAAGACAAGATAAATGATGGCTGTAATGTTAAATCTGGATCCACAAAGCACCCTTGTGTTATAAATGAAGCAAAAAGCAGTCAGAAAGGCAAAATGGAAATGAAAGAACCTAAGTTTAAACTGGCATCGCAAATTACAGAGTTACACCTCAAGTTGGAGATGGCAGAGGGTGTTCTGAAGGAAGAAAAGAAGCAGGAGTTGGACGTGACCACCGCTAATTCTCAACTGAGAGAGGAAGCAGCCAAATTAATGGGGCAGATAGAGAGCTTGGCGCTGAGGTATAGTGAACAGGTGACACAGATGATTGAGGAAGAGTTAGGACCAGGTGAGGCCAGTGTACACAACAGAGTCAGTCAAGTGTCTGAGCTGACGAAGCAGCTGAGGGGAGCTGTGCTCAGAGCCGAATCCCTGCTGACTGAAGAGGATGAGGCTGCGTTTAGCGAGGAGCTCCAGAGCCTGCAGCCATGTATTGTGACGTTACTTGCAATACCTGTGGAAGAGGACGAAGAACTCGTTGAATCAAAAGTCAACCCTGCACGAGTTTGTCCCAGAATGGAAAATATGAACGATGAGCTGAGGAAAAGACTTGCCGAGATTCAACGCTCCCTTCGGAACACCCTCAACCCATCAGAGGTGACCTTTGATCCAGAAACCGCTCATCCTAATCTGCTTCTCTCCGAGGACTTGAAAACAGTGACTTTCTGTTCTGTCAAGCAGTCTTACCCGCTCACCCCACAGAGGTTCACCAGTTTCTTTCAAGTCCTCAGCACCCAGAGTTTCTTTGAGGGCGATCACTGCTGGGACGTGAAGCTCGAGGGGTCTCCGTGGATCATTGGCGTGTGCTACAGGGACAAGCTGCCACGCAGCGGTCTGCCGTCTGCACTGGAAAGCAGCCACAGTTCCTGGTGTCTCATGTGGTTCAATAACATGCTGACTGCCTTTGAGCAGGGTCACAGCGTCCCACTGAAGAGAACCACGGTGTCACCCAGGCTTGAGATCAAGTTGAGCTTCAAGAGTCACAGGCTGAGCTTCTACAACGTCAGCCCCAGCAGTGGGAAGACCCACATATACACCTTTAAAGCTGTTCTGAATAAACCAGTGCACCTCGCCTACAGGATGATGTCAGGGGACCCAAAAGCCTGTGTCACTATTTATTCATAATTGCAGCTTATCTTACCTTTGGTCTTAAAAAAACAACAAAAAAAAGACACCAAAGCTGTGACTTGATTGAAAGACAAAAAATAACTTTGTGTAAGATGCTTATATGATTGTATTTAGGACTCTCTCTCTTTTTTTAAAGTGTCTTCGTGTGAAAATATGTGACTGAATTATGCTTGAAGGTTTTCCTGAAACGCTGGTGCAATGCTAATAATTGCATATGGAAAATGTGTTATTCTAGTTAAGGGCTGTTAATGGAATTTAAAATGATATTTTAGAGTAAAAAAAAAACATTAAAATTTTAATTTGGCTCCATTCACTGCCTTCGTGACACATTGTTCTTTGTTTTATTTTTCGATTACTTAATTCATTGTCAATTCTCTACATTTCTGAAGCCGCCTTGCCTGATTTCTTAAATCTTTTTCACTGTCTTTGCTGAAAAAAAGGATTTATAACTAAGTAAAAACAATGACATCATAACATTAGAGATCCAACCTACACCACAGGATAAGGACATTTTGATAAGAACATAGTACCTATATGCATAGCAAGAATATACAAAAAACATATAATAATGCTAATAATAATATAATGTTTTGTAAGCGTTTTATTTGACTTTAAAGTGCAGTAAACAGAAATAACGCCACCGCGGACATCTCGCGATACTTGCTGCTGTTTGGAGCGAGGCCGGTCATGTGATTTCACGGGGACTTTGTGTAAGTACCCCGCAGACACCGCGATGTCTCGCTCTTGTGATCGATATCTCTTTCGATTTCAACGCGTAAGACAACGCGTATAGCTCGGAGTCCTAATATCGACTACGACCTTTAATAGCACCTGATAGAGGACCTCCTGAAGCGGTAAGGTGTGAATGTTTACTGTCTGAAGGGTTCAGTTCTCGGTCTCTGGTGGCGTGTTTGTTTTGATGCTAACGAAGACCGGCGACTAACGTCAACGAGCAGGTCCCATTAACCGTCAGCGTGGTCACCTTTGTGTTGTTTGACACCGAAGAACACTCAGTAAAAAACAAACAAATAAACTGATAAGGACAGCGTTGTTTTGTTGGGCGTAAGCACCTTAGCTGACAGCGAAATTCCCCTTTACAGCTAACTGAAAGTGATAAACCGCAGAAAGCGGACACATCTGCTGCTCATATCGGACACAACTACCGTTTCTTCTCTTTTTAATGTAGGTGAGTTGTGTGGACGTGGGTCTTCCTCAACTGTACAGGGGCGTAGATACACGACTAGGTCATTGCTGTGCTTTTCTGTTTATGTTAAAGATAACGACATGCATGGCTGGTCCAGCAAGAAAGCTTTGACAGGTGCCTTTTGTAATGCGTTGTTTTTTTTGGTTGTCTGAAGTGAGCACCCCATAATAGTAAACACCCCATAATAGTGACCACCACATAGCTGGAGGATATCTTTGGAAATAAGCACACTCATTATCCATTGATAGAAGAGTTTGTGTTTATGAAAGAATGCTCTAAAAAGGGGTTCACGTATGCAGGTTAAAGACTCATAACAAAGCCCATCTTTCCTCCCTACAACAAAAAAGTGCTATTTGTACATTTGTAGGAAGAAGGAATGACTGAAGATCTTATATTTTTTTTGTCCATTCAGGCATTGGCACCATGTTACCCACAGTGACTGCTGTGGTTAGGTTTGCTCAGTATAATGACACCGTTTCACCAACTTCACTGGAGAACGTATCAGTATTCCCAACTTGGCAACCCGATCCTGAAGCCAACATCAGCAAGCCTCACAAATGTCTGCAGGTTCTGTATGAGGATATTGGAGATTCCAGGTATTCAGTACTCTTACTTGTAAAAATAAATATTAAATCACTCAGTGTTGTCTAATAGTACCAAAAATGTGGGGAGAAAAAAATTACAGATATCAATTTTCTTTGTTTTCTGTTTTAGGGTGCGCTTCTGGGATATTTTTCTCCTGGTACCTAATGTGGCTTTCTTTGTATTCTTGATGTGGAAGCTGCCCTCAGCCAGGGCAAAGATTCGACTCACCTCCAGCCCCATTTTTGTCACCTTTTACTTACTGGTAGGATACTAACTGAAAAAAACCATGCACAGCATCAGTGCAACTGTTTCCAACATCACAATGATTTCTAGACTTTTAGCCCATAATTTTAAATTATTCTCCTGTTCTTGCTGTATAATCCTTGAACTGCTGTAATAAACTTTAGTCTCAGACGATTTTACTGTAGAATAAATCTGCTCAAAAAGCTGTAAATGATACTGTTGCTGTTAATGCTGTTTTGGCAACATGACCTTGTCAAAACATATTTTGCTTAATACTTTTGCTGTATAATCCGTTTTGTCATTTTACTGTCCTTTGGTATTATCATAACAACCAGAACTACAGCGTGTAGGATATTGCAGTCGTGGCGAGGTAGTGAAGGAACTCTGCCTGCTGTTTGTCACCGGTGTTAGCAGAAGTGTTGTTATCAGCTATACTTTGGCCTGCATGTGCTCCAGGAGATCGACTTCTTTATGCAGACTAACATGTTCTGTATTGTATTTCTCAGGTTTTTGTTGTTGCAGCAGTTGGAATCACGCGAGCTATTGTTTCCATGACTGTCAGTGCATCCAGTGCTGCCACCATAGTAGACAAAGTAAGAGACAAAGTATGATTAGGTACAGAGATATGTTTGGGAGATATCTTTTATTGACGTGCTCATCATTATAATCTTTTCTGAATGTTGAAATAGTTGCACAAAATATAATTTGTGTTACTGACATTACTGACATAGTTTTGCTTTGATTTTTAATGTCTTGAAGAACATAGGTGTACAGATGTGTTTATTTATTTATTTTTTGGGGAAGGGGCTTCTTCTTTTTTATGTCACAAGACGCTAACGCTTATTGTAAAGTGTTCTCAATAATGTTATTTTGTTTATGTAAGAACTTTTAGTGTGAAATTAGTTTTGAATCGATGCTTTGTCTAGTTAAAAACAACTATTCTTCATTACACTAAATAAACTGCGTTTAATGTCTAAAAGGAAAAGCCTGCATGACATTCCACACATACCAGACATATCCCGAAGGAGGATGGGCCAACTATTCCCCAAATGTATTATCGTGGCTGCACATTTATAGAGCGAGGATAGCTCTACGTCGTGTCACCTGGCTTGTGAATTTATGGCTGTGTCATGGCTCAAGGATGTGTTGGAGCACATTTGTTCCAGCGATTTCTCATGATCGTTGTTGTCTCTGTAGGTGCTGTGGGAAATCACACGCTTCTTCCTGCTGGCCATTGAGCTCAGTGTTGTCATCTTGGGACTGGCCTTTGGTTAGTTGGTTTTCCTTGTCAGTGCTCGTATCCCAGTATCCCAGTATCCAAGTCTTTGTTGACAAATCTATTTCAAGAGCTCAGTATAATGTCTTTTACACCTCTTAATGCAATTATGAATAACAGTTTTCGTTTCTTTTTTTAAATCTGTTTATTAGGTCACCTAGAGAGCAAGTCGAGTATAAAGCGTGTTCTAGCCATTACTGCTGTGCTGGCCCTGGCATACTCTATCACACAGGTAACGACAGCTTTTTAGAGTTTAAATGCAATGTTTTTTGAGACGTCTTGCTGTCAAGTTTAAAATTACCAATATTTCTGTAATTTTCAACATTTGATTTGTTTTCTATTTTCTGTTGTAAAAGAATGTGGTTATATGATATTTTAAAATCCGTGATTTTGGAGTTGTATTGTTAATTGTTGCATAATGACTTTTTATGACAAGAAAAGTCTGCAACTTGTGGATCTGCATGAAATCTAATTAAATCATTTGTCTTAGGGGACATTAGAAATACTTTATCCAGACAGTCATCTGTCTGCTGAGGATTTCAACATCTATGGTCATGGAGGACGGCACTTCTGGCTGGCGAGCTCTTGCTTCTTCTTCTTGGTCAGTGTGCTTTATCAATATGAACATAAGCAAAAATGAGTCCTACTTCTGACTTATAAAATCTTTTTTTTTTTTTTTAAATAGGTGTACTCTTTGGTTGTGATCCTGCCTAAAACTCCAGTGAGGGAGAGGATATCTCTGCCTTGTAAGTTTTGTATACGTTATTTTAATAGTTGGATTGTTAATCATGTTCTTTCAGGTTTATAGAAGAAGAAACAATTGAACATATTACGTGTAATTTAGTTAGATTTAAGTGTGTAAAACTTTACAGCTGTACACTTCCTAAGTTAATGATGTTCAAACTTGCCTATAAGGATGTGTAACAGTCATTAACCGCATTTTTAGAACTGAAAGCATTTGTCGTCAGGTTGTCCATGAATCTTTGTTTTGCTTCATTTTGACAGCTAAGAGGAGTTTCTATGTGTACGCTGCCATCCTGTCTTTACTGAACCTAATTCAAGGCCTGGGCAGTGCTTTGCTGTGCGCAGGAATCATTGAAGGACTCTGGTGAGTATTTTTCTTTTCTTTTTTTACGAGGCATGCTTGCTTTTATTTTCCATAGAAATGTGTATATAAAGTAATTATAGTATTTGTATAAATTAAAGTAAATGTTCCTTCATAGTTCAGTGTTCAGTTTACTTTGATAGTTTCAATGAAAATAAAGTTGTTGCAGTGCATTATTTATTCAAAGTAAAATATTTAAGAGAACAAATAAAAAACAAAGGAAAACCATCTCCTGGCCAGGAGTCAATAAGTCAGGTTGATGCTGTCGGTAGAATTGACCTCCTGTATCAGTCCTTATTGCAGCAGAGCTGAAGAAGTCTGACTGAAGGCACACAATTGTTTTGTCAGCATGTTATGCAGAAAGTGTGCAATGTTTATCCATTTTTTTTTTAGAACAGCACAACCTTTGACAGTTTGTTTGGTGGCTGGCTATGAAGATATCCATCTTTCTGGATGCATAGAAGAACACAAGCTTCCTCAGGGAGTACAGTCAGCTCTGCCTTCCTGTAGGCAGTTCAAGTGTTGAATATCCAGTTCAGTCTCTTGTCCAGGAACGTACTCTACCATCTGTAGTCTTCCACCTCCACCTCTTCTTCTGCGATGGACATAATGTTTGGCTGATTCACAGTCCTTCTAAAATTCATGATCACCTCCCTTGTCTTATTCATATTTAAGATAATGTGACTGTTGCCACACTGTGCCACAAACCAGTCCATCAGCTCTCAGTATTTGCATTCCCATTTCCCACTGAGGCACTGAGCACTCGGGGGATTTAAAGCAATTACAGTCATATCGTTCATGATTTTTTATTTTTTTTTTTTGACAAATTTATTCTATTTCAACCTGAAGTTTTGTTCAAAATGCACATCTCCTGGAAAGCTTGGAAAATTAAAAGCACAAGTATGTTGCACGAGGTCTGAATGTGTTACAGCTTATTTTAGTTGAATTGTGTCAGTATGTCGTGGAGCCACTTTACGACTCCTTGTTTTGAAGTATAAAGTTGTTTAGAGGAGCATCTACAAGTACAGCGTAACCAGCTGCAGCAATGTGTCACTTGTAGTGTAGCATCGTAACGTCCTTATGAGCTGATGGCTGTTTTATTCTTCTCTCCTCTTAACCAGCTGCGTGGATATCACTACGTTCCTCTACTTCTCTGCCTTTGCTCCACTTATTTATATCACATTCCTCAAGGGCTTCTTTGGGTATGTACTTGTCATGGAAAATATTTGGAATAACTTGTCCAAAATGTATTAAGATGCTAAAAAAAAAAAATCCACTGAAATAGGTTTACTCAAGAAAGATTATTAAATGTTTTAAAAGATTGGGAATTATTTGATCAGTTTGGGTCTGACAAAATCCTGTTGAGTTTTATATTTGTTATGTACAGCTGGGAATTACTGATGTTTTAGGGATGTAAATGTCAAATTCATGTACCTAATAAATATGTATTGGCCATATATGGCTTAATAAAGTTTATATTACATCAGTTAAAAGTAAATAATTCAGTTGGTGAATTCTGCAGAAATGCTGAATATTCATTTCATTGTTGAACTTGTAAATCTTACAACAGCTGACCTTTTATCCCCCCCCCACACCCCTGCAGTTCAGAGCCAAAGATCCTGTTCTCCTACAAGTCACAGGTGGATGAGCCCGATGAAAGTGATGTTCATCTTCCCCCAACAGTCGCTGCATCGCTTGGCCGGAAGGACCTCGGTGACCTGTACTACTCTTCCACCCAGATTGATGGCTCTGGTCCTGGAAGCTCTCGTATGGTTGGAGCGTATCTGGATGATGTTGTTTCCGGACCCTATGGGTCCAGCAGCATCAACAGCATTGAAGCTGACCGCTGGAGACCTATCAACGTGTGAAAGGATGGACGGGAAAGATGGTCGTACAGCTTGACTCCATTTTTTTTTTTCACGTGTGTAGTAAAGGGCTGGATGGCAATAAGAGAATTTGGCCAAAAGAAACAATGCAGAGCAAAGTGGGCGGATACCAGGGGAGAGTATTCTTACTTTGATTCCAGAAAAAGCTAACAAATGGACACTTAAGAAAAGACTTGTTGATCTATTTCTGAAAGACTGTTTAGTGTCTGCTTTTGTAACACTGTTGCCAGAGTACACTGCTGCTGTAGCTCCAGAGTAGGAGTGCGGATCCTCGACGTGGCCTTGACAGTCTATTGTTTCTGTTCCACAGGCTTTTACATGTGGGTGCTTACTGACTTGACTCTGAACACATTCTGTAACTTCATCACTATGAATCATCTGCTCAATTCTTGTGGATGGTGTTTTTTTTTTTCTTATCCCATTTTGAAAAACCTAAATCTGCTCACGCAGTCTAAAATTCTTTGATTTAAAAACTTGAAATCTGTACATTCCTACTGAAAACTTTGACAAATGGCATATCCAACTGAAGCTGCCCTGTAGTTAGACTATGAACTGAGCTTCGTAATCAGTATCTGCTAATTGCTGGAATTTCAAAACAAGAATTTGATTTTTATTAATTAAATAATATAGTTACTCACTGCTAACATGTGAACAATGTGCATTGCTGCAATTATACAGCACACTAACTCCTGCTTACAGTCTTTGCATTAAAAAGGTTGTGTACAAGGAATGACCAAAAGACTGCAACAAATCAACTCGAGGAATCATAGCTCGCCCGTGAGCTCTACTTTCAATGTGTTTATTTCCTTTATTTATTGTCTGCTTTTGCATTGACTTGTTATAGCAGATATATCATTCCTGCATCTGAAATGAATATTTTCTTAGTTTCTTATTCAGCGTGGAGGTCTTATGGATGTGACTTGCATATTCCACTTAAAAATGCTTTCATGTCAAAGCGTTCAGTGTAGTTCATCTTTGTTTATTAGTAAGAGTAATTTTTTATTATTTTTTTGGCTGTTATTACATGGAGTAAAAAGAGACCTAAATTATTATAATTCCTTAGTTGTATTATATTTAAAGATGGTTTAATATCAAAATATATTTAGAACTTCTGATTCCCTTTGCGTAAGGAAGGTTTAGGGAACAAATATGAATCATTTTGAAAGTGCAGATGAAACTGGGTTTTTGAAAAAAGGAAAATATTCAGCTTGCTTTGTGTGTTTGACACGTTAACTTCTGATTTAACTCATGACATCAGTACTTCCGTAACTCTTGGTATTACTGCAACATAAGTATTTTCAAACACTTTTTATTATATTAAATTATGCCTTCCAAAGAAATATAATCTAATTTCCCCCCAAAATAAAAACATTTGGTATAAATAACCTGCTTGTTTCTCCCTGCAATATTGATGACTTTATGCAGAAGATAATGGATTATATTTACATGTCCAATTAATAGGCAAGAACACATTAAAAATGGTTTTGCATTAATGTATTGCCTTTCCTTGGCTATGATGTTTTTCATATGCAATTTTGAATGCTGGGAAAAGTGGTGTTGAGTAGCTTGTGAGTTGATAGGAAAGTACTTTACTGTTTTATGACTCCTAAAGGTGTATTGGTATTGGAATGCAATTCTTAATTGTAAAGTTTTTTGATGGTGAAATCATTTTGCAAATGATGTTTGAATTGCCTTTATACTAAAGTGCATTGATTGTATAGTGATGCAGTGCGTTGGTCATTCCATGATCTACATAATAAACCATGAACTCTTTTGTCCTCTTTTCTTTGGTTTATTCGTCACAAGAATAAAGAACACACAGGGGTTAGGACTGGTTAGGACACTGTTGTGGTATCTTGAGGTAATTGCATATCTGTACACGTGTCTTTTAAAATAGTGATGCACTTCTGTTGTATTTATCAATAACAATGCCACTTGGCCCTTGATGGTCTTTCAAAACAGAGACGACCGTGAACTCTTCCAGTTAAACTACAACTCCCATCAGCCCCTCTTTCTACATATGATAAACTAAGACGAATCAGTGGATTCGAATATTTCATCCAACCAATGAGCTTCGAGAATACTGCAGCGCTGCAGGTATGACCTTTATTGGAGCATATTGACCGGCAGTCGCCGTGGCGGCGACTCCGACTAACGTGTTTTTGATGTCCAGTTGTCAACACAGTCGAGTGGGTTCAGTGTTCGCTTCACCAGTGGGAACAACACGCAGCTGGTCAGAATGGGAGGAAATGGAAGCACGGGGAGGACGGTGTCATTCGGGCTGGATGAAGACGAGAAGGTCACAGTAATTGAAGGAGTGAAGGTATCGTTATAGTCGTTTGAATTGAGCTGTTAATAACTGCGATAAAAACAAATCATGGCGGGACATTGAGGCGAGGTTCGGTCAAAGGTGACATGTCCTCATGTGAACCGGGTCAAATCCTGTCTGTATGTTTCCTTGACATGCTGTCTGAGTGACAATACACCTCTGGTTGTAGATTGTACGAACAAAACCAGATCTAGAGACTCCTAGACTTATCAAAAACAAAAACGAAAAATCCGATGTTACTGTTAGCTGTTATGCTAAATACACGGCATACAGACCAACATTATAATTAACGGGAATGCTGCGTGTTTAGAAAGGAAACAAACACGTATAAAAATACGTGCATACAGGACGCAATTAAGTCAACAATGTAAACATGTTTATATACACGTACACTGGTTTTTAGTCCCTCGGGATGGTCAGCGCAGCTGTAACTTGCTCAAGGACACTAATACTCTGCAGGTTGGGCCCGTCAACCAGCAACATTGTTGTCTGCGGTCAACATCCAACCCTGTGCTCCTCAGTCCAGGTCCTGCTTATCTGAGACTTTGTCCTGGTCCAAAACACTTGATACAAATGAATTGGTCATTGACACACTCGTAGAGCTCTTTAGGACAAGATATATATTTATTTGAAGCGGCTATGCAACAAACATGCAGAGCTGGAGAACATTGGTCTAACCTGTATCTACACCAAGCCGCACGTGTTTAAGCGCACTTTCTTGTCAAGCTGTCAGCAGATGTGCTCAGGAGGATGCGGGAGTCTCAGGGGTCTGGAAGCACCAAACCACCAACACCTCCATCTGACAACCCAGCAAGTATGTATCAATCAAAGACGAACGTCTTCGTATCCATATGTAATGAAGTTTCAATTCTGCATAGTTTTGTTCTGTATCCCCACCCCCAGATGACATAACCTTTCGCTATATATACATTTATTTATGCAAATCCAGGGGACTAAAATGACATTTATTAAGCATTTATTATGATTATTATTGTTATTATTATTTTGTTATTATGAATTGATACTTACATTAATTTTCAGGTCCAACACCATCAGGACCCTCTGGAACAGAGATACATGAAGAAATGCGCAAAAGGTAAGTTTCACAATGTTAGAATGAAAACAAAACTGTCCCTTTGTGTTTCAATTCTATCTGTAACATTCATAAGTTTTTTTTTCTCCTCAGTATAAATTTATTATGATGCCCCATTTACCACATGTGGCACATCTGTTGCACGGAGGGACTCCCTCTGCATACAAAAAAAATCACTTACAGATATTTTTTTTTTTCCTGCCTGCTTTTATAAATAAATGGAGAAAAAAAATCACTTTGGTCGATTTCTTCTTTTTTGTGACCATTTTTTGGGGGAGGATTAGATTTTACCATTCAGTGCATAAGTGGAGTTTGAAACACGTCCCGCACTTTTATTTAGTTTTTTTTTTTTAGGTCAGTCTTTATAAAAGCACACGTAGGGAAGAAGAATGTGTGGCACACCTGTGCGCGCACACCTTCTATGCTGTGTCTGAATAAGAGAAAATAGCTAGCTAAACCCAAGTCTTACATCATCTTAACAAATTAAAAATTTCTAATGAAGATAAGATGTTTTAACCCGACATTACCTATGCACCACCCACATAGTCAAAATATGCAAGAGAATTTGTTGTTTCCAATAAAAGATTTTTAATTATATATATACCAGCAAAAATAATTAATTTAGGTCGGTTTTTGTATCTGTTATTTCGTAAGTCAGGCTTTACCTGGTTAATCAGATGTTCTCTTAAAGAGGCAAAGATCTGCTACTTATGACATTAAACACACAGTTTATAAAGCAAATATTTTGCAGAGAAAGAAATCTAAGGGTGTTTGGCTTCTTCTAACACTTGTTTTTTGCGTCATAGATATAAAAATGCTGATCCATTTCTAAAGAAGCGGAGGTCACGAACTCTCCTTTTGCATCTTTTGACAGTCGTTTGATAGACAAGTTTTGTGCACTTATTACAGGATGGGAGCAACCTGATGGAGATACCTGTACAGTCTTTTTTTTTATACATTTCTTTTGTACACAGAAACATAAGAGTACTTGGTTTGTCTGTGGGGAACTCTAGCCACACTATCAATTAAGGGCAATAGCATTTTTAAGTCTTGGCAGAGATTTAAAATAGTTTATTTTGACGTAAGTCTATTGCCTCCTGAGCTAACATAAATTGCTGTTTTCAGAACTGGTTTGATTCATGTTGTTTTGGTCATTAATGGATGTTTATGATTTTGATCATATAATAATAGACCTAGGGTTGTTTCAAAGTGGGAATGTTCTTTTAAAATTCAAACACTTTTAAAGCGCAGCAACAGCATGATGCATGAACTACGCAGGAGCGGGTGGAGCGATGCAGAGTGTCTCCTAGAAGCAGTCAACCAATCAGTCTGCAGAAGAGTCAGAAATAAAACATTTCAGTTTGTCTGACCATGTGTGGAGGAAGAACTGTCCTTTACCAAAGTTATGGGTCACAATTAAAAATCAAAAACTAGGTAAATCTGACTTCCAGACAACACAACATGTGTGCAGGTGATTGGAATTATAAACCACATATATTTATTACATCTTAACAGCAGTGCTGGTAAATAGTCTGGTAAATAGTTTATGTTTCCATGTGTGGTAAATTATTTTTATCTTGTGACTTTTACCCTTCTAATGTAAAACATGGTTGATCACGTCTGACAGTAAATGTATGTTACAAAATCATTTATTCGTAATAAAGGGAGATGGAACAGAACGGGAAATTCATGAAAGTGTTACACTAATCCTGATTTAAAGCATCAGTGCAATTTGTCCTACACTTTGTGCTGATGTACTTAAAATCTTCCGTTAGGAGCAGCTATGCTACTTGTGGTAAGTTACTTTGGAGACCAGCGAACCTGTAATTCCACATTTCCCTGAATTTGAAGATCTGAGGACATTGTGCCCACATCAGCTTGGTGCATGCTGGTCTTTGAAACTGAAATTGACCCAACAGTGTTGACACAGTAACCTTGTTGAAGGTGCAGGTGGCAGATATGTAAATAGAAGTTGTGTACACAGTTTGATCAACCCTGTCTGCATAACCGGCATGCTGCTCATACACTATCCTGATCCGCTATCAGGTTACACCATGGAAAGTCCAAAGGTCTCACTCACTCACTGTAATGCTGCTTTCTTTTCTCAAAGATAATATGCTTTACATGACATTTTTATTAGTGTCATTAGGGCCATATGAGTCGATGTAATTTACAGAAGCTTCGCTGTTCAGTAAAGAATTTCTTTTAAGTTGATGAATGTTTCATATGTTGTAAAAAAGGGATACGCTTACATTTCCTTCTTTGCTATCAACCTCAGAGTTTGATAAGAAGATATAAACAATGACCTGGTCTTCACCTAAATTACGTACAATAGATTTATTAATTACTTAGGTTGTAACTTGGAAAATAGTGAAATAAAAACTTTTACCAGCTTTGAGCCGGACTAAGTTCTTTTCTCAAGTTTCCTTGTGTCGTATGCAGCAAAGACAGCAAATGATTAAACGGGTACGAGAGAGCTTATAAAACTGTCAAAACAGTTACGTAATCAAATGAGATGGAAATATTCTTCCATAGCTGACACACACTTTTGTTTTCCACTCTTATCACCACCAAATGTCAGAAGAAAACGATACATAAGATACCGAACATGAAAACACCTAAATGCAGGCGCCGGTACTGATTTACTGGCATGAATACGTCTTCGACCCCAGTGGTTCGTCCTGGGTGTGTGAAATAGAACCTGCATGTTGAGCAGACCTTCGCTGAATGAATGTTAAAGGGTAATGCTTCTCTTTTTGTCTTTTTTTTTTTTTTTTTTTTTTGCCCTACTTCAGCTTTGAGCGTCAGCAGGCTCTGGTGCAGGAGCAGCTGGCCAAACTAGCCCAGAAGGAGAGAGAGACCGCAGCAGTCACGGGCCTGGATGAACGGAGCCCTCCTGTCATCACGCAACGAGGGAAGGCTTTTCAAGAGCAGGAGCAGGCCAGCATTCTGGTGAGTGACGGCGGTATCCATACCATATCAGAGGTGCACATTCACTTTCCAAGGTAGTGTCCAACTTAATTAGACTTCCATAATATGGCAAATCAAAACATATGAAGCCGTTTGGGCCCATGAACACCGGAGAATTAGTTCTGGACTTTCTCTTTAGTTGTCTGCACGCATGTACGCTCCACAGTGTGAGATGTGCTCTCGCAGCTGGAGGGGCTTCAGTGTGGTGTCCGTGTGGAGCACACAGGAGGCAGGATATGTTGTTCAAGGAACGCAGCTGACCGTAGTAATTAGTTTCCATCTGGTTGAGAAAGGAGGGGCAGCCTCCTTACCGATATACACCATGACACATATATGTTTGAAAAAAACAAAATCATTACAAAATATTCAGAGGACTTTAGGAGTACTTTATTTGTGTAGACTGCAGCGTAGCATCACTACAATATGAATTTAGATCAGAGAGCAGTGTATGTACTATTACCTCCATAACTCCACTATAATTATATCTCCACCCATCCATTGATGTACACCATTAACTTGATAACACAGGTAAACATGTTCAAAAACAATTTAAAAAGAGGGTGTTTGAGCAATTTTCTTATCAAATTAGGCCAGAGTTTCAGGGTTGAGTTTGACTTATTAGTTAATGTAAATATTGGGCACAAATTTAAAATATAAGTAAGCTTGATTTAAAGAACGTAAAGTGTGCTGTGTGTTACTCCTGGATGGAGCGTTTCTTTTGTTTATGCCATAAACATTGATGAGAAACAATACAGTGCTAGTAATTTAATCAGCATTTTTCACCTTTGCATTTTTTTTACTCGCGTTGCTGCATCAAAGCTAAACAACGTGGATTTCCTGCCAGTCTTAACGTTCTCCCCAACTGATTTTCCTGCATGTTTTTTTGTTGTTTTTTTGCCTTCACAGTAGGCCAGCCAGCTGTAATGAATACTGACTGAAGCTGCTGGCGTAGCTTCTACTGATATGGGCTGCAAAGGCATAATAATGTTGCAGTGCAATGAGAAACTCTGCTCTCAGGGTGTGTTGTCGCTGTGTAAGCGTTGCATCTGCTCATGTGTGTAGAAGACACACTGTCTGTGTGGAGGTGTTGAGGAATCTCAGTCATTCATAACAAGCGTATTTGACAGGTTTCAGCAGCAGCTTGATGTGTTAATGTGTAAATAAAATGGAAAGGAACTTTGATCACCACCGTGTTGAGGTGTGCAGCGGAACGGTATATTCACATTCAGGTCAGAGGTTTTTACAGCTTCAAGGTGATGTTAGACTCGAAGCAGATGCCCATATCATGTGTGAAAGGTCTAGAGAGTGTTTGTCTTTGAGTGTTGAACCTTGTTTTTACCCAGCCATTCTCACCTTTATTTAATTTTCACCTGTTGTTCTGGTTCAGCTTCACCTCCAGTTGTCGTGTGTTTCTGTTCTGTTTAACTGTCTGGCACATTCACTTTTGGGTCACTTGGAAAACTGTAACATCTGCTCAGGAGACCAAAGAAAAAAAAAAAACACAGATCTGTAAGCTGGCAGAATTTACTGCTTAGATAATAAAGATGTTTCAGTTTTGTTGCAATCGTTCAGCTTTTAAGGAGATTCTGAGAAGTGTTGATTCAGATTGAAAAACCTCGCCAGCTACAAATTTGTCTGCTCAGCAGGTGGGCTTCTCTTTTCTTAGCATTTTCCACCAACCTTGCCTTCACTTGCAACATCACAGCTGGAAGCTCAAAGCACTCGATTCTCACCCCCCAGCTTTTGTCATCATGCACTCCTGGCTCCCCAGTACCCAGGCTTACGTGTCATTGTTGAGGTGAGGAGGAGGTTAGGTGTGATGGCTATACCTGTTCCCCACACATGCCTCCGGCTGTCTGTCACAAACATTCATATTAGCTATTTACTCTGGCTTAGGACTGCTGGAAATTGTGTGCATGTTTGGGTGCAGTGTTTCCCACAAAATCAGATCAGACCATTGTGGCGGTGTGGGAGCAGGGCTCGAGATGATCAGGTTATTCTGTGTACCTTTTGCCTGCATTCATATTTTAACATAGTGTCATTTACTTTACATTGCAAGTAACAGATTACTTTATGTTATTTTAGAGTGTCAACAAATGAATTTGTTTTTTTTTTAGAAGGTACGACTTCTACTACTTTTCTTTATTGTGAAATGTTTGCGTCGGTTGCTGTAGTATTAATCTTTAGCTGTCAATACCTGTATATTCAAGCACGTCAAGTGCCTCTACTGAGGTGCAGAGAAGTTCATACACAGGTCAGTCCATGCTGTTTTTACAGGTCTTCTGTACTGTAATGCAGTTATACTTTAGTTCAGAACATTTTTTTTTTTTTTTTGCTGATGTCTCTGCTAATTTCGTCTCTCTTATGCCATCGTTTCTCTCCTACCTCTGTAACTCACTAAAGTTTGTCTCTACACGATGGACTACTACTACAATGGATATTTTTTCCTCAGGGAGGTGGAGGTGTTGTTCTTTATGTTTCAGGTATTGGCCAAGTGTGGACAGGCTTGTCTGCTGCTGAAATCAGAATAAACACAACCATTGCTTGTAGGAATCATTAATAGTTCATAGGTATATAAATACAGACCCCTCTTGTCTTCTATTTCCACCTTGAGGATATGAATATGCATCAGGTGTGAAGGGCTGAGCGAGTCACACACAAGCAGACTAACAAGTATCTACTATAAGCTTCTGAAAAGGAGGGTGTAATGGGTTAATGTTTGCCATTTTATATAATAGAAACTGTGTTTAATCAGCTGTTTCCAATGCAAAACACTCTAATAAGCAACAGCATGACTGGGTCTAGTTGTAATCCGGATAATCATGCAACAGCACGGCATTTTACCTGAGAAACAGCTTAACTTTCCCATGTTTGGCAAAGGCGTTATTAACAACTCTACAGTGTTTTAAAAATGAATAGTCTTTATAGAAAGTTTACATTGTGTTAATGATGATGGTCATGTACTTTGTATGCAGATCCGGATCATTTGGATTCTAGTCTGCTGCATCCAGGACTTAATTTAGCCAGAAGGCAGCTTTTCTATTCACTTCCTTTATAGAAACTAGGTTACTCCTGCATCACACTGCTTTGATATTTGTTTTTATACTCTCACCAAGCCCAGAAGGGACAGGTCTTTGGCTCACTCAAATTCAACATCAAAATTTCAAGTTTTCTTACAAGATTATCAAAGTGGCACTGTTGTTAAGTCTCTGAAGATCACATTTTTTCTCAATGCAAATGGGGCAAAATGGCATAACAGGCAAGATTTGTTGGAGGTTGTGCTACCCATTGCAAAAAAGTAACTCACATCACTTGTTTATATACAAATAATTGTGTTTTCCTATCAGGATTTTTTTGGTTTTGGAGAAACTTGTGGCTGGTAGTATTGTTTTTAGGGCTGTAGTAGCTGTTAGTGAGTGACACCTGGTTACTTTGTATTATGAAATTTTGCCAGATATTACTGTTCTCTGCAAAGTTTATTTACTGGTTTGTTTTTTTTCACTTTATTTAAATAAGGTACGTTTTATGTGCATCGTTGGTAAAGGGTGTGTTCTTGTGAATGACCACTAGGTGGCAGTGTTGAAGCACGTTCATCCAGCTCCGGGACTCAGAGCTTGATGAATGCTCTGCACTTCAACATGTGCTGCTGGGCAACATGTTCTCCCAGAATTCCTTCCTCCTCTAGTGTCTCTCATCTTTTCATCTGTCGTTTGTGTGTGTGTGTGTGTGTGTGTGAGCGATGACTTAGGGAGAAGCTTCTGACACTGTCCAAAAGAGTGATGATGAAAACCAGGGTGAAAAGCCGGTATTCATTAAAGTCAGACCTGCGATGACAAACGCTTAGGCCACAGCAGTGGATGCCACACGGTTTAACATTGCTGTCCAGCTGCTGCGCAGAAACACCAGGAAATGACACTTGACAAGAGTGTAAATGTTGCGTTTTGCACTGAATATGCAGCCCTTCAGTTACAAGATGTTCCTGCAAGCCAGCAGGCCCCCCTGCTGTCTGAGTTTCAAAGTCATTGTTTCATTTGCGTGCTCTTGCTTCAGGACATTTCTTAACTTGTGTTAATTTTTTTTAACCACTATATTTAATTGGATTTCCTTTATCTCCATGATTACAAAGAGTGCCGACACTCCTACTATTATAAATTAGCATATTAATTCATTAAAATGAACCCAAACCTACCTGCTAAACTAGCCCGAGAACATGGTTTTATTAAACTACTATCACTTTCTCATATGTTTGTTAAGCACAATTGTAGTTAATCTTCAGAAGGAGTTTTTCACCTAAATGAAAGTGACTGTGCATACTAAAAATACTCGCAAAAAAAACCCCCTCTTTCACTTAAGCAGATGTTTTCACGTGATTGTTTAGTAGGTTACCAGGAAATAGAAATTCAGTTGTTGCGGTACAAAAACAGAGTGTATTAATAATCCCATATTTACTGAGTGCAGGGTGCAGATGATTCATTTTCCCTTTACCTACCTCAGCACTGAAACAGTCATCGCTACCGACATGTGGTGTCTGGAAGTGGTTGGAAAAACATAGAAGAATGAGGCTAGAGATGGCGAGAGAGCTCAGAGAAAAGCAGCCATGACCAGAGATGTGCTACAGGGGCTGAAACACAGAGAGAAGGGGCATGGTGTATGGTTTTTAATAGATTCAGGTGACTGACTCTGGCTTTCAGCTGACTAGATTAGACAACCCTGCTTGTTAGCCAAAGACAGAGCGAAGGAAAGAGAAGGATGAAAAGGGAGTGGAGAGAGGAGAAAACCAGTCAATAAAACAGGATTAATTGAAAAACAAGTTAAGAAACTGACAGTTGTATAAGAGAAGGGTATTTTACACACTTTGAATAAATAAAAAATTGTCATATAACCTATGAAGCACATGGCAGTGATTCAGACACACACACTCACTCTCACACACCACATGTTATCAGCCAGTGTTATCACAGACTTGACATCTTTTCTGCATGTTAAAGCAGCTAAGCCCTTTGTGTGCGCTTGCTCATACACATTCACGCACGCTCGCGGCGCTCTCCCATCGTCTTGAGCAACGGTAATTGCTGACGAGCAGAGCGCACACCGGATGGAGAGATTTTGATCAGTGCGGAGCAGCAAGAAAGAGCCCAGCACAAATCCTGGCGGTTCAAAGGATAAATGTGCAGGAGCAGAATACTTCTCCCATCTGAAAGACATTGAGATTTAATGAAACAGCTGGACAAGACCTGTTGTCAAAACGGAAAATGATTGTTCTCATAGTGGAGCATGCAAATAGCGAGTCTCTTTCATTTATCACAGCCAAGTATAAAGGCAGGAATGTCGTGTCAGTGGGTGTAAATCATCACTATTTTTAACTTTGGCTGTAGAAATGTGGGAGACTTGATTTTTTTTTTTCTTCCTTGTACTTAAAGTTATTCTGCTTTTGCCTGATCATCTATTCTCATCTTTCTTGCCATTTACCTGTTACTGTGTTGTTCACGTTCTTCCTGTGGTGACGAAGCAGGCTGATAATGAAGTGTTAATTCATACAACCTCCCATGGTTACGTGACAAAAACGTACATTTGAAGAGCACACACTAACCAACCCAACCCCGGTACTCTTACTCTTCTTTCATCTGTGTCTTCTTTTTTTCTTCATGGGTGGATGTAGACGTGTTTGTCACCCACAGGCGTTCGTTTTGACGTATGTATATACACTAAAACAGTTTTCCTGTTGTCACATAAAAGACCACGCATGTAGTATTGTCAACAAACGAAAACAAACGATGTTTCACATCTAAATAACAACGTTGGAGGGATGTATCTGTCACTGGCACAGAAAATGTAGATATAGGAGGAAGAGCCTGTGTTGGGCCTTTTTAATGATGTGGTGAATATAAGTAGACTTGTTGTCGTGATGAGTCTTCATATTGATTTTATCGTCACTGCTGTCAAATCATTCAATTTGGAAATGAAGTTGGAGAAAATTAATTAAATAGAGCTACGATTAGATTATCAGCTGATGATATATTTAATATAAAAACACGTGATTCCAAGGTTTTGGTCCTGCTTTGGCTTGGTCTGCTCTCTCATCAGTAGGATTCACGTTGCAACTCTCCTAATAATATGTGTCGAGACCTCTTATTTAAGGGGTTAAGGGGTTAAGGTTTGGGTGTTTTTATCTGCCCTCGGGTGCTTAACTGTGTTCATACCAGACAAAGCAAACAGCATCACGCAGGAAAATCAACTTGTTATACAGATGAAGCACAAACAGGGGCTACAATCTAACTGATCCCATTCAGATATAATGCTTGTGTACACTCCTTTGGTCATGCATCAAAAAATATAGATGACGTCAATTGGGTTTTAATTTTTATTTAATCATTTTACAAGTTAATACAAATATACGATACCCATGCTGTGATCATTAGGGCCGATGAAGCTCAGTGTATGGGTTGACAAGACAAAGGTTACAAATGAGTTAAGTTGCGTTCGTCTGGGGTTCGTAATAGTCTTCTATCATCAGTATGGAGGGGAGCAGGTAATTAAGTCTGGTGACATAATTTGTCAAGCACATGCAAATAAAACAAGCTACATTACTAAGATTCATTGTTTGGATCAAAGTCAGCTTATGTTCATGAAAAAAAACGAAAACTTCCTTTCAATAAATGAGAAGAAATTCACATATTTACCCTACAAATCGTCCCCTTTCTTCCTTCTCTATGTCAAAGCTAAAAATCCTTTCTGTGTGTTTGCTTTATATGTCTCATTTTCAGAGTGATGCCTCGTTGCGTGTGCATGAAAATATTCTCACTGTGCATCCTTCATTGTGCCTTTCAGCCCAAAAAGTTGAAATACAGTTACACTGGAGCTCCTGCCAAACCTCAGCACTGACCAAACAAGAGCCGGGATGAAAGCACTCAGCTGTACCAGTTGTATTTATTACTGGCACATATGATGAATGTGCTTACCGTACTTATTCCCACTGAGATATGACAGGAAGAAAGGAGTCAGTGAATTAGCTGTTATTTTCTACTCTCTTGTCTATATATGTGTCTATTTTCCTTTCTCTCTCCCACCTTCCCCCTAATTAAAAAGCCAAATCAGAAGTTTAACTGTGCACACTGTGTCTGCCAGTGACATTCTCCAGACTAATCCACATTTTAGCCCTCTTTCCACATCCCTCTCTCTTCCTGACTCCAAGTATAAATCCACACCAAAATCTTCTCTCCCCCCAAAACACATGGATTTATTCAAATGTGCCATTTGCATAATTTTGTATTTACATAATTGATTTCCAAAGAAGTATTTCTCACCATGTGAGGTGGCAGCGGAGACCAAAGGCTCTGATCCCGTCACGCACAGACAAGTACACACACACACACACACACACACACACACACTGGATTTATTTTGAAGCGCCACATTCTCTTCTTCCACAGGAACATGGACAAAGTCACTGTGTTGCTAGATGGTTAAGATTTCAAGTCTAAATCAAGCATGAAGTGTTGCCAAGCTGGTGCATCTGGTGTCCTGCATGGTACACACGGCAAACATAATCAGCTAAGCATACATAATCAAATGCACCTAAATCTGTGAAGCTCGTGTTTATACCAGAGCCTCTTTTATTTCTCTATCCAGGTAAATATTGTGTGCTGCTTCTCCTTGAAATGTGTTTTGTAGATTTAAAAGGTTTCTTGTTGTGAATTGCATCATTAAATTTGTGGCTGGACTCCAGCTTTCATTTAGTGTCATTAAATAATTAGGGATGCATCAGTTACTGAGCAGATGATCCACCTTGACTAGAGATGGGCAGGGCAACCTCTGACATCCCACTGTGTCCATGTTTACAGTCTCAAAAGTCAGGATGAAGACTGAGGTCTTTTGAGCAGCCGAGTGTGCAGGAAGGGTTGAGTGTATGCTTCGGAAAGCCCGTGTTGCAGAACAGCATTTGTGCTCACAGTAAAGGTATGCACCCTTGTAAGCGTGCTTCTGTACTCTGCTTGTTTTCTTTGCTTGTGATGCAGAAAAGCTGATAGTTTTTTTACTCTGTGCACAATTTTCATGTTTCCGGCGCATTCGGTTATCAATTAAATGCCATACATGTTTTATTTTTCAATGTGTTGTTCAATAATGTATTGCTTTAATCAAGATAAGACTGAGGTCATGTTATTTGGGCTTAGTGATGCATCTAAGGTGCATTTCGACTTGGGCTTTTTAAGTAAACGTGAAACCTACAGCAGCAAGTCATAGGTGTAAAACTGGACATCAACTGTACCTTTTAATACACATATTAGTTCAGTGGTCAAATCCTGTTTTTTTCACCTGCGGCAACTGGCCGAGGTTAATCCTTTTCTATCCTGTCGTCACTTTGAGGTTTTAGTCCATGGGGATCCTAATTTTAATGCATCACAATATGCTGAGATTATTGTATTAATGCACTTTACGTTGGCGTTAGCCAGAAATGACTTGCTTGACTGCTGGTAGTTAAAAACGCTGCTGCCTGACTTTTAATTGGTGCAAGAAAGCAGAAGTATACGACTCCAGTTTTAGCATCACTTCACTGGCTCCTAGTTCATTTCTGCATTGATTTTTAAATCCTTTAATTTTTTATAAACGTCTTCATGGTCTCGCTCCAAAGTGTCTGCCTGAGCTGTTTCAGCCGTGCACTCCTTCACGCTCCCTCAGGTCAGCAGATCAGTTATTGTCTCCAAGACGCAGAGGACGCTTCGAGGTGACCACGCCTTTTCAGTCGCTGGCTCAAAGTTGTGAAACAAGTTGCCTTTACACTTCCCATTTTTAAGTCTTTCCTTAAAACATACTTTGTCACTTTGGCTTTTTAACTTAGTTTGAGAGCTTGGTTTTAGTGTTTTATTTTACTGTTTTATTTCATTTTTCATTCACAAATGGCAGTGACATGATGACTGCAAAGTAAAATTTAAAAAGTGCCTTGAACATGTTGCTTCTCCCACATGTTCCATACAAACATGTTTGGCATGAATGAGTGAACAGATGACTGGATTCTTATTATTACATTGCAGTTTTTAGACCATAGCATTTCATAAGACACATCGCAAGCACTCATGAAATGTTGTTCCTTAATTCTTTTTGTTTGCTTCTCACTATTGGCCACTCAAGTAAACTGAGTGTAAATCACTTCTTGTTTTTTTTTTAAGTGAGACCGTTTAAAACAAACTGCAATGCTTGCTTTGCTTTTGTCAGCTCACATGATCTCACACTAAGGCTGTTGACCGCTGGTCATCAGGGAGCTTAGTGCCACAAAAACAGTGAGTGGATGTACCTGAAATCCCATTGTTTACGATGGCCCATGGACTGTAACAAACTGCCTGGGTGTGTTTATCTCCATCTGTATCACAAGGAGCCCCTTCACCTCTCTTCTAAAGTCTTTCATCTATGGAAATGGGACCTCCACACTCCCGTGAGCACTCTGCGGGAGTTCACGTATTTACACGCACACACAAGTCGCACTCTTCATTTTCAGGCCAGCCACTGAAGAGCGGGGAGCTTTAACAGATGGTGTCGACTGTATTCGTTACACAGATTACCCAAAACCACACATACTTATTCTGAAGCAACCGGCTCTGTGAGCTCACCTCATTTAATGGAGTGGGTTTTTTATGAGGCATGACAACATTAGAGCCACCTACAGCTTTAATCTGTCCCTCTACTCTGTGTCTAAAACCAGACTGGGAGCTTTTGGTCACAGAAGAAAGCAGGAATATGGCGTTCTATGTGTCTGTCTGCACTTTATTTTACTTGCTGATGATCTAGCATATGTGCTTTCATAATATTTTATGACCGCAATCAAGACTCACAGTAATGTAGGTTTGTAAATGATGATATAAATATTGATTGTAGGAAGCTGTTAGTTCTGGCAGCCTCACAGAGAGGTATTGTAAAAATGGCAGTAAACATACAGTACACACCTAAATGGGACATAACTGTCATTTAAATGTTATTAAAGATACATGTATATACACTACTTTTATGCTCGCACTATAATTCTTCTTCTGTTTTCATTAAGTCATTATTTGTCTCCATGAGATGGACTTTCATCTTCATATGTGGTTTCATAGCCTACTTTTGTGAACCAGATTCTGCAGCTGCACAGGGCTCCATCCATAGATCATTAACTGCAAAACCCAAAACGTCCCGTGCATAGGGATGCAATCCATGTACAGAATATCAGAATGTCAGAATATAGATTACTTGCATTTCTCATGTTTTCTCAAAAAAAAAAAAAAAAAGTCCACTTGGTTCTTTTGCTTCTTGCCTTTTTTGACTGTTGATTTGGGTGCAGTTGGCAGCTCAGTTTGGATATTTTGAGCTGCACATGACAAAATTAAAACTTCACAGGCTTCTACACGAGTTAACGCATAAAACATAAATGGACTTTTACATTAAACTGAACCAAAAATGAGAAAAGAATGGGGGGTGGTGGTGTAACGATTAAATCAGACAAATGGTGGGGGAGGCTTTGAAGGTATGGAGGATGATAGGTGATTCTGAATGAAGCTGCTGCTGCAGAATGGCAGTGATATGATGAGGGGGGGTCTGGTGATGCTGCTGCTGAGCTCTGGACCAGTTGGAGTTTATGGAGAGATTTGTTGGGGAGACCACATCTTCAGCAATCCACATGTCAAATTTGAAGTAGGTCAGCTGAACAGGTAAAAATATTTGAAAAGCACAAATATGTACGTGATGTTCTTTTTTTTTTATTATTATTAGTGAGACCATGTCCCTTTTCTTAATTGATCTTTACCTCACCTCCCTTTTTTCTTCAGTAATATACTAGTCATAAATGCTCTTCTTTGTCTCTCCAGCCTTCCTTCCAACGCTGAGCTTTCTTTCTACCTTCTACCATCTCTAACCCCTGTTCTTTCTCTCTTCCTAGCCATCAGATTTGGACGTATGGGTAAGCAACAATACCTTTTGCCTTTTTAGGTTAACTTTTCCTTTCTCTCTTTCATTCTCTCTTCTCTATTCAAATGTCATGTTTTCACTGTGCCTTAAGTGTGCTGCCGCCATCATTTCACACTGCAACACTTTGGGAGGTATTCAGCTAGAAAATTACACATCATCTGTGCCTCTGGCAGAAGTGATTTTACAGGCAAACACACACAGAGACACACATCCTCCAAGCATCAAACAGCTGCTATAGAAAGAAAAGGTGCAGTGAGTGCAGTATAGGGATTTGCAGATGTGCTCTTTGGGGATACATGTGTCAGTTAAGTTAGGATGTGATTACATTGGATTGCAATGAATCTGTCAGTCAGTGTGTGTGTGTGTGCGTGCGTGCGTGCGTGCCTGCGTGCCTGCGTGCGTGTGTGTGTGTTTGCAAGCCACTATATCAGTAAAAATGCACAGAAGATCAGTGTGTTTATCTGTATACATAGTCTGGTCAGCCATCTACATTTTTGTTGATACAAAGAATTTTTCTGGTTTTGACTTTCAGCAGAAGAAACTGTGGAGGCCATTGGATCAGCCCTTTAAAACCAATATGCCTGCCCAGGATACAGCTTACGTCCAGTGGGCACTTATAACACAGTATATGTGTGTTTGTGATGGTTTATATAACACACACTGCATAACTCCAGGTTCTATTGCTAACCCTCTTGCAGCCAGTTTTATTGAGTTTAGGCTTCCTGTCACGATTATGCTGCCATAGCTCTACTTTACAGTTTTTTGGACGTGCTTAAAAAACGGAAAATGTGTTTTCACATAAAGAGCATTATACTGTTCTTGCAAAGCATTTTGACGGCACAGTTGTGAAAACAGTATACCCTCTTTTAGTTCTAAGGTTTACACATCAGAATATATGGAAAAAAAAAGTAGGTCATTATGATATTTTAAATTTAGACAAGTACAACCTCAGATTAACAGCAATACATGACAAATGACCCCAAGGCACCCAGGTCCTGTGGCCGTAAAACAAGTCCATATCACCAGCCCTCCACCACCGTGCCTGACAGTTGGTGTGGGGTGTTTGTGATATGGTCTGCTTGGTTTTCCTCAAACATGAAACTGTGCATTAGTGCCAAACATCTCCACTTTGGTCTTGTTTTTCCAGAGAACATCGATCCAGAAGCCTTGTAATTTATTCAGATGCAACTTTCCAAACCTAAAGTGTTCTGCCATGTTATTTTTAGAGAAGAGAAAATGTTATTAAACACACAATATTTGTAGGTTGTTTTACTTATCACACTGCTGGAGACTCTACAAGTGTAGAGTTTCCAGAGGCTTTGTATTCCGTAGTCTGAGTTTGGGATGAACTTAGAGATATCTATGCCTGGGAAAAATGCAACAGCCTTGAATGTTTATCCAGTTGCCACTTATCGTTTCTAGTTGCCAGTCCTGCTGCTCCTTCGACGTGGGTCAGAAATAGCAGTCACCGCAAACTTTGATTGACATGCGGTGGGCGTGTCCTCATCAGCTTTGAGGGCAACATGGCGCACTCTTTTTTACAGTCTATGGAAAAAAGAGTCTTCAAAACCGGCCTTCAGAAAACCATTAGGTCGCATAACTGATACCTCATGCGTCATATTTGACAGGCTGTCACAGCTGCATCGCTTTTTGTTTTTTTTTTTTAAACTACAGGACCACCTAGTAACTTTCCCTACTGATCCCTTTGGAGTTTTTAAGTTTAAATTTTAGTTTAGCTTTTGTTAAATTAATTATGGACATTGTGTTACATATTGTTCATCTGGGTTTGTCATTACCTCCTTTTAGGACTTGGTAAGGACCACATGACTTTTAAGAATGTCATGTAAAGTCTTAGAATGGAAAGAATGAAAAGATTTTGTTTTTCACATGATTGTAAGGCTGTTATATCTATATATATGATTGTAAGTCTTATATCAGTGTATTTCCAACGGTCCCATGACTTGTCATTGCTCCCTAGCTTTGGTATGTGCAGATTCCATAAACATCTCTTTCAGTTTTACTTTTGAAGCTCTACAATAGCTCTTTTGTCTGTTTGTGATGTCATTTTCATTCACATTTACTAATTGAATTCGGTTTCCTTCATTCCCACAATATGGTGTGGGAATGAATGGAACTTGTGCAACAAGATCCCTTTATCACAAAAGTAGCATCTCATCTCTATTCCTCTAAACCGCGGGTGCACGAAGAAGCCTCTCATCAAGCTAAACTGCAAACCTATTTTTAGTGTCTCTTTTTTGACATCTGCTTTCTTTCCTCCTCTGCTTGCATGCTGCTTCATCACGGCCCAAACTGTGGCTCTTCCTTCTGCCAATCTGCCACCGTGCTGCCTGTCAAAGCTTGGGTCAGCGGACTCATTAAAGAATCTCACCTCATCCTAATGTCAGCTGCACCAAGTCAGCCACTGACACACCTATGCTAGTGCCATACGAACTAAAGGGTTTTGTAAGTTTTCACAAATTGTCACCGACCAGCCTTTCTAAGCATCAGCTTGTGGTATGGATGTGATGTATTTTTCATTGGTAAATAGCTGCATATATTTATAAATTATATATTCTATATTGTTGTTTATCCATGGAGCTTTCACTATAAATTGATGCAATAAACTGAGATGAATTAAAATTGAATTGAATATTGCATCATTGATACCCAAAGGGAAATTATATTGTTTTAGGATAAATTAAAATAAAATATAAACTGAACATAACAACAACAAAAAACAAAATATCAAATTGTTGAGAAGTATATTAAAATGACAGAAAAGTACTACTTGACTGCTATCTTTATATAATCATAATTACTCTGCATGTTAATTACATTTATTTTGAAAGGGACATTAACAATAAGACTATATTACGTCACTTCAGTGGGGCATTAAAGACGGCCTCTTCTGTGCTTGAGATCAAATATAACGTCAGAAGAGTACCAACTTGACAGCTCTGAGAAACGTTAACCCTGTTATTTCGAGCTCATCAGATTTACGTGCAGTCCCAGAATCCAGCCCTCCGTCTTCATTCACACACACGATCAGATGACACTGTATTTGCTGTAATTCAGAAGCCTGTTTCTCAAACTTTTCACACCACCTTCAAAAGTGCCACAACCCACAGAAGACATTACATGAAGACTTTGGCGTCAGCTTGTGAACTGGGGGATCATATATCTCCTACATGGTGGACATGTTCAATTTGAATTTGAAGCAGAGTAGATTCATGCTTTGTGTTCTTCCGTAAATAAAAAATGAAGTTGTGTATTCGGTGTTTTCATTTTTCAGGTTTAGTAAAGAGTGCGTTTGGTGACTTGGTTACCTCAGTTCTTTACCACCTCAGCTTTTATTGGTACGTGTGCTCAGCTGTGAAGGCAGCTAATCAACGTTCAGCCCATCAGCAGGCCTTTAGCTACTTTATTAATGCCAGGCTGCTAATGTCTAGTTTAAAAATGCTTCTAGGATTTTTCTGGTGCCGACAATTCAGTAGTTACACAGACCTGCATGAGAATGATGTGTTGTATGTGGTAACAGTGGTAATAGTATGATGTCCCAATCTAAACAATGTAGTCTATGTATTTATCAGATGGTCTTCATATCATACCAAATATCTCTCTCTCTCTCTCTCTCTCTCTCTCTCTCTCAGGCGAAACAATTGGAGAGGAAAGAAAAGGAGCTATCGACCATCTCTGGCTTCTATAAAGAACAATTAGAAATACTGGAGAAAAAGGTAAGGGCCCTAAACTCATTTTGCAAACATGTGAACTAACAGACTTACTAGAAATCATCTAAAAATAAGCCAGTTTCCTAAAGGGCACTGATTGTTTAAAGTGCATCAGTTGTTTTCCAGGGTTTTTGATGTTACACAGATGACCAGACCCTGATATGTGACATAAATAACACAATCTAATGGAATATGACATAATGACAGGTGAACTCGCTAATTAGATTAAAAAAACAAAAACAAACAAACAAAAAAAAAAACAATGTTTGAGCTTTCACCAAAAACAAAATCAGTCTTCCCACATTTGGAGTAGCAAAACATGGTGGTGATTAAAATGTAATTGAAATACAACTGCTATTCCCCAATCTGGAAATGTCAAGCCCACATATCACAGTCAACATGTAAATGAACTGAAAGCCTCCGCATTTAGACGAGAGTCCGGACCCGCCGTCAGTGGACCAGCACTCAGCAAGGCTGCTCACACAGGCTCAAATGCATAACAACATGTACTATGCATTTCTCATCACTGTCGTTTTTGTGAGGATCACTGTGGTCTTTCACAAATTGGAAAAAATATGAAGGCAGCTTGTTGGATGCTTTTAAGAAATTAAGGCTCAAGTTCCCTCAACCTGAGCGCTAATGCATTGCTGATAATGTGCACAGTGAAAAAGCCACAGTCATTTGATTCTTGCTGGCATTTTTAGAGGAAATTAGGATTTTAATAGAACAACTTTTTTGGGGGGGGATGTGCAGACACTGGAATAAAAATGCAGGAAGCAGAACAATAAAATTACAAATGGCACAAATGAATTATAAATAGAAGTCAGAAAATCTATATGACAAAGAATACTAATGATAAAGAATTGTGTGCAAAGATTGTAAGATGTAGGGGAAAGAGGGGAAACATATTTTCTTTTCTTTTAAACAAAACATAAATTGATATCGACTGAAAACAGAATATAAAATAAGGCACGAAAAGGGACTGAAAATACACACGTACCCGCTACCGTCATTTTCCGTTTCACATCTCTGCTCACACCCAAAGCTCTGCCCTCAAGAAATCAGCAGACACTGTAGGTTTTCCTCTCCACCCCAACACTCCAGCTCTTCCTCCCTGCTGCAGGACCCATCAGGCAACCAGGGGATCTTATCTCATCCCCAGCACTCACCTCCTTTAAGCCTGAGAGAAAACCTTTTACATAACCAAGTTAAATGGAAAGGGCTCAGTACGAATCGCAGCAAGAGGAACATGCTGCAATGCTTGACAGAAGAGACTGATTGGTAGAAGAGGGCAGGATGCTCTATCTTTCTCTGCTTGCTGCAGCAGTCTCTTTTTCTCTATTTTTTCCAACCTTTACTGTCTTGTAGCTGACCTGCATGTGGATGAGGAAGTGAGAAAGTTAAGGGACTGAGAGGGGTGTGATAAAGAGGCTATATGGACTGTGCATTAAACAGTTTATCCTGAGCCGGCATCTATCTCCCACCTTCTAGTCCTTCATTTTGCAGTCTAGCACTTCATTTCAACCACCTTTTACTTTCATGCCCTCTCTTCCATTTCCTTGCTTATCTTTCAACCTTTTATTCTTACTACCTGTTGCCAAATTGAGTTGGCTGGAATAAATGGTGATTGATGTAAGTTACATACATAAATACGAAACAAATTGAAACTAATACTTGATATCTGGCGTGTGGGATAAAACATGTTGTAATCACGTCTTAAAGAAACCTGGTTTAGCCTGGACACATCTTCAAGACCTCCTTTAATTTCAGCATAGAATACTTGACTAAAGAAATATTCGTCTGCTTTTTTGCTGCTCGTGTCTCATGACGTCAGAGCCTCGTCAAACATGCAGACTTGTATGTTGCTTGCTTTTTGGATATCTTTATGATCTGAGTTGAAAATTTAAGCCAGAGGTAAGAACGCATATTATAAAAGAAAAATCTACAGATAACTGATGCATGAGCGTTCCTTAAATCATCATTTAGCTTAGGCTTAGAGTAGTCTTTGGTAACATGCTATTAATTATGCGTGTGTGTGTGTGTGTGCGTGCGTGTGTGTGCGTGTGTGTGCGTGTGTGTGTGCGTGTGTGTGTGCGTGTGTGTGTGTGTGTGTGTGCAGTTACTGGTGTGAAAACACATTTAAACATCCTATGTCTACTTTGCCTTGGGGATAAATGATGATAATACTTTTATGTTTGTTTAAAGATTGTGTTTGAGTTGAATAGCAACACGAATTGGAAAGCTGTGTGTGTGAATGTGTGATTATTGTGACAGGTTTGGTGTAGAAGTAATTATTTTACAGTAGCCGATCCACTGCACAACGTCTAATTTCCACCCTGGCACACACATAAACATATGAACATACCAGCACATCCTTCAGTTCTCCCCACTTCCAATCCCCTCTTCTCTCTCTCTTGCTCTCACACTCTTATTTGTGGATGCCTCCCTAATCTCTCCAGAGTGTACAGGTGGAGTATATCTGTTTTCCTGTGGCAACATACCCCGTGACTCTGTAAACAAGCTTCGGTTTAAAATTCACCTCTTTTAATCCCCTCTTCCTCCCCTCTTTGTCAACTTCTGTCTCAGAAAGAAAAATTAATCCGCCCTCGTCATAGCACGGAGCGTGAAAAAACCCCTCCCTCAAAATCCTGACATCAGCCCATCTCCATCCACAGCTCCTAGAGGATGTTCAGACAAGTGTGCCCGCAAGGATCATCTGAACACAGATTCATGTGCAAACACAGATTTAGTCACACACCTGCATGTATGTAAGATTACACACAAACACTGCACACATGCGCCCACACTAATCCCCTCCATGAGCTTCTCCAACAACCTCAGAACCTAGCTTTTCCCCTCAAAAGGGTCACCCCCCCCCCCCCCCCCCCACACACACACACACACCCACCCCTCTTTTCTGCCTCTCCACATTGGGCTTTTGTCCCCCATGGGTGGAAAGGGCTGGGAAGAGCTCGAAGAGTGTTTGCCATTGATAGTGCCTCCACTTCTCTGGTGTGTCGAGAGCTGAGCGAAGGCTGTTTGAAGTCTGCGATGTTAAAAAGATACAAAATAATATGTTGATACGCTGGAATACAATACAGTCACGCAGTCCCCACACGTTTTAACGGGATAAACTGTACCTCTTTGTCCAAATACTGCATGCACGTCTCCATTTTTAACATCTTAATCCTTTTATTTATTTTTTTGGTTTAGCATGACCAGATTGGATAGTAGCTTGGGGGAATATTACCAATATTACCAAATTACCATTTTCTCAAAAACAGCTGTGGGAGAGAAAGACATCACCTGGTAACATGAAACAAGTCCCATTTAATTAAAATTGTGAGGTCCCAGAGAATAGCTCAAGAACATGTGTTTTTCAGCGGGGAAATGCGTTTGCAAAACATTTAATTTTTAAGAAATGGCAGTCTCACAACCAATTAGGCATTCGGTGTCATTACACGCCATTAAATTACAGGATTTCTGTGATTTACATCATGTTTAATACAGTAATGGTGAATGCCCTGGCCTCCTGAATTGTATTAGTTTTTATCATCTGCCCAGTGGGAGCACTCTATCAACCACTTCCTGACCCCTCCAAAAGCTTGAGGAAACAGCTTCAATTTGCTGCTTTCTTAGCTGGTGCCTTACTCTCCCTGTCCTGCCTAATGAGTGACACCCATGTGTCTCAGCCTCTAGGGAACCCTTCTTTTTAAATAAAATCTTGGTTTGAAAGCTGGATGTCCCACAAGGCACCCCCCCTACTTTAAAGTTTCAGTGCAGCTTTCCTCTGTTGGGTTTACCCACTAAAGCCTTGACCTGAGGCCAGATGTTAAGGGAATTATCGTGTGGCTAACTTCTTTCCACATATTCCCAAAGAACCGGCCAAAATATTAGTTCAGTGCTTCTCAACAAGAAAGGAAGCTTGCTTTCTCCTTCATGTCTATGAATGCAGAGCCTGGTTTCTTTAACTGTCAGATTAAGGTTTATGCTAAATAGATTAATGGAACATCTGAGAGGAGGTTTTGAGGTGTGGAGCTGCCTTTTGTTTCAGAGTACAAGGTGCAGAGATGCGACATACTTGACTTCTAGTCTTTGGAAATTCACCTGTTTGCCATTAGACAATATAATGTTTAAGCTGTGTCTGTACGTTTCCTATGGGGCACTACGTGAGAGTAGAAGTTTAATCTTCAAGACCTTTGCTGAACAATCCGATGCTACACAACTGAAACACCACTGCCAAGAATATTACATGCACTTTGGATTTGTTTGCATTGAATTTGAATCACAATCTGAATTGAAAGTTGCAAGATTTTAGCAATTCTGTAAGGCAATGTGGAAATTGTCTATTTTCCTGTTTAAACAGGCAAATGAGCCGATCAGAGACTTGCAGGTAGAATTAAAGGAGGATTCTGAACTAGTATTATAGACAAGGAAAGGAGATACAAATGAAGAAAAACCTGACTTTTTTTTTTTACCAGGATACTTCGTCCTTATCAAAACTGCCTACATCTGTTACACCCAACAAAGCATCTTAACAATCTCAAGAAAAGTAGCATTTGGTGGGCTGAGATCGAGTTAATACCATGTTGAAATACACTACTTCATCTTAGCACCAAAACTTCTGGTGTAATTTATTTATTCAATGAGCAAATAAAGTAAGCGGAGAAGTGAGAAATGCCTGTCACATCCCTTGAGTCTTGTCCACCTATAGACATTCAGATCAGGTTTAGCGTGTCTGTGGATCAGCTTGAAATAATGAGATATGAAAATGATTTGTGGGCACTGGAGGAGCAGAGGGCTAGGGATTGCAGGGGAGCTTTGTGTTTGATCCTTTCTCTTCTCCACCCAGTCAATTCAATTATCTGTCTCTCCTATCACTGCATCTATTGGGAATATGGGGAATAATTAAGTAAAGCTTGAGTCCTGCAGTTATTGGCTTAAAATGAAGATTCCTAGTGAATGTGTGTTACAGGGTCGCTGTGGAGATATGATTCGCAGTTTGGTTATCCTACACAAATAATTTTTATGCAATTTCTATAGCGTGATCATTTCACTAAACTCATGATTTTAAATATGTAGTTTTTGAAAAAGCAAGACTAATACATGTTTCAAAGAAGTCTATCATATTCTTATGGCTCAAACCTAGTTGGCGTAAATGCAGTTTAGTTAACACTGTGACCACTGATTATTCCGGTAAAAGTGCACTGTATATGACCTGCCCAGTAGGCACAAGCTGCATCTGTCTTGTAATTGCTATTTAAATGCCAGGCTTTCTTTTCATGAAATAAAACATAATGGAGAACCACCAGACTGTCAATATTCAGATTTGTAAGCAGGCTGTAGAATTCAAAGGTCACTAATTTATGAAATGTGACATTTCCAGTGGTGCTTTATAGATTTTTTTTCTTATCACGGCTGGCTTATTAGAGCTCGGATTAAAGCTGAAGACGTTGTTGCAGTTGTGGTGATATGTAGATCTGCATGCCGTCAAGCTCTTATTTTTGAAACTTAATTTGAAGTCTTTGACTTTGAAGTCTGTCTTGTTTTTTATACTTTATAATGATGTGATCTGAAAATTGAATTATATTAAACCATGGAAAATAAAAGTTTCTCAATTAAAAGAAGCTTGTATGAGAAGCTGATTTTTGCTCTTAATATAAAAAAGCAGTGCATCCTCCCTGAACAGACTCTTTAATTTCTCTCTTTGTCACTTTGCTTTCAGAACTTTGACAACTACAAGCAGGCATCTGAACAATACAGCCAGGCAGCTTCTAAAGCTGAAGCTCACATACGGTAAATAACTTTCTTTTTTTTTCTTTTTTTTTTCTAATGCCACAGATGTTGAGTAAGTCTAAGACTATTAATTCCTAAGTAATCTGTAGTCCTCTGCTGCAGCAGCACCACAGCCAGTGATACAAATAAAACTGAACTAATTGATTGGTGCATGAGTCTGTGCAGAGGATTGGAGCCCCTGCAGCCGACTGCATGCAGAAAAATGTTGCATAAGTACTAACACATAAAGGACAACAGTGCACATCCTCCACACAACAGACTGATTAGGCAAAGGGCGTCTTTGGTCAGATTTGTTGTGATATACACGGTTACAGGAGATCGTTCCTGCCCAGAGTGACTGTTATTGGCTGAGTGACTTTTCTTTAAGGTTAGAAATAAATCTCTACGTATAATAAATAAAAAATAAACTCGACAATTCACCATTTGTCAGTGTTTAAAAGTTACTTCCAGTTTTAAGACCTTTTTTAATATGAGACATACAGTATTGATTGACGTATAAGTCTGTGAAGGCAGTAGCATTTATTGCTTATTGCTTTTAGTGTTTTTTTTCTCTAATGCGCTTTGTGTTGAACAAGTTGTATGAAAAGTGGTAAGCAAATGAAATTTGATTGATGAAGGAAATCATATATCTGGACAGATCAATGCTTGAGTTGATATTGGCAATTTTTTCAAATTGGTAGAAAAAAGAGACATTTTATGGCTTGAAAATGGTAAAACACATTGTTTATTGTTCTCAATCATCTTGAAACATTTAGAGCTAACACTGATAAAGCGCTACTTGTTTTGAGGATCTCTACTCCCTAAACTTTATTTGAAATAAAGAAAGAAAGCGAGAGAGAGACCTAACATCCTCTACTGAGAGTGGGCCGTACTTCCTCAAGACATTGCTTTTGATTTGGATTCATTGGTACACCACCCTTTATCAAAATCTATACACTATTAAATGCATGTTAGTCCTTGTTAACTAAGTTTAATAGGTTTGTCTTGTTAAAATGAACTCTTCTCTAAAGTTTAATTGTTTTTTTCTTGACTGTAAAAACTTTTATTTTCAGTTTGTGCTTGTACCTTTGATGGCATTAGACGTGCTCCTGAAAAACAACGTTTTTCCTTGTCACATTAGCCTATGTACTCTAAGAAACAGCTCCGGTCTCCTTGGACTTGGACTGCAGCAGCTCAGAAATCTGGATTTGGGTCCTTCTGGCTGTTGTGGAAAAGATTTACTCTATCAGTGACTCTCTGACTATATGTGTCTCCTCTCAGGCGGAGCCTGCAGCCTGATTATGCATATTTCTCTCTTTGGTCATGAAGACTCACCAGTAATTAGAAAGATTGTTACCACATCGTATCTATATTCTAATACTTTCCTTCACAAAGGCTATGGCTCAAATTGTGACAGCTCAGCAGGTCCACCGTGGTCCTTTACCACAGTCCTCAAGTTCAAGTCCAAAGAAGTAGTGGAAGGAAAGCCCCTCTACCTTAAGAGACCACTGTCTGACAGGTTTCCTAAAATTCTGTGTCCCTGTTTGTCTCTGTGCTGCTGAGTAGCTTCTGCCTTGGTCACAGGACATTGGGGACACGGGTAAAGACAAAACACACACACACACACACACACACACACACACACACACACACACACACACACACACACACACACACACACACACAACCGGGATGCACTTCTAACTAAAAAAAGGAAGCTTGTGAACATGTAAAACAACTGACTATCGTAAAAATAAAGTCCCCTTAAACCCAAGATGCAGTGTGACAGCTTTGTTAGAGGTCAACAGGAAGTCAGCAGGTCAACTTGTTGAAAGGTCCTTGGACAAGATACAGCATCCTGCTTTTCTAACAATGTGATCGTACGCGTGGGGTTGTAGAGAGAATTGTTGCATACTGCATACATCATAGAGTATACTACGTTATTATTTATTTAAAAAAAAAAAGAAAAATCAGAAGCAGAATGTGGAAAAGACATGTTGAAGATGGATGGAACATGTGTGTGAGATAAAAACACCCATCTCTTTATGTCTTTGCTTTACATGTATGTTTTTTGTTGTTGTTTGTTTTGCTCCTTTATTTTGTGGTGACTAAACTCACATCTGCAATAGTGTAATGTCACATCGTGAATGGTGAGTGGATGGTCTATATAAGATTTAACTAAAGGTTGTTCAAAAAACACATAAATTAGGTAAATGCATTCATGCATCATATCAAAACTCCTTCATTCCAGTGTTCATCATAATTTTAATGCTCAGACACTCGAGTTTTTACATAGTGATATAAATCTTTACCGCTATTTCTCTTGTATTCACGACTATCTTTGCCGTCAGAGCAATAAATAATCAAGGACTCTGCCGTTTTAGCTGACGTATAAGCGACTTAAAAAAAATAAAGAAAACAAAAAACTGACCTTGTAAGAAGCAGAGTTGCTCCTTTGGAATAACAAGTTTAGAGCTCACTTATTGTCAAAAAGCACATCAGTTTCATTCAGCAGTGAGCTGCTTCGACATTAACGCTTCCAGAGTGAGTGGGACTCGCAAATTTATGCTCCTCCATAACACCAATTTTCACCCTGTTCCTTTCAGTCAGAAAGCCTTTCAGTTTCCATTTGGTTATTATTAGCACATTTTATCCACCATCGCTCTGATGTCTAAATATGTACCAATAAACAAAATTCTTGTTAATGTTGGTGGTTACTAGTAAAACATTTAGATGGTTTAAAAGTAAGAAAAAGACAAAAGTCTGCGCCGTTAATTATAGAAGTTTCATGAAAACAGACACATACAAAATTAAACAGAGCATTGACATGTTTCATTGCAAAACAGTAATAATTTGGTATTAGTTTGATTATAAGCTTTACATGACTGCATTGGTACTGATGTCTGAATAGTGATTAAACCTGTAGCTCAGATTTTCCTTCTTGAGCTCTTCGTATTGTGTGTCCTTACAAACGTTAAGCACGGAGATAAATCTCAGACCTGTTCATCGAATAATGACATTAAATACATAAAAACACATAAAAGCAATAATAGAGATACTATAAACACAACAGTTTTTATTATTAACAAGGAAAATGTACTATTGACATTTTAAATGTCTTTTTCAAGAGGGTTCCAGCCAAAACGAGTATCAACATAATCAGCAGTGCAACAATGCGCACACAATATACATTTATAAATATATATATATATACACAAATCTTTCCAGAAGTATGAACCCTGAAGTATAATGTAATAGCACACACACACTATACTGCAGTCCCAGCAAAATGAAAAAGTAGGTGTTTGGCCATTTTTCCAGCTTTGTGCTGCATGATGGGCAGTGACCTCACCCATGCTCTGACATCTTCATGCTCCTGCGCCATTGAATTCTGCTGCATACAATTCAAATGGCAAATTTTCTCCAAATGATTACGTTTGCAAGGATGTGGTATATTCCATAGCTGCTTTGGAGGGGTCAGAAGATCTCTTCTGCACATGTTTTGCAGAAAGAATAGCATTTGGTCCTGCCACAATGCTTTGCGATTATTATTCTATTGCACATGCACGCTTTCAATCCTCATTCCCCTTTCTTTCTCTGCCACACATAGCGGTACACTTTGTGTTCAAAGAGCCATGTGCTCATCATGTTCTGTCACCATGTAGGCAGTGTTTCATTGTGCTATGGTCACACTGTCATTTCACACTACACTGACCATCCAATAATTATTCTATTTACCCATTACCACAAAGAGGGGAGCCGCACAGTCCATTATATGATGTAGCTAAAATATATCTGTTTCTTCTGTCTATTTATCTCTTAAGCCTCTAAATCTGCACATTATCTTCTATTATTTCCGATTTTAAAATATTTTGAACTCACTTCAACTCGCTTGTCATTTTTTCTGACAATTGTTGTAAACTTTTCACATTTATTTATTGCCCTTAGCCTCTTTTCTCTGTCTTCTGTCTTCTTCCATCCAAATTCAATGGATTCAGATATTGGTCTTTTTCTCACTGTCTTATGCATGAGAGGTTAGGCTGTTACGAGTGTAAAAGATTGACTCTGATATGAGAGTCAGGTAAACAGGTCAAGACCAAGTCAGGTCAAGTCCAAAAAGCAGAGTGGGATCGCTGATAAATTATAACAAAGTGTCTCAGAAAGTCCAAAAAAGAAAAATGGAAAACAAGCCAATTTCACCAAACAGCTGAACCTGATACAGGGAGGCAAAGAAAAACAAAATTTAGTAAACTTAGAAAGCTAAACTTAACTCGGTAACAAAGCCTCTCAAAATCTACCACTTTGCGGTACAAAGGCCTGGCAAGGAAGGGCATTCAGAACCAACGTTTTGGATCTGCAGCAGATGATTAATAATGAAGATGAGGTGTTGCGCAAACTGAGCCAGATGCTCGGCCTAAACATTCGCTTACTCACTCACTCCAGACAGGGAGAGACTCACATGAGCCGGGAGAGGAAGGGAATAAGAAGAGAGCCAAGGGAGGCGAGTCCATGACGCAGGAGTTGACCAAGATTTACCCTTGTTCTGACTCTTGCTTGGTCGTTCCCTTGTTTGCTCTTTTCCTGTCATTACTTCCTTAGGTCTCTTTGTTGCCTCTGTCATGATGTTCAGCTCTGTGAGCTGTAGACTTAAACAAACTCCACAAGCTATTATCACACCCCCACTCGGAAATCTAGGACATCTAAAACTAATCATGTGTTTCTTCAAATGTCAAGTCAAATTTATTTATATAGCACATTTGAAAACAACCAATATTGACCAAAGTGCTTGGCAACAACATTAAAATGAATTCACATAAAAACACAGCAAAGTAAATAGAATATTTATTACATGTTAATTTTCTGCTCAAGTGAACGGCCAACGAGAACAGATGAGTCCTGAGCAAAGAGTTGAATGTATCAACAGATTTAGAGGCTTTTATTTATGAAGGTAATCTCTTCCAGAGAATGGGGCAAGCTCCTGAAAAAGCTTGGTCACCTCTGTTTTTAAGTCTAGCTCTGCGAACCAAGTGAGCCAATCCATTTAAAACCCCAAACACAAACAGTAAAGTCTTCAAATCTGCTCTAAAGCAGACAAGAAGCCAGTAGACTGATGCCAGTACTGGAGTGATATGCTCAATTATAACGGTGTTAACGGACCTTTAAACAGAAAGAAAATTCTCCTTGGTTATTGCTTTAATATCAGGTGAAAACATCTGTTCTTTCCCTCTTTGTATGTATTATTGTTAATTATTTTGGCTGTATGGATCCGGCGGTTGTTCCCTATCCTAGGACAGCTGTCATAGGTGCTTATGTACAGAAGTGGTTAGTCAAAAGCCATATATTAGGCTCAAATGATGTAGAAAATATCAGCAACTTATAAGGTGACAGCATGTCAGGACTGATACCAAGGGTAATTTATTGAGAACGCTTAAAACACGTGGAAGCCAGCTGGGACGTTGTGCTGCACTTGACAGGTCACACTTTCAAAAAGGTTATTCTCATGTGGAGATGTTGTTAGTGGTCTGCGCTCCACGAGGCATTCTGGAGTGCTTTAGCTTTGCCTTGAGGTATCTTACTACTCGTATTCCCCTAAAAAGCCCTTCACTGTAGAGAACCACAACATTGCAGCAGAGCTTACCTTAAGTTTTAAAAATCCACTAATCCTCTTAACCACAAAAAAAAGAAAAAAGAAAAAAGAAACTTTTTACTCTCAAGGTGTGAGCAAAGACAAGAACCTAAGTGAACCTCAAGTGGATGTCTGAATGAGGATTTGCCTAAAAGCGACTGCCGGCAAATTGTAGCTTAAAGTTTACTTTCACAAGAGTTTGTTTTATCTACTTTATTCTGTTTGTGTTTGTCTGTCTTTTTGTTTTTATGTGGGAAGCATCTCCAATTAGTAAAACAGACAGGCAGCTTACTGTAAGGATCTTTTTGGCCTCCAGAGTAGTAGTCTGCTAGTCATCACCAGAGACCGGGCCTGTCTGAACTGTGGGATAACAAAGATTTACCATTAAGACAGAGGGTTACGGTCAGTTACACACTCTGCCTCTTACGCTGCCTTTGGAGGGCGTCAGAAGGAACATACAAACACTCTGTCCTTGATAACGGGTCAGATTTACTGATCCCTCCTCTTAGATGGATGTGGGTTTAGATAAGTCTGTCCTCACACACCACTCGCAGTTGAGTTGAGTCTAAATAGCATTGGTTTGATAAGGTCTATATCTGGATTTATCTATATCTGGAAGTCCAGAGATTGTTGATATTTGTAATAAATGAGTGAAATGTTGATATCTGTTTTGACCAGGTAAGATAGACTCTTTTTTTAATTCTTTTTTTGTTGTCTTTTCACACTGGGATCTCTAAGTACATAATGAATCGACAAACTATGTTATTAAAGGACCAACTGGGAACAATGAGGAGAGGACGGTGGAAACGGAGTTAAAACAATACTCTGTGCTCATTCATTCCAGTAATGAAGCATGCCGGAGGTTGAGTGTAACACAGTAGCCCATATAAGAGGTGTCTTTTACTGTGTGGGCGTAATGTGTCCATCTCATACAAATTAAGTTTGTCCCGTATGACTTTCAAAGCTACACAGTTTTTCTGAAGTGCAGTGCAGCTTAAAGAGTGACACAAATGTGGAATTGAATCTCTTTATAAAGTCTAAAAATGGACACCGATTGGAGTCCCATATCCTTCCCAAGTTGGGCGAGTTGTCAAACTGCAAGTTTTCCAGCGTGCCTCTTATCTTGTTCCTGCTTTTCACCTGAAACACTGCCTTTATCCTTTCCCGTCTCTTTGTTCCTCTGTCCCCACAAAGTGAAGTTGATGGGGATCAATCAGTCTGGCTAACAGAGCAATTTTTTATCCTGCAATCTCATCTCCTTTCAACATTTTATCTGTCAGTACGGGGAGATAGAGTTCTGTCAGTCTCAGTCCGAGGCATGTAGTTAATGTTGAATGTTGTTTCCATTTGAGATAGAGACGGTTGCCGTTTCAGTGATGTTGAAATAAAACTCGGGGAAGTTTTTGGGTGATGACATATTGTGATGTGAGCTTAGAAGTTTAAGTTTGCGTCATTACTTAGCAGAAGTAGGATAAGCGATTATTATGACTTCTAAATAATGATAGCTCCTGAAAAATGTCAGGCCTCTGACACTTCATAGGCTTCATAAACTAAATCTGTAGTTCTGATTTTGTGTGATTAGTAAGATTTGTGCCAGCTGAACTATAATGCGAGTGTTATGCTTATAGCCTTCTCATAAAAGCTTTTCAAAGCCTCGTACAATACAAGATGCATGCTCTGTCATTGCTTTTGATCTCATCACAGCCATGATATCTTTGATCCTCTCATCTCTTCCTCGCCACTCAGCATAATATTAAAAATCAAAAGTACAATGCCATAGCTGTTGCTTTAAAACATCCCAAAATCCTTGTCATCATACATTAATAAACAGTCACACATACACAAACAATGCAGTCTGAGACACAGAGAATAATGAAATGTTACACCCCTTCAAGCTTTTCTTTTTCTTCTTATTGCTTTATTCCCTAATGTCATGCATTGCAGCAACGAAGAGCTTGAGCTCTCTTCATAAAAGCCACACACCACCAAGGTGAGACAAAAATAATGAGAAACTCGTAACGATTTCAGCCTAATCTTTCTCTCAACTTTGCACGCATCTATGCAAGACGTCACTTGCATAAAGCAATTTGAGTGTTGTTTTGCTTCTTTCTCAGCAAAAGTTAGCTATCAAAGTAGCTGGGGCGACTAATGTTTTTCTAATAAGAGCTCACCTTTAATTTCAGTCAAACGAGGCAGTTGGTGCAGATTAGCAGAGGCAATTTTCTGCTTCAGATTCCATTATTAAAACACTCCTGCTATCAGAAAGTTTCTCATGTTGAATAGAAAAAAAGAATGAGTTTTTAAATTTTTTTTTTTTCTGAGCTTGGGTTAATACCTTAAAGGCTATTGTTGCTGTTATCTCATATTCTTACGGTGTAATTCAGAACACAGACATTTCGTCAAGGTACGGTGTTAAACATCAACTATTCACACGCAATCAGCAAGTTGTTAAGTAAAAATGTCAAATTGCGCATCAACACAGAAAACCCAGAAGGAGTCTAACATTCTCTCACACTTTTATTCATACTTTGCTGGGTTGGCATCTGTCCCGTCTGTCATCACCCAGAGACCGACAACCATACGTATTCAGAGTCCCTTCCATAGAAATTTAGACTCGCCAATTAACCTAACGTACATTTTTTTTAACTTTAGAGAAAGCCAAAGTAGCCAGAGAAAACCAAGTCAGGATACAGGGAGAAATTGCAAATTCCACATACAAAGACTCGTCCTTCACTTGATTTGTTAGCATTCATCCATGTCAGGGATGTACCACAATATGTTCAAATGTGTAAATAAATGTGTATCAACAAGTTAAATGCAAAACATGAAATGTATTGGTTTCTGCTTCCTTCAGTGAAATAAAAGTCATGCGAATATAAAAATTACAATTTCTTTTTTTTTTTTTTTTGTCTGTTTGTGTTTCCATCCCATCCCAGTTTGTCTGGTATGGGCTTGTAATCTTATTTGCATGATTAAAACCTTTTGGTAACCAGCAAAAAAAAAAAAGTGTTTGTGTGAGGTTTAATCTAAATAAAATATGTTCTGCTATAAATTCGACATTTCCAGCATGCTTAGATATTATTGAAATCATGTTTGTACTCAACTACAAGCATGAGGTGGTGAATTATACATTAAAGACCCAGGTTTTCATTTATTTGTGGTCCAGCTTAATAATAATTTATACCTGTGTGACATTGTACATCATGAGGCAAAGGTAAATTGCAAATTGTGACGATGGCTATGGGTTACTGTTTGTCATTCAAGCTGGAAGGGTTATTCATCATTTAATGCATCACTGTCAGATTCCTCGTCCCTCTGAGGTTGCATTTGCCTCTGTTTTCATGACTATTCTCGCCACCTTTGAAACCCTCTGAATTGTGTACCCATTGTCTCAATGTTAATGCAATGTAGATGTACAAGTTGGAGCCACTTGTGGTGTTTGAAAATTGACTGGATAGTCTATGTCAGTCTTGTGTCTGACTTCCTGCCAGCTTGATCTGCTGTGTGTAAATTGAAGCAGGTTTGTCACAACGGAGTCCCAAAGTAGACTCCGCTTGTATCTCCAGCAGAGCAGAGTGGACAGGTGCTTCTGAGACGCTTACAAACTGAAACATAGTGCTTCTAGCTGGACTGCTTTCATTGACTTGAATGGTTGTGACTCACACAGCCACTCTTATGGTAAAATCTAAGACAAAATCCCACAGTTCTAAGTCAGCATCTAAGTACACCGAGAATTTTAGGATCATGTCTAATTGAAAGAGGCTATACTTTCTTCTTCACGACCTCTTCAGACCCGGCTAGACTAAAGTTTAGGAATACAGTGATGTCTTGTGTGTACCACTATATAAATAGTTCACTGAAATGTACATGAGGTCTCCACTGTCACTGAGCATTGTCCCCATACTCCACTTGTAGACCCCGGCAAACCGCATCGTTGTGCGCTGAGCTGCAGGCCCAGGTGCTCCAGTGCTACAGAGAAAACCCACAGCAGACCCTGCACTGCTCGGACCTGGCTAAACAGTACATGAGATGTGTTCAGGAGGCAAAGAAGGTAAGACAAAGCTACTGTCTGTAAGTGGAAACATGGGAACATAAAGGAATGAGCCTTTTTCTTTAAACGTTAATAAGAAAATTACCATATCTGCTAAGTTCAGTAGATATACATACAATAAAGAGTTCTGAAAAAAGAAATTAGAAACATAAAATGGTGTTGTAATATTCTCCAATAACCTTCCAGGGTTCACTCTTTTACATTCTAACTGGATTGCAACACGCTCAAAGTACATCTTTTATTTTACATGTGAATTTGTCAGACCTCAAAAGAGCTTGGAGGTGACGCAGTGAGAGAAACAAAACTCATTTCAGTTCTAACAGCAAGTAAGTTAACCCCAGAGAATCTTTCACAACGCAGCCGTACGAGACAGACGTGTACTATGTTTTTAAATGGTATAAAAGGAGGTTTACGCCATCACAAAACTAGAATAACTTTTTATTCAGCACTTTAAAATGCATTCTGCTCTCAGATGATGTCTGTACAAATTGTGTTTAAACCTTACGCTTATCTACAAAGTGCTTATTTGACCCATCTTTTCCATCAAAACAACTGTTGTGAATGAGCAATTTGAAAGTCCACCGCAAAAACAGCCCCTCAACAAATGAGGATATTATTCCATAAATCTAGTCAAAATTGTCCTATTTTAAGAAAAAAAAATCTTCTGGTGTAAGAAACATTTTTCTTGACTAGAATTCTAAAAACTAGCAAACATTTCTAAAATAGTCTCCTAATTTTCCTGAAACAAGAAATGAGTTTTTGCAGTGTTAACATAACAAAACCTACTGATGCAGCTCCAAAGTAGATTAAAGGCACAAGACAACAATTCTTGAACTTGGTATTTCCACTGGTTGATTAAAGCAAATACTTAGAGTTAAAGTAATCGCTGTTTTTAAATTGGTTCATAATATTGATTTGCCAGTAGTTTGGTGCTACGGGCACAAAAGAATTTTATAATTTTGTGCACGAGGTCCTTTTTTGGGGCATCTGTGATCTAAATTATAAGTGGAAGTCTTTGTTTCCTCTTTTAGCTCTGATTTAATTCAGAGTTGGAGTCAAACAAAGGGGAGAAAACACCAAAGACAGAGAAATATTGAAAATTTAAATGAAAGAAAAATCAACAGCACATCAGCACTAGTTTACCTGCGTATGTGAGTATTTTTGGTATCAGGCTGAAAACCAGACTTTCGTGACTTATAGCCTTTAGACATGATTGACTGACATTGATTCAGTCTATTTCTTTTCAAACAGTGGTTTAGGTGGCAAATATAATTTTATACTATTACTGATACAAAACAAGTAGAATCACCTTACATAATGGAAAGTTAAAAAATATGAGTCGATCAACCTGAAATTAACATTGTTCTTAACATTATACTTTTTTTTTTAAAGTTTCTTGTTGCTTGCTGTCTTTGAGGGTGGGGGGGGGGGTGGAAATTAATAATCTTGACCCAGACATTTTATCACAGATATTCCGTCTGTCTAACCTTTCTTGAGAGGGATAGTCTGTTAGAGATTAAATCTTTCATTTTAAAGAGTGACCGTCCCTACCCTTTTGAAGATTGTGGGCTTTTCAGATTGACCTTTGAGATTTATAAAATGCTCCATCCCAGTCTCAAACTTAAAAAAGGGCATATAAATGTTTCCAGATATAAGATATAAATCCATAAATCCCAAGGATTCCAGATCAAAATGTGGCATTAAACTGTCTCCTGCCAATGTATAAGAGTTCAGAATGGAGGAAGGACCACTGTGGTTTTGGTCATTCAAGTGTCAAATGGCCAAAAGGTTTAGGTCTCCTTTACAGCATTTCACATCCATAACAGCTGTACAGGGGTGGGTGGGTGGGTGGGTGGATAGGAGGGGGCAGTGTTTATGTGCCACATCGGGTATAGACAGATGTACTTTGTTGATCCCAGACTGAGACATTATTTGATTTACAGCAGGAATCAGGAATGAAACCAAAGAACTAAAGAAACAAAATAAAAATAATGAAGATAAAACAAAGTAAGCCCTCTGTATTGTAACAAGTCCAGTGTTGAGCCCTTAAGTCCCTAACATGGGCAGAAAACAGGTAATTAAGATTAATTCAAGATTGAAGCAACAGCGAGATTGGTTTTGTACTGTGAGGATGAGAAGGGTAGAGCGCTTCATGCGAGAGCCTGAGGTGAAGAGGAGACGCAGGAGTCTAATTCAGGTTGGCACCAGCTACTCTGTGGGAATGAAAACCAGTGAAGCAGTTTATGCAGGTTTGCAGCCCAGCGGTAACACTGTACAGGGTTTGAAATGAACTTTTTAGACTTAGCAGCAGTAGTGCTCCCAGTTTCAGAAACTTAGGAGCACCCACCAAAATCTAGAGTACCAACAATATATATATAAAATAGTCATAATTATTGTGGGCAGCAAGTTAACAGGTTAACAGCAATACTATTTTAACATTCAAGGGGAGTGATGGCCTAGTGGTTACCGAGATGGGCCGGCAACAATGGTGAGTCACTGTGGGCACCCTGAGCAAGGCCCTTAACCCCTAATTGCTCTCCGGGCAAAATAGCAGCCCACTGCTCCTAGTGAAACAAATTTCAGTGTGTTTCGTGAGATATGTACTGACAAGAATGATGAAGTTTAAGTTTAACAATTAGATTTAATTAAAATAGAAAACCAACATATACATTGAGTAAGACAATGAATACCTATGAAATTTCAAGTATAGGCAATTATAAAAGTACCCAAGTGCATATGTAACTGTATCATTAGAAAGAGCATTCTCACCATCAACGTTGAACCTCTGTGTCAGACACAATCAAACCTGACGCCCGCCACCTCGTTTTATCTGATATAAAAAATAACCTCTTTATAGTACAACTCTGCTTCCGGACATTGGAACACTGAGCCACTGGGTGTTTCTTGGTTGACATAGATGTTGGGTTTCAAAGTATCCAGATCCACATCCTTGTTTATATCCTGACTCACTCCTGATGCTTGCAACAGCGCATGTATGTCATGTTCCAGTAGCTCATTTCTTATCAACGTGCCCTAGTTCCCCACCAACGGACGGAGACATTTCTTAGTCTCTTGCCCACGGAGGTGTAGAATATATTATATATTAAAAAGAGGAGCAAAGGCACAGCATGCATCACTAACAGTCTGAAGAAGTCCCACCAGTGGCTAGAAAAGGCTCGTCTGAAGAGCAGGACTGAGGCATTAATCACAGCAGTGCAAAAGCAAGTGTTGAGCACAAGAGCTTTGATGCTAAAATACAGCAACAAAATACTTAAAAAGTCATTGTGAGCAGGAGGTGCACAAGTTTATGGCTGAAAATAGAAATAAAGGGCTGGCCACTTCAGCCACTCATATGAAAGCCTTGGAAATCACCAAAGAATTGAAGACATCCCCCACTAGTCCGAAGCCAGCCTCAGACTGCATTTGTGTCTGCGGTGGCCAATCTGGGACCATCAAGGGGCCTCATTTCTCAGTTCAGCATCCTTGCATGCAATCCCTTTTCTTTGTCACGGCGTATGTACACATAACCAGTCACACCTACATCATTGTCCGTAATTAAAGAAACAGTAGACAGTAAAACCTCCGATTTTACATAATGTTTTATTATATACTCACACAGAGACTGTCTCACCCAACGCCTGCCCTCAAACTTTGGAAAGAAGTTGCTGTCTTGCTATGTCATTAGTTTATTTAAAACAAACAAAAAAAAAAAAAAAAAAACTGTTATATGTGCGTGAAAAATAAATCAATGAATAAAAATGAATGCCCTTACTGAGAGGAGACAAAGTCCAGATTATTATTTTTTTCAAAAGACGTGTAAAAGGGGGAGTCGTCATAAAAGTATGGTCATCTTCTAGTCAGGTATATATAACACACACCACTAAACATAGCTGAGCAGAATTGGACAGACAGAACAGTTTTGTTTTTTTTTTTGTTGTTGTTGTTGTTTTTGTTTAAACGACCAAGCCAGCTGGCTGCTCCTGGGTAGATAAAATAGCTTTAAAAGGCTTACACCATTTTGGATGCAGTCATTTTTTCAGCTTTGTCCTACAATAAAATGAGTATTCAATAGACAGCAAAGCTTTTAGCCTGGTGAAAACCTCCCGACAGCTTAAAAGCTTCACACTTTTGTTATCTGTATGTATTTGTATGGATTTGATAAAGCAGATGTATTCTTTCTTTGATTAAAAGGGAGAATGCTGTATTTTCTTCTCTTTTTTTTTTTGACAAATTAATTATTGTCTGCAGTTGATACGTGGCGACTCACTTTTCTTCAGTATTGCTCCGTTTCTCTGTGCTTGCAGTGTAATGTCAGTTGAATACACATATGTTTGTCTAAAAGTGAACACATTTTTTACAGTTTTTGGATTTTCTACTGACATCTGAATATTTTTTCATTGATGCGCTTCAGTTATTTATTTATTTTTTTTAATATGACAGCATCCTGATACACCAGCCACCCATGTAAACACAGTTGAAGTCAGCCTACTTAGTTCTGCCTTCTCCACCCAGCTTGTGATGGACTTGTCCATGTAGGCTCTGCCATGTATATTGTTTAAAGTCTGAGTCAGACTGTCTAGGTTGCCAACAAACCATGCAGAAACTTTTTCTTTTTCTTCAAAAATCTTGATCTGAACATCATTAGAATATCTACCATCCATTTTCCATACCTGCTTCATCTGGTTCGGGGGTCACGGGGGTCTGTGAAGTGTTTGACTCTAACTTTTCATATTTTTCCATCTTTTCCTGTCACACAACCTGCTCTTCTTATAGACAGCATGTCAAGAGATCAGTGACTTACGTGCAGAATAAATGTTAGATGATAGCCACGTGTGCGAAGAGCGTGAAGCTGATAGCTTGTTGTTTTTTTTTGTTTGTTTCTTATTACATAAAACCGACAACTCAAAGGGAGTAAGCTCACTCACATGAACATTTTCCCCACAATCTACCTTCTTTAATCTGTTAATGACATTTATGTCACCACTACTCACCACTGTGTTTGTGTGTGTGTGTGTGTGTGTGTGTGCGTGTGCGTGTGCTTGTGCGTGTGTGTGTGTGTGTGTGACATCAGTGCTCCTCGGCCCTGTTTTCATGAAGTTTTTGTGGATTTTGCTGTTATTTTGATGTATTTGTGAATACTTTTCTTCTCAAAGGTGTAAATCGTGACTCCAGACTTCCACCTGTTGCATTTAAATGTTGAAATGACCCTGTTTTTGTTTGTTTGTCTCTGTATATTCTCTATTTCAGACTAGCAAACCACAGCCAGCTAAAATGTTCTGATAGGGTTTGCAGCTAATTACTGAGAGGCCTTTAATGAAAGTAGACTGAGAAAGTGACAGAGATTTTAATAGTTTACATGCATGGCAACAGCAAATGACGTTACCCACGGGAAAAATATTCTTTATCTGTTTGAAGTGCATACAACAGGTTTCAGCAGAAAGCGGATGATTGAGGGCGGTATAATTGAGTTGTAAAGTGTGTAATCTTGTTCCTGCAGCCTTATCTCATTTGTGTTGTCTGGTCTAGAATATTTTGGTGGGAATTTCACTTCATCAAGGAGTTGTTTGATGACCTGAACTGGAATTTAGAAATTAGGGGTAAATTATAATTGTTAAAGGTTGCCATACACTTATGGGATGGGACATTAATTCAGTTCATAGGTTGATTGACAGAAAATTAATGGATAATTTACGTTTGACTGCAGGCACTTTTTTTCAAAAAGTTTTTTTTCCTCATCTTATAAAGAGAAACAGTGTGGATTGAATGTTTGTGTGTGTCAGTATCTGTGTGACTTGTGCATCTGTGCAGCTCCATCGTCGCTGTTTCTAAATGTTTTGTAATTTTCTGCCTCAGCCACATTTAACCACAAATTATCCCTTTTCTATCAAGAACGTATTTCCAGCAGGAAATTAAGCACATCTCAGATGGCATTCAGTCATAGTTAAATCTTTAGTATTTCATCTACCAATAAAACAATTTTTCAAACTCTTCATGCAGTAACAGGTTCATTCTCCATCTTCCAGCTTTAGCAGATTACAGCATTGTTGTGGAAATTATTTCTGTTAAATAATTACGGTACAGGAGAGCTCCGCTTTTGAGAAGTTTATTAAGCTGTACAGCTGAAAATCACACAGTTGAACACAGTCGGCAGAGTGAGTCTGCATTGATTAATTACACACAGATCTTATACACTTGCATGTCCTTGAGCACAAACAGGGATTGTTCTCTCCCTGCAGAAATATAGTTCCCTCCTTACTCCTTATCTCCAGCAACTACCGGAGACTTATGATTACCTTCTGTGAGAACCATCCTCCACCTGTATGCAAGTGAGAAACCAGACAGAGTGAAAAGTACTGAATGAACAATGAACAAGCAACAGATAATAGCAAAAGACACTATAATAACTAACTTAAGAAACTATATTTCTCAATTTCCCTTACAGCATTCAAACCTGTTAAGTTGGTCAGTTTGTTTACTACTAGAATAGGATAAATTGATAAGAACTGGAGAAAATTTGTTAAGTGGAGGATGGTGGCAGTGTAGAGAGGACGACTAAAGAGGAGCGGTTTTGTCAGCGGAAGGAATGCAGGAATGACAGAGTATTAACGCAGGAATAAAGGAGCAGCAGAAGAGAGGAGGAGGCGCTGTCACTCACGACTGTGAGAGTGGAAAAAAGCTGACACTGAGACAAAAAACCGGAATTATAAAATAGAAGGCAAATAAGGAAATAGAAAGGGTGTGTTTTTGTGCGCATGGCTATCAGTAGTAGCAGGCGTTGAGCTCCACTGTGAGCTCGGCCCGCCTGTTAACTCCAATCTGATAAAACCGCCACTTTATTCAGCTTCACTCACAAGTAGAAGCGCACGCATGCAGCCGCATGTACCACACAGACCCAGTTAGTTGTGTATGCTGCCAAATTCCTGTTATTATTTTTCTTTCAAATGTAAGCATATCTCCTCAGCTGGGTGATTGCTACAAAAATATTCCCAAATCCACCTGTTTATTATTTTAGTATAATTGCACATGCTTCCTAGCTCACGTTTTTGGTTTTTTTTAGTGAATGTCCCTCTCTCTTTCCCTCCTTCCATTCACATCTCCTTCACATCCATCATCTCCAAAGGGACCGCCCTATGAATGTGCAGGCCACATAAAGATTAGCTGTTCTCACCCCGGTCCCTCCCCTCCATCTCCCAGCAGTCGTCCTTGCTTTCAAATCTATATGCCACTCCGTCAGCATCTGGCCAAACATCTCATCCATTCTGCTCCACCATGTCCAACATGTGCTCAGCATCTCCCTCCAAGGGTTAATCTGTCATGTGTTTTACTTCAGTCTTTTAGGGTAAATTGTTACAAACGAGGCTCTATAAATGCTAGTGTCATCCCCAACACTATCTGCCTGAGTACTCCTTAATGGACAGTGGAAAATATATTGTAGGGACAAATAAAAATATATGGACAAATTAATATTTTCAGACTGCTTTGTAAAATGTCATTCTTTTAACAGCTTGTTAAGTGATTTGCCTCAATGAAAAGATGGACTGAGCAAAAGCCGGGTTTTTCTCTGGGGAATTCTGTGTTTGTATGAATAAAGTTGATCATAGCTTTCAGTAGTAGTGTGTGTTGGAGTTCACCCCGGTGAACGAGAGGGTCGTCTCCTTGCGCCTTCGGGTCGTGGAAAGGTCTCTTACTGTTGTTTGTGCCTACAGGCCGAACAGCAGTACAGGGTACCCGGCCTTCTTGTAGTCCGTGGGAGGGGTACTTGGTAGCGCTCCTACTGGGGACTCCACTGTTCTACTGGGGGACTTCAACGCTCATGTGGGCAGTGACAGTAAAACCTGGAGGGGGGTGACTGGGAGGAACGGCGTCTCCGATATGAGCCCAAGTGGTGTTCTGTTATTGGACTTTGGTGCTAGTCACGGTCTGTCCATAACGAACATGTTTGAGCATAAGGGTGTCCATCAGTGCACCAGGACACTAGGTCGGAGGTGATCGATGATCGACTTTGTTGTCATTTCATCTGATCTTTGGCCGTATGTCTATGTACACTCGAGTAGCGAGAGGTGCTGAGCTGCGAACTGATCACCACCTGGTGGTGAGTTGGATGCGCAGGCGGAGGAGGAAGCTGTGCAGACCAGGCAGACCCAAACGTATTGTGAGGGTTTAATGGGAACGTCAGGCCGAGCCCTCTGTCAGGGAGGTCTTCAACTCCCACCTCCGGGAGACCTTCTCCCAGATTCTGAGGGAGGCTGGGGAGTCTGAGTGGACCATGTTCTCTGCTTCCATTGTCAACGTGGCAGCTCGAAGTTGTGGATGCCAGGTCTCTGGTTCCTGTCATGGAGGCAATCCCCGAACCCAGTGTTTGACACCGGAACTAACGGATGCCGTCAGGCTGAAGGAGGAGTCCTATCGGGCCATGTTGGTCGGTTTGCAACCGAGTGTGAAGCGGCTGGGATGAGAATCAACACCTCCAAATCCGAGGCCATGGTTCTCAACCCTCTCCGGGTAGGTGGAGTGGTCCTCTCTCAAGTGGAGGAGTTTAAGTATCTCTGGGTCTTGTTCACAAGTGAGGACAAAATGGAGCGGACGGATTGGTGCAGCATCCACAGTTACGCGGTCAGTGTACTGGACCATCGTGGTAAAGAAGGAGCTGAGTCGAAAGGCAAAGCTCTCGATTTACTGGTCAACGTACACTCCCACCCTCACTTATGTCATGTTTATCTCAGTTTACATCATGAGGAATCAGCTGAGGTGGTTTGGGCATCTGTATCAGATGCTGCCTGGACACCTCTCTAGGGAGGTGTTTCAGACATGTCCCACGAGGACGAGACCCCAGGGAAGACCCAGGCCACGCTGGAGAGACTGTGTCTCGGCTGCCCAGGGAACGCGTCGGAATCCCCCCAGAAGAGCTGGAGGACGTGTCTGAGGTGAGGGAGGTCTGGGCATCTCTGATCAGACTGCTGCTCCCGCGACCCGGTCCTGGATAAGCAGATGAAAATGGATGGATGGTTTTCAGTGGTCGATGTGTAGCATTACAGATTATTTTAAGTTGTACAGTCCTTACGGTCACATCAACAACCAGCTGATCAGCATGGTCTAACATGTAACAGCTGAAGAGCTGCTTAGTTCCCTCAGGGGGCTGTTGGACCGTAGTGGAGGCCAAAAAGCAGAACTAAAGGAGCGTGAATGTTGGTCCTGAATTTACCAAGTGACCAGATGCACAACTAGCTGATTAACTGACTAAGAGCCTTTGTCAATTAACTAATTGATTGTCTGGCTGTCATACAGACCTTGTAATCAGTCAGCTATGTTTTTATAAAGCGGTCATATCCACGGCAACTCGGAGTGCCTGATGGACAGTCCTGTCTGGCAACTGTCTCCTGAGACAAGGAGAGAGCTAGCAGCGAAGACACATATTGATTTTCTTCTTGTCTATTATTTTTATTTTTCACAGAGAAAAGACAAGCGAGCAAGGCCAGTGTGTGTGTGTGTGTGTGTGTGTGTGTGTGTGTGTGAGAGAGAGAGAGAGAGGAGCTTCTCCTTATATTTGCTGTAGAAGAGATCTTCTGTGTGTCTGCAGTGTGCATGTTGTCCAGCAGCTTATACATAGCTGTTGAAGTGTCAACACAGCCAGTGTATGCAAGCTGTTGCTTCCATGCTGTTGCTGGTTCAGAGCTGATCCCCAGCCAGCGAACACATCTATGTTCTCTTCACTCTGCTCTCTAATTGGACGGAAACTGCCAGGTCGAATGATCCATTTGTTTCTGTCTTTTTTTTTTTTGAATAAGTGGTTTAGTGTGTAATCTAATATTAAAGAAATACTAAAGCGAAGCTGCCGTCAGCTTTGAACTTTTTCTTTCAGAGAGTTTAAATGTTTGTTGTAAATCATGTATATCAATTAATGAGGCAATATAAATTAAGGAGAAACAAATCACTTCGTGGCCTTTTGTGTGATGTCACAAAAACAAACACAACCAATAAATACTGGTATCTGATGTGCAAAATGTAACATTGCAAGCCTTATATCAGTCAAACGACCTTTATGAGGACAAGCTGCTTTTAGTTGTGCAGATGTATTCAAATGCAGTCTGAGGTGTTGAGGTGCATAAAGAGCTGTTCCTGCCTCTAAATGATCCAAGTTGGGATGGCGACAGTCCACACTTGGACTTGGGGGCACTGAATTGAACTGTGTGCACAGTGGGAGGTGCCAGTGGGAGGTGCCAGGGGTCAGTTTGAAATTCAGAAACCACTTCATACACTATGCATTCAGCATAATGCGCACGGCGGCGTACGGCGGTGGCAATACCAACAACCCCCCCCCCCCCCCCCCCCCCCCCCCCCAAACACACACACACACACTTCTTTGGGTTCATAAACATCAGCACGCATTAGCGGCCACCTTCACAGAAATAGTGGTATTTTGTGCACAGACGCAGACGCTCTGTCTTCCTTTACATCTCCGGACGTGAGTGGAACAGTAAAGCTAAATCCCCTTGTCACATTTGCCACTCATCTCCAATTCAAAGGCACAGACTACGATGCCCTCGGATGCACTTGGCAAGTGCACGGCTAACCTGCCCGCTGGCTTATAAGCTCGCCAGCCGAGCACAGAGGCCGTTAGCATGCCAACTAGCCCACTCGGCGGCCACAAGCTACTGCTCCACTAACCCTGTGTTGCCCTGCGTCTCGTGCGCCGACCGGCTGCTTGTATGTATGTAGATGCAGTTTCAGTCACAGCTTCTCCCTGTAATTGTATTCAGCTTTGAGTGTAACACCGCACCTACGTACAAAATGAATGTTTCTGTAAACATATGTCATCAGAGCACTGGCATTAAAAAAATGCCATGTTGCTTTTATTGATTAATGTATTCAGGGTTTTGTGAAAATACAATTACTATAGTTTTCTAGAGAATCTATTAAAATTTAAACATACAAAGATTCCTATTTAACCATTTAGAAACATTTATTTTTGTTTTTGGTATTATTGGATGTGCTTTTACTTTTTTTTCAGGGAATTCTCTACAATAACAGATGTGCTTCCAGATGTTAATGTAGGGAATTCCCTTGAGCGGACCTGGAAGGCAAGAATTTCTTTTAGTATTTTAACAGCTTTACAAACATCTGCTGTTGTATAGAAGACGCTAAAAGTGCTGCAGATAAAAGCAGTCAGGCAAAAAAGCAATATGACAAGAGAAAGAAAAGTACATTTATGTTGTAAAATAACTAACATTGTTTTAAGCAGCACAGTGGCTTAGTGGTTAGTCAGCACTGTTGCCTCACAGCAAGAAGGTTCCTGGTTCAACTCCCACGCCCGGCAGGAGTCTTTCTGTGTGGAGTTTGCATGTTCTCCCTGTGCTGGCGTGGGTTCCCTCCGGGTACTCCGGCTTCCTCCCACAGTCCAAAAATATGTGTGTTAGGTTGATTGATTATTCTAAATTGCCTGTAGGCGTGAGCGTGCATGGTTGTTTGTCTCTACATGTGGATAGACTGGCGACCTGTCCAGGGTGTACCCCCGCCTCTCGCCTATAATGAGCCGGGATAGGCTCCGGCAGACCCCTGTGACCCTGTACAGGATTAAAGCAGGTGTAGAAAATAGATGGATGTTGAAGCATCATTCATCTGAACCGTATGCAATGCCTGCACCATGACATTGAGAGTTATAAATGTTACTTACAGACTCTGGAAATTAGTGGAAAGAACTGGAGGATTATGCTGAAATTACCCCGGGTCATTTAGTGATCAAATAAAAACACCCTTTTAAGTATTTTATGTAAATGTTTTAATATCATTTCCAGTTGCTTTATTTACAACACAGACACCTCCATGTATCATACAAAAGAAGATGTTGGTCATTTAGATGGTTAAAACTTGAAACGATTACATCAAAGCATCCAGCCATCCCAACATCATCTATACCTGCTTCCTCCCACTGATGCTCACATGGATCTGCAAAGCAATTCTTCAATTATAAGAATTTGTTGCTGTTTGAACTCTTCCAGACTACTGGAAAGAAATTGTCCAAAATGCACATTAGTGCATTATTTTTACTTAATTTTTTCAGAATGAAGCGTATGCAAAGACTATCAATCGGATGAGTTTCCTCTTAGTTTCTAGGAATGTAAATTCACGATTTCTCTTCTCCACTTTGTCTCTGTCCTTTTTTTCTCAGGGGCCTGTGATGAATCACGGCTGAGAAACCCAAAGACAGCAGCAGCAAGTGAACAAGAAGGGAAGAAGCAAAGAACACCAAATCTGTCCTTTTTTCCTCCTCCTATCCATCCCCTGATTTGGTCACCATCACTTACTAACCCCCCACTTCCTTTTCCTTTAACCATGTTTCTGCTTTTGAGTGCATTATCTTTACCTGTCACTTCAGATATGATGTGTTGATTCATTGTCAAGCTGTGCAGTGCACCCCTGCTGTCAGTGAAATAAATTATAGTGATCTAGCGATGATGAGACTGCAAAAGTGTGCCTTTGTGTGTGCGTGTGTGTGTGCATGCATGCAGTGAGGTGGTGCATGATTGGCTTATGTCGCAGTAAGCAAATAGTGCTTCCACTACTGAAAATGGGGTCATGTGTACCCTTCTGACAAAACAGTGAAGGCCCAGGGGCTTGATTTTATGCCGTGCTTGTGGTTTCATTAAGCAAGAGAAGGGAGGCTAGAGTGAAAGAAATGAGGGATAAATGAAGAGGGAATTGTGCATGTATTAATGTGGATGTGTTCTAGTGTGTCGGTTTTGTGTGTTTTCCTAGTACACCGCACCCCTAACCATACATGTCATCATATATAGGGGCTCCTGCAAATGTGTGCAAATAAACACTCTGGACAGGGCACATATTGTCCCTGGAAGCTGTGTTTCCATGGTTACGGAGAGGCTTTGTGCCAGCAGCAAGGTGTGGAGGAACCTTCCAGATAACCCTGGAGGTCAGCAAACAGAGGTACAGCTCGCAGCAGTACTCTGTACCCTCACACTTAAACCCTTTCCTGTGTGCGTGTGTGCGTGCATTTTTTACTGCATTCTCACTTATAGACGGACATGGTTGGCTACCCAACGACAGAGCTCGTTATCACGCACGCACACACACACACACACACTGCACAAAAATACGCACAACAGACACAGAAAATATTGATGTCTTGTAACGAACCCGCACGTTTATTCCTGGATTTAAGCACACATTCACACAAGTGGTAGTCAATGAGGATGTCGTGAAGTGTGTTTGTTAATGATAACTGTTAGAAGTGATCTATTGATTGCAGTTTGACTTCCACTTGCCACCATGGCATCGATCAAGGCATCCATAATGCCACAAACCGATCCATACGACATATACTCTATTACGGAAATTTACTAAAATGAAAGCGAAAAGTGCAGCCATTGAAAAGGATTGTGGCATGTGTGTGTCTGCTAGTCCATTTATGAGTGTGAGTCAGGGAAGGCACCCACCTACAAACTTCACTTCCAGATATCTGGCCGCTCTAACCCAACAGACACACACATTACCTATATTAAAGCCAGCTTTTTATTGGTTTGAGCCAGTGACTCAGATATCCCTTCCCTCTCCCTGACATTTCTTTACAAATACCAGCCTGTATTCACCCTGTTATTGCCTTCTCCCTTTCAACAATTTTCTGATTAAACAAGCTCCTGGAAAGCTCCGCCACTGCTATCTGCCATTTGGCTTTTATTAGAAACCCACCCCTTTAATTAAAATGCTTGAATTACAGAAATATCAGGGACATTTTGCAAATATATTGAATAAGAGAGCACAATAGGTAAGGGGGGGTTGAAGAATAGGCTGTATGAGATGCTTTGAATGTGGTTTGGCGCTGAAATGAGATAAATACAATCTTGATGGTGGCGGGTTGCTTGTTTTTAAAAGAAGCTGAGTTTGTTCAGTCTGATTGAGTCTCATCATACGGCGCAGCTGAACCTCACTCCCTCCTCCTCCAGCTCCATTTCCAGCCCCTGCGCCATCACTGCAAAGCCTTTCTTTTCCCGCCTTATTAATGGGAAAGAAGTGGGATTGAGGTTGCCATGGAAACCAGGCTGGCTTTGATTGGGGGAGACAGCTGCACGGTGCAAGGTTAGGCGATGGCTGCTCGTGCCTCACAGCGCGCCACTATTGATTTCCAGACAATTACCAGACCCGTTTGAGTACAACAAGTTGGAGAAAACGTTCCACACAAAGATGTGCGTCTAACTTCGCAGCCAACATACAGGAACCCACTTAACAACACGTTTGGCTAAAAAGCGATTACTTGAACTGTTGCCGCTGATTGAACCCGAGCTGGAGACGAGTTTGACAGTCCGCCGCAGAGCATTATGCTGCGGGTTGCTCTCTCCGTCTCCACTGTTCAGCTCCTGACGTGCTTGTTTGTCAGCTCTTCTCTCTCATCCAGCTGAGAAGGTGTCAGGAAATAAGAGGTGCTGTCTGCCTCTGACAAACTCTTGCCCTTTGCAGAGACTTAATAGGAATACATTTAAGTTAAGTAAGACACTTTGATTTCGCATGAATGTGATATGAAAAGAAAAAGAAAACTCACATATTGCCACGTGTACCTTATTTTACAGGAGTACTAGACCCCTTCACCCTTCACTTTTCACACTCTCTCTGTTTTTTTTTTCTCTTTTCCTCAGCCAACCTCGCATTATGCGCGTAAGAAGTTGAAAGTGAGCTTAATTGGAGTGTGCGGCTCCATCAATGGCAATTGCCATTCCTTTTCTACATGCACCACACTCGCACGGAGCTCTTTAGCTAATTGAATAGTCTTTTATTAAACTGCGTTAATGTGAGCCAGAACTGGTTGCTGCTGAATTAAATTAGACCCCCCGCCACCAATGACTGCAGTACGCATAAACACATGCAGCTCAGCGAGGCGGTGGGATGGAAGTCACGTCAGCAAGTGCTGAGAAAGAGCAGAAAACAACAAAGGAAGAGGGGGAGAGGTGAGTGTTTTGTTACGCGTGTTGCAAAGTTTGTTGCTCATATCTGGGTTCAAGGTTTGAAACATCCAGCTCTTCCAAGAACGGTGAAAGCTTGGTGGATTTTGGCTCATTCAACAGGACAGTGATCATACGAACAGCAGTAAATCTACAGCACAAGGAAATGATGAAAAAGATAGACTGAGGCAGTTGCAGACATCATCCTGATTTAAATGCTGCGGCTGAATATTCACAGAGTTTTGCATGAACGAACGCTTGAATACCTGCACATCTGAAAGTACGTTGTTGAGAGGAGTGGGCCAAGCTTTCTCAACGATAATTGGAAAGACTGATAACTGCATACAGAAAAGGTAACCTTACGTGATTCCTGCTGAAGGTGGTTCTGTGAGGCATTAAATCTTGTGGTGTATTTACAAACCGGATTCCAAAAAAGTTGGGACACTATACAAATCGTGAATAAAAACTGAATGCAATGATGTGTAGGTGCCAACTTCTAATATTTTATTCAGAATAGAACATAACTCACGGAACAAAAGTTTAAACTGAGAAAATGTACCATTTTAAGGGAAAAATATGTTGATTCAGAATTTCATGGTGTCAACAAATCCCAAAAAAGTTGGGACAAGGACATTTTCACCACTGTGTGGCATCTCCCCTTCTTTTTACAACACTCAACAGACGTCTGGGGACAGAGGAGACCAGTTTCTCAACTTTAGAAATAGGAATGCTCTCCCATTCTTGTCTAATACAGGCCTCTAACTGTTCAATCGTTTTGGGCCTTCTTTGTCGCACCTTCCTCTTTATGATGCGCCAAATGTTCTCTATAGGTGAAAGATCTGGACTGCAGACTGGCCATTGCAGTACCCGGATCCTTCTCCTGCGCAGCCATGATGCTGTGATTGATGCAGAATGTGGTCTGGCATTATCTTGTTGAAAAATGCAGGGTCTTCCCTGAAAAAGATGACGTCTGGATGGGAGCATATGTTGTTCTAGAACCTGAATATATTTTTCTGCATTGATGGTGCCTTTCCAGACATGCAAGCTGCCCATGCCACATGCACTCATGCAACCCCATACCATCAGAGATCCAGGCTTCTGGACCGAGCGTCGATAACAACTTGGGTTGTCCTTGTCCTCTTTGGTCCGGATGACACGGCGTCCCAGATTTCCAAAAAGAACTTCGAATCGTGACTCGTCTGACCACAGAACAGTCTTCCATTTCGCCACACTCCATTTTAAATGATCCCTGGCCCAGTGTAAACGCCTGAGCTTGTGGATCTTGCTTAGAAATGGCTTCTTCTTTGCACTGTAGAGTTTCAGCTGGCAACGGCGGATGGCACGGTGGATTGTGTTCATTGACAATGGTTTCTGGAAGTATTCCTGAGCCCATTCTGTGGTTTTCTTTTACAGTAGCATTCCTGTTTGTGGTGCAGTGTCGTTTAAGGGCCCGGAGATCACGGGCATCCAGTATGGTTTTACGGCCTTGACCCTTTCTCACAGAGATTGTTCCAGATTCTCTGAATCTTTGGATGATGTTATGCACAGTTGATGATGATAGATGCAAAGTCTTTGCAATTCTTCGCTGGGTAACACCTTTCTGATATTGCTCCACTATCTTTCTGCGCAACATTGTGGGAATTGGTGATCCTCTACCCATCTTGGCTTCTGAGAGACACTGCCACTATGAGAAGCTCTTTTTATACCCAATCATGTTGCCAATTGACCTAATTAGTGTTAATTGGTCTTCCAGCTCCTCGTTATGCTTAAATTGACTTTTTCCAGCCTCTTATTGCTACTTGTCCCAACTTTTTTGGGATTTGTTGACGCCATGAAATTCTGAATCAACATATTTTTCCCTTCAAATGGTACATTTTCTCAGTTTAAACTTTTGTTCCGTGAGTTATGTTCTATTCTGAATAAAATATTAGAAGTTGGCACCTACACATCATTGCATTCAGTTTTTATTCACGATTTGTATAGTGTCCCAACTTTTTTGGAATCCGGTTTGTAGTTTTTAACACACTGTTATTGCATAATAGTTTCATGTTTGTTAAATAATGGCAGAAATCTAATATGTCGTTTAGTGTGGTACATCAAAACCTATGTTTACCAGATTTGTTAAACAGGGTGGATGCTTTGCTGCGTCTGTTACAGGGCGTCTTGAATATTTGCAGGGTACAATGACATCTCAAGACTTTCATTGTGGGGAGAAATGTGCTGCCTAGTGTCATAAAGCTTGGTCTCCGTCACAAATCATGGGTCCACCAACAGGTTACCGACCCAAAATACGCAGCTGAAAACACACAAGAATGATTAAAAACAAAACTTTGGACTGTTCGGAAGTGTCCTTCTTAAAGTCCTGATCTGAAGCTTATTGAACAAGGAAAGAGCTGAAACATGCACTCTGGACAAGACACCCGTCAAACCGGGGACAGCCGGAGCAGTTTAATCATGTTGAGTGAGGAGCGGACCAAAACACCTGTCTTCAGGTGCAGAAGCCTCATTGGGCTGAGTTTACTCACCTTATTTTATTTTTGAATCACATACCAAATGCATTGTCTGAGTTTCATGAGCATTGTTTTAGTAAATTATTATTTGTTATTACTATTGTCAGTTTAAAGTTATTTCAGTGATCATTGTGGATTTTCTGTCTTAAATGGAGGAGTACCAACACACATCTGTATCGGACCCTTCACCTCTCGTCCATGGCTCACTCCTTCTTACAAGTTGTAAAAAACAAAGAAAACATTATTTTTTGTGGAGATGGCGGAATTGTTTTAGTACATATGTTTAAGGGATTTTATTTTACTTTTGCCTCATCTGTAAACTGAGTTAATTTTTATTATTAATTAATTAATTAAATTAAATTAATTATTTTTCCATTAATGCATTCTTTGTTCAGCGCTGGCTCAATGGTTTACTACTTATATTTTATGAGGTAAAGTTATATTCTCGTCTTTGAAAAAAAATAAATAAAAATAGCTCTGTTGGGTGCGATATGGCTCACCTCGCTTCATATACGGAGGCAGTAATTCCAGCCTGTGGCGTTTTGCTGCATGTCTCGCACCTCACTCTCTTCCCATTTTCCATCTACTTATTGTAAATAAAAGCCACTATAGCTATTATTAGGACTACTGCTATTCTATGTAAGATAGAAATTTCTGAGTAATCTTCGAAGATGGAAAAACAAACAATGTGGGTTTACGTTCATGTACGCTATACTGCCAAATGTATTCGCTCACTCATCCAAATAATGGGAATCAGGTGTTCCAATCACTTCCATGGCCACAGGTGTATAAAATCAAGCACTTAGACATGCAGACTCTTTTTACAAATATTTGTGAAATAACGGGTCGCTCTCAGGATCTCAGTGAATTCCAGCTTGGAACTGTGATAGGATGTCACCTGTGCAACAATTGCAGTTGTAAGAATTTCCCCGTTCCTAAATACTCCACAGTCAACTGTCAGCTGTATTATAAGAACATGGAAGTGTTTGGGAACAGCAGCAACTCAGCCACGAAGTGGTAAACTGATGGAGCGGGATTAGCGGATACTGAGGCGTAGTGTGAAGAGGTCGACAACTCTCTGCAGTTAGTTGCTACAGACCTCCAAACTTCATGTGGCCTTCAGATTATCTCAAGAACAGCGCGCAGAGCTTCATGGATGGGTTTCCATGGCCGAGCAGCTGCATCCAAGACATACATCACCAAGTGAGTGCAAAGTGTTGATGCAGTGGTGTAAAACACGCCGCCACTGGACTCTACAGCAGTGGAGACGCCTTCTCTGGAGTGGCGAATCGCTCTACTTCATCTGGCAATCTGATGGACGATTCTGGGTTCGGTGGTTACCAGGACAACAGTATTTGTCTGACTGCATTGTGCCAAGTGTAAAGTTTGGTGGAGGGGAGATTATGGTGTGGGGTTGTTTTTCAAGAGCTGAGCTTGGCCCTGTAGTTCCAGTGAAAGGAACTCTGAATGCTTCAGCATAACAAGACATTTTGGATAGCTCCATGCTCCCAACTTTGTTGGAACGGTTTGGAACTGGATCCTTCCTCTTCCAACATGACTGTGCACGAAGCAGGTCCATAAAGACCTGGACGACAGAGTCTGGTGTAGATGAACCTGACTGGCCTGCACAGAGTCCTGAGCTCAACCCGACAGAACACCTTTGGGATGAATTAGACCCGAGACTGAGAGCCAGACCTTCTCATCCAACATCAGTGTGACCTCATGAATGCGCGTCTGGAAGAATGGTAAAAAATTCCATAAACACACTTCTAAACCTTGTGGACGGCCTTCCCAGAAGAATTGAATCTGTTACGGCTGCAAAAGGTGGAGCAACTTCATATTGAACCCTATGGATTAGGAATGGGAGGTCACTTAAGTTCATATGCCAGTCGAGGCAGGTGATTGAATTTTTGGCCATATAGTGTACATCTGCTGTGTACATCGGTGTAAGTGGACCAGTTTTCTCATTCAAGACTCAGTCCCAGCTAGTTTCTGTTATTGAATCTGTAGTAATTAAGGTTGTTCTGATCTTTTCTTATTTACTTATTGATGTTGACTCAGTCCAACCCTGATGGTCATTCAAACACAACCTGATAAATATGTCTTTTGTCTCTCAGCTGTATAGAGCCTTGTCAAGATGCTGAGGGACAATCAGAAATTGTAGGGGACCGACAGAAAACAGCTTTCAAATCTATAAACAAAAGCTGGCTGAGCTTCAGTGTGTTTTCATGTTTGCTGTTAGTTGCTTCAGCAAGGTCCACCAACAAAAAATAATGTTTGTTTCAACATTTAACATTTTTTTCCTATTGGGGAATGTATAAAAGTGAGTGAATGCTCCCTCTCAGGACTTCCAGAGGGCTCTCGTGAGGAAGTTTTGAATGAATGGAGCAACCGGAGGCGCTGTCTGTGGGTAGGATTGTTTTTTTCTTCCTTTTCATTTTCATTGTATTTTCACTCCAGGAAACCAAAACAAATGATGTGGTTCAGATTGGAGATTGCTGCACACTTATTAAGAAGGACGTTTTGATTTCTCATGACAGAACACTACTTCACTTATGACATGCATCACTTGTGTTGGCTCATGTCAAAGTCCTCTGTTGATCTCATACAAGTAGATATTTTCCACAAGTTTCATCATGTCTTTATCTCTTTAATAAGTCAAGTTCTGAGATCCTTTCATGGTCTGATCATTCTACATGGCAACTATGCAGAATGACGAGTACATATGAGCACTTAGCTGGCTTGTATATTGCCCATTGTTGTTTATGTCACTCTGTAATTACACCACTAAATCCCAAGTGGCGGTGTGGGTGGTGGCTTTCCCGCAGCCCTCTAGCTTTAAATGTTGACTTTCTTTTTGTTTACATCCTTTATGTAGCTCAGACATGGCAAAACAACAAATAAAGCATGGCTGTTTTCAAAGCCCCATAGTATACTTCTAGTGCATACTAATGTTGCCAAGATTAGTGCATAGTATGCAGTATGCATGAAATTCCCTTATACCGTTCCAGGAAACGCTCTAGTGTGCAACTGACTCGTCCACCTTATAAACTGTTTAAGAAGAAATGGACAAACACCCATGTTTTCTTTTAAGTGCGTTTGAAGCATCTTTATAAGAGGTACCACTGTAAAATCTGGCCATTCTATACCGAATATATATAGTTGTCTTGTTATTAATGTCCTGTGTTCCGGCAAAAATTTCTGCACCTTACATGACCTTCAATTTTTAGACAAACTAAACAAAAAACCTCTGAATTAACTGTTGCCAAAACATGAGCACTGGCAAGTTTGCAACTGAACTCACAATGACAGTTGTCGTGTGGGGAACCTTAAGTACCCCCGGGTTTCAAAGCATGCAAACTTTTAATAGCTTGAAAATCAACTTAAAATTTGAATTAATTACCTCCTCTGAGACTATTAATCTTTCATTGCACATACGACATATACAGGAAGTAGCATTGTCACCCCTTCAAAATTTCATTAAGGAATTTTCTTGTATCTTTTCAATATCACTCAGTGAAGTATTGATGACGTGAATGATGTTATGAATACTGTACTGATGTGTATAGAGTGCACTCAAAGAGTTAAACATAATATATATAAAAGCAGTATCAAATAAGTCACATACAGGTTGTTTCACAGAGAAGAAAACAGCAGCACACACAACTGCCATTAATGGGTTAATTTGCAGGCTTATGTGCAAATAATTCAGTGGATTTTGGCATTAAAGCGCTTAAAAGGGTATTGTGAATGCAGAATGCATCTTAAGGCTAAGATATGTTCTGGAAGATTGCAGTTCTCACAAGAAAAACAGTAAGTATTTTCATACTTGTCACATAATTCAGTTTCATGTTTGACCAGGTATCTAATAGTAAGATCAAAGAGGGGCATCGGCTTCCAAGACACAAAACTAACCCTGTAGATCTAAGTACACTGACGAATCTTAAAGTATAATTTTTTTGTCCTCAGTGGTTATTTGTTGTAAATAAGTTAAAATTAGTCTCTAAAAATAATTGTCTCCTGCCTGCAGTTGGCTGCCAGAGAACCAAAACAAAGGATGGATGAGCTATGGAGCAAGATAATGTAGACACAGCAGGGGGCTGAGAGTGGAGCAATTCCTGCAGCCACTCTGTCACATGTGACACTGGGCAAGCAAAGGAACGGGGAAGAAAAGACTGGAAGATGAACACATCCGAGACACCAGTGCTTACGGGGAGTAAACACAGGGAAGGAGGGAAAGAGGTCAAGGTTAAGGACCGAGTGTTTATTCTGGGAAACAGAGCAACTGCAGAATTAGGACGGAAGAAGTTTAAAAAAAAAATAGTGGAAAAGTTAGGCAGCTCCCTGCTCTCCGTTTTATTATATTCCACTGGTAGATAAAAAGAACTCAGCGTCTTCTGAAGTTACTCCAGGCCAGTCAGGCTGGCTCAGCAGACATCCAGCTCCTTAACCCTGCTCAGCACATGCCTGCATGCATGTTTGTCTCTCCGTGTCTCGGGACAACTGAATGAAACGGCGTGCATGTGTGTGCGTGCGTCACCAAAACACTGGTGGATCACTTAATCCTTTCAGAGTAACTAGGGTAAACCACCCGTCTTATCGTCCCTTACCCCCCCCCCCCCCCCCCCCCACCCCCCCCCCCCCCCTTCATTCCTTTCTTCACTTTCTTTCTTCGCGAAACTATTGTCCCCTCTCCCATCACACCCTCCGCTATCCAGCTCTTATTATTTAACACCCTCCTCAGCCCCAGACTTTAATACCTCATTCTTCTGTATTTAGGGCCTGGAATCTGTTTGGGGCTAACATGGATTTAACTTTTTTTATTATTATTATTGGCAGGCTATGCAAGGGATTTGAGAGCAGCTTTTGTGTAGAGGAAAGATTTCTGCTGCCATCAACAGTCATGCCACCAGCTCTCTGCAAAGCGCTGGTGATATTGTGATATGCCAGATTCGCATTGCTACATTAACAACGTGGCAACAGATCTAAGAGCTTCTGAAGGTCTTTGCTGATGTTATAGATAAGCAGTTATTTTTCAAAGCATCACTTGTTGACCTTCTCTTTTCTATTTCCAATTTGACTTTTAGAAACGCCTAAATGTTCTTAAGCAAGTTTTACAGTTTTTATCAGTTTGTCAAAAGAGCCAAAGTCAATAATGAGTTTATCTTTCTAATATTGAACTAATACACAACTGTCTCCTGTTGGAGTGACATTTTCTCAAACTGTTATTTCCAGCTGTTTTAGGGTGGTTTTTTTTTTTTTTTTTAAATTACAGGACACAAAGTTGGATGATGTGGGCCAAGATTTCAGTCTTCATCGGGAACCGGGGAGCAGAGTGTGGGAGGTCGGAAAGTATCTGCAGATGGGCTGCTGCACTGTGGTTTTGGTCTTCTTCTGGGATTTGTTGACAGTTAGCAGCTCCATCCTTTAAGATCAATATTTGTCTGTCTTCAAATTTTGTTGGACAAATGGCCTTACTCAACAAAGGCTACAGTGGGCCAAGAATGTATTTAGTCAGCAACTGATTGTGCAATTTCTCCTACACAGAATGATGGGAGCGGTCTGTAATTTTTATCATAGGTCTGCTTGAGAGACAAAATGAAAAAAAATAAAAATAAATAAAAATTTCCAGGAAATCGCCGGAAAAGATTTTTAAAATAATTTCTTTCGTAAATTATGGTGAAAAATAAGTCTTTTTTTTGGTCAATAACAAAAGTTCAACTCAGTACTTTGCCAACAAAGGTGATGTTACAATGACAGAGGTCCAACGTTTCCCGTCAGTCTTCACCAGGTCTGCAGACACTGCAGCTGGTATTTTGGTCTGTTCCTCCATGCAGATCTTCTCTGGAGTAGTGATGTTTTGGGGCTGTTGCTGGGCAACACAGACTTTCAACTCCCTACACAAATTAGGGGATTGAGGTCTGGAGACTGGCTGGGCCACTCCAGGACCTTGAAATGCTTTTTACGGAGCGACTCCTTGGTTTCCTGAGCAGTGTGTTTGGGATTGTTGCTGGAAGACCCAGCCACGTTCCATCCTCAATGCTCTCCCTGATGGAGGTTTTGGCTTAAACTCTCACAATAAATGGCCCCGTTTGACTCTATCCATAACACGGATCAGAGGTCCTGTCCCTTTTGCAGAAAAACAGCCCCAAGGCATGATGTTTCCACCCCCGTGCTTCACAGTAGGTGTTCTTGGGATGTAACTCAACATCCTTCTTCCTCCAAACACGATGAGTTGAGTTTTTACCAAAAAGTTCTATTGTGGTTTCATCTGACCACATGATATTCTCCCAGTCCTCTTCTGGACCATCCATATGCTCTCTGGCACACTTCAGACAGGCCTGGACATTAAGCAGGTACTGGCTTAAGCAGGGGGACACGCCTGGACCTGCAGGACTTGAGCTCCTCCCGGTTTAGTGTGGTACCGATGGTAACCTCTGTTACTTTGGTCCCAGCTCTGTGCAGGTCTTTCATCAGGTCCCTCCATGTAGTTCTGGGATTTTTGCTCACCGTTCTCAGGGTCAGTTTGATCCCGCAGTTGATTTATTCACTCCAAACTGCTTACCTGTTGTAGACTCACTCTTCCCAGTCTGGTGCAGGTCCACAATCTTCTTCAATAGCTCGTGGTTGAGTTGGGAGTCTGACTGGTTGAGGCCGTGGACAGGTGTCTTTTATACAGATAACGACTTCAAACAGGTGCCATTTATACAAATACAAAGCAAAATCTATGATTCTGATAATTACTTTAACTTTTATGTCTCTTCTGGCCGTCTGAATCCTACATATTTCATGACTGTTGTCGTCAGCTTCACTGATATACATCTTTGGATTTCAGGTCTGGAGCACCAGGGACTTTGCCAAAGCTTATTCCCACAGAGGTGGAAGCCAAAAGCTCTGATGCATGTTGGTGTTATTACAGACCATAACTTTTGGACTTTTTGTTTGAACAGTCTGGATGGTCCTTTTTGTCTTTGCTTTGGGGCACACTGCATTCATTTTTTTTCAAACAAAGAAAAACAACATCTGTAATACTGATTTCCACTCAGATGCCTCTGATGTCAATACCGCCTCTGGACTGAGGTGGACTTTATGCAGTACCGTCTGGTGTCCAGGTTAGGCTCGCAGCCGCATTGTTCATACAGTCAGATTCCTCCGGATTCCTCAAATTGTTTATTGAAATTGTGAACTGTACAAGGAAACAGGGGAATTGATTTGGATCTTTCTCTGAGGAACATCACTTTTAAAGATCTCATGCATCCTTTGAGACTCACCGTCTCATGGATGCAATTATGAACAAAATCATCATTACAATCACCAGTTTGAAATAACTTTTTTCTTTCATCTCCTCATTAGAACTAAATTGCTGATAAACCAACATTGCTTTTGAGTGCATTGTAGTTCTGAAATGCAAGAAAAAAAAAGAAATATCTTGGGTTCATACAGTCATACAGCAAACTAACCCCCATCAAGCTGATTTGGGTTTGTATGTTGTCTCTTTAAACTAGACTCACAGTAGCTGCAGAAGTCAGGCTTATTTACTGTTTATCTGAAACTAAGAGTTAGTAAACCTCATGTAATGATGAGAGCTGTGAAACCCTGCTATTACAAAAAGGTGCAAGACTTGAGGAAAAGTGAATGAAGATAAAAGTTGACATTTTCACTCCGTCCGCCCTCAAACAGTTTTTTTTGTTTCCTGTTTGCTTGGAAAATCAGTGAGTGACGGCACTCCTGTTGGGAATGGTCTGGCTATTCAGTTACACTTACTGTACCATTTAAAAGACTCCTAACATGCCCGCTCTTCCGTCTTCGCGCTTCGCTCTGTGTCATGCATCCACTCACACAAGCGCCATGTCAACACCGGCTGGATGCTGTTTGTATAGTGATCCTATCTTCCCAGATAGACGGGGAGCTATCTGCTTTGTCTGTCACACAAAGAGAGGAGATGCAGCGCGAGCGCAAGTGGATCACCCCTCAGCAAACACACGCACGCCAAACCCCTTTTTCATGGCGTCCTCCAATAGACTTCCTGTGTCAACAGAAGCTTTGATTAACTGCAGGCGGACGTGAGCCTTTGTATCAGAGTCACCCAGCGAGTTTAGGTCGGAGATGGCACGCGGATGATTTGGTAGTGAAATTATGTTTTACATTCTGGCACAGTACGAATGTGTTAAGAAGAATATCTGATTTTTCTCTGGACCATGCTGCTTCTCCGTTTGCGTGATGTATACTTTGGGATAAACTCTGAAAATATGGCTCCATGCGCCGACTTCAATATTATAACTTCATAAATACAGACAGTTTTCTCTCCCACTGTCACCGTGATTTTTTTAGTTTTTTTTTCCTGTAACTTTTAATCATCTGTCTCTCGTTCCAACTGTCTGTGTGCACCGCATGAAGTGCATCAGCCACACTGTGATCAATTTAACACTGATGATATCCACGTAGGCTGCATCCATCAAACCTGGCTACTTATAGCAGCCAAAGGAAATGAATATCTGGCTGCTTTAGCGCGAGGATCCTGATGGAACGTGATGTCTGTGAGTGCAGGAGAGTTTACGGATGTTGCGCCAGGGCTGAAAGCAGTTGGCGTTTGTGTGTGCAGGAGCATATAAGTGACAGGGTGAGCAACCTTTAACTGAAGCCCTCGGTCTCCGTACCTGCTGCCAGGGAGTCTGCCAGGTGCGAAGCTGGCTGGCAGGAACAGGGCACCCAAGTGCCAATCAGTGGCAGCCTGCAGGTCGCGTGTGGACAACTTCTAATGAAGGAGAGGGGCTGATAAACAGGAGTGGGGACTTTGTAGTGTTTTAATGAGCTCTTTGAGTAACTGCTTAGCAGACTTGTTAGACTTTGGGAACAGTATGGTACAATATCTGTGCCTAAGTTCCAAGTGAGCGGTGTCTTTTGCAAGAACATTGCTATATTTTGAAAATATAATGATCACTTTTTCTCTCACAAATTTCTGCTCATGTTCAAGAGTCATCAGTGGTTTTTCCGAAGTGACATGGTATATATAACACTGTCCACCAGTCTGTCACAACAACATCCATCCATCATCTATTCCCGCTTACTCCGTCTTACGGGGGTCTGTCGGAGCCTATCCCGACGCATAGTAGGCAGAAGGCAGGGGTCCACCTGGACAGGTCGCCGCAGGACCACATACAAGACAGACAAACATGCACACTCACACCTACGGGCAATTTAGTTTGATCAATTAACCTACCTTCATGTTTTTGGACTGTGGGAGGAAGACTGAGTACCCGGAGGGAACCCACGCAAGCACTGGGAGAACATGCAAACTCCACACGGGAAGGAACCTTCTTGCTGTGAGGCAACAGTGCTAACCACTAATCCACCGTGCTGTTGTCGTCACAACAACAGTACAGTTAAAAAAAAAAAAAAAAAACAACCTTTGGCTCCGCGTGGCCAACAAGGTGTGGCAGATTAGTCTAGGAACATTTCCGGAAAACAGTCGGAGTGTCTGCCAGCGACGGCTTTTCTGGGGTTCTTTTGGCGCACATGTAGAACTGTGCCATGTTGGGAATGAGCAGACAATCTTTCCTCGGAAATAAATAAATAAATAAAAGCACCACAACGGAGTCAAAGAACTTGGATGTGAGAATCACTCTATACTTGTATGTTTACACACACACACACACACACACACACACACACACATGTATATATAACTGTTTGTGCTGCATCAATTGGTAGATGTACTTTTTGGGATATTCTAAGGCTTTATTTAGCAGAAACGATAACCCAGATGCGGTACGTGGTTAAAGAAAGCAGGTTTAAGTGTCTTCCTTGTGTGTCGGCTGTGTGCCCTAACCTCTGTGGCCTGTGGGTCTCACCTCTTTGAGTTTGTCATAAACGGCTTTCCTTTGTTTTGCTTTCTGGGAAAAAGAGCTCCAGGACTCCTCAGGTCCTTGGGCGTGTGCCAGGTGCCGTCCATGAACTAGTCCTCGGTTAGTGGAAGGGGAAAAGCATGGGAGTGTTGTCTGATGAGACATTGGCGGCCCTCGCCCATAGATGGCAGCAGCACACTCCGTCAGTGTGTCTCACCCGTTTCCTTGCAGCGCTCGCTCACTCACTCACACTGATCTGTGCAGGGAGACTCATGTCACATCTCTGAACGTAATGTGCAGGTGGAGCAATCACAGCAGTGTGGGAGTTTCTTGTTCAGGCCGTTCAGGAATGCTCGGCAGTTACCATCCTGGCACTGATTTGGTACCCGGGTCAAATTTCAACTTTTGTAGCTGCAAGTACAAATATGAAGGCGGTTATTTAACCTGGGCTACATTTATGATTACTTTAACGCACCGTTTTAGTCAAAGTTATTATCCTTCTTTGAACAGATATGGATCTGTACGTGGGTCTTACAGGCGTCACCCGACAGGAACCGTCCTACACCCACTCACTGCCCCTCTTTTCCTGACCGCAGGTACTTCAGCCGAAGCTTCCCTCTGCTGTCAGCTTCCACAAAATCATTGCAGATATTGATCAGTCGGTGCATGGCAGATCAGTGTTGATTTATCCCCGCTGCTGAGTTTTATTTAGCATGATAAGAAATTAAAAGCACCTTCCAGGTTCCTTCTGTCTGCCTGTGCTCGAACCCTCCTTCACACTGTCAGTAGAAGCGCTATGAACTGGTGTGACAGGGGCTCTGGGTTTGCATCTTAAGTCCTTCTCCAGCCAAGTATTTAAGTTCTTTTTTTTTTTTTTTTTTTTTTTTTTTCAAGCTTTAAAGCATAAAATAACTCTTCCGAACTAGACCCCTGCCAGCAGACCCGGGAGCCACCAGAAACACCCGGGACCGCCTGACTGGCTGGTGCACGCGCCAGCCCACACCCCGAATACACTTGGCCACGCAGTCTGTTGAACATTGTGTTTACTATCACGACCCATGAAATTGATTCTTTTTATCTGTGTGTTTGTGAGCGTTTTCACAGCCAGGCACAGGTTGCTGCCCCTCTTCCCCCCCGTGCTCTTGCCACACAATCCTTGGTATGTCTTCGTTGAGTGTGAGATACTCATTTCATGCTTCATTTGTCACCTCACAAGCTCCTTTAATAAACAAGACCCTTTGTTGACACTGTCTCTGTGACACCTATCGGTGTGGGCTGTGCGTGTGTGTGTGTGTGTGTGTGTGTGTGTGTGTGTGTGTGTGTGGGGCGCATCTCTGCTCTTGTAAAGGACAGGATGACCCGTCTTGTGTGTTCTGTGATGTCAAACTTATTTCCAACTCCACCATTAGCTTATTAGTGCTTCCATCAATAAATCGGTGAAGCAGATTGCTCTGAGGTCGTGTAAGAATGGATTTTTGTAAAGAAAGAAACTGAAGTTTTTTATGAACCAAATGATGGAGTGTTATTTTTCCTTGTTATCTGCCCGTCCATGAAGGACAGGAAAAGGTCCAGTGTAGGTTTCACATCCTTCGAGCTCGTAAATTCACCGGAAAAGTCCATCTTTTCCTTTGCCGCATCTCCTCCTCCAGTATTTCCCGTCTCTCGATGAAACTGCTGCAGTCTTTTTATTTTTATTTTTCGAGAAATTCTTTCTGCAAAGTTATTCTCTTTCATGATACATTCATAGGAGGACTTGAGAATGAAGCACAAATACGACCATGATTAGACTTTGTGATGTTCACAGTGATGGAGATGCCCATGAAGATTCTCTTTCAGATTTCCTTGATGAAGTTTTTGTGAAGATGAAGAGAATATCGCAGTAGTTCATTTTATTATTTTTTTTTACTTTGTGGCGTTACAAAGCACTCCATTTGGAGACCAACGTTAAATTTGGAGTTTATTTTTCCCACTCAGACAGCATGAAGGAGTGTTATATGTCGTGTTATTAAAAGGGAGGGAGCGCAGACAGTGACTAATCTATTTCCTTTCACACGCTGCAGCCAGTAATCACTGTTCAACGGAGCTGCTCACTCATCCATTTATAATGTTATCAAGACACATTATCTGTGCGTATGCACTGCCGTGCGCTTGTGTGTCAGTGGGTTTGTGTGATGTTTTTTTAAAGACATGCTAAAAGTCTCTGCACGCGGTTTGTGTGCGCGTTGCCTCTGTGTCCTGTGAAAATGCAGCCCCTCTCTCCAAGCCGGTCCGTGGCTCACTCTCGCGTCGCCAACCAGCAGAGGTCACACATTAATGTGTAAACTTTGATCCGCCCTGCACGGCCCTGCGAGGCAGACGCAGCCCTCCGCTGTGAGGATGCCACAGCAACGAGCCGTCCAGCTGCTTTTAGCAGAGACTGCTTCACCGTGCCGCCACCGGCGTCCCTGTATGTCCACACGGCATCTGTCAGCGGGAGGCTTTGCAGTCCGTATGGACACCCTGCACGCGCTGCATGTCGGGCTCACGTTTCAACACTCGAGGGCTTAACAACGATGGCTGTGGACAGATGACGAGGACCGATTATAAAAAAATAAACTAAAGTAACTACTGTCAAATAAGATGGGACATTTTACAGTGTAGATAAACGGATTTTCTGAAATGTCCGCTGATATTGTGTAGCATAGATGATGAAATCCTTAAACTCTGATCTTACATAGAGAAGCGTTGTTCTCAAGCAGCCACATCCTCGTGACAGAGTGCTGGACCTCTTCCTACCTTTAGTTCTGAAAGGCTCAGCCTCTCTGGGATGCTCGTTTTCTTTTTTTTTTTCTTTTTTTAATGGCCAAATGGGATATTAACCTTTTATAAAGTAAATGGATTATTGAGATGTTGTTTGTATTCCTCAACGGTTTCAGCCTGTTGCTGCTCCTGTGCCAAACAAATCTGTGTTTCTGCACCAAATCTGATGTGTTAGTGCTATGTCCAGTTTAAGACAGGTTTGTAATTATTTGGATTTTCCTCCATATTTCACCTGCATCCTGACGTTTTTGCACGGATCATATCCTTAATGACATTCGTCTGCATGTGGCTTGGCGATAGACTGGTTTTCACCTGATGACAGGCGGGATAGGCTCCAGCAGACCCTCACGGCCCTGAATCAGAAGAAGCAGCTAAAGATAATTGATCAATGAATCGATGATGGCATCCTCACTGACTTATTCATACTACTGATGCACCTCGTACAAACATCGTCAATCAAATACAATTTGACCCAAAATGACTCTGCTTGGCTACACTATGTAGAACATCGCATTCGACAGAATGCTGTTGCATTTGTCATCAAGGTCAGTCCCTGATCCCTGCGGGAGTGTTGGCGTCCTACCTCAGGTGAACCCAGCTCTGTTTGACTGCCCTTCACTGTTGCACCGCGTCCACCCACATCTGTCATCACCCATCAGGTGTTATGGCATACATCGCCACAGGATGTATTCTCATTCAGTCTTTGACCTTTTTACCACCAATATATAGACACGATGTGAAGAGGTGCCTGTAAACCTTTTGCTGTGTATTTTATAAGCAGCTGGATCTGTTGTGACGGCGTACAGACATAAAGCAAATGGCTTTTATAAGTGGCAAAGGGTATAGATAGCAAACGTATACATACGGGTAAAGGACACTGCAGGAATTGAAAGATCAGTGGTTTTCACTAAATTAAATGATTAAATAAACAAATTCAGAGTAGCAGTTCCCTTTGCAAGACAAATGTATTTATTGGCAGCACTTTTTACAAGTCTCAGATTGATGCATCATAGCCTTCTAAGTCAGATATAAAGATTTTGGGAGACGAAACATATTTGAAACAGAGGGTCGTGACAGCAGAAGGGCGGTAGGTGAAGTGGAGTATGTGTGTGTGACTGGTGAGTCATGCAGCTCTGCTTCTTCCAAAGCAGCTCTCCGCACACTGGGAAGCAGCCCATGCGCCTTGACTCATTCCCTTCTCCCAGGGGAGTCTTCTCTGTCTGACTGCAGGGGAAATTGACCTGTGAGTAAAGCAGGCATTTTTGGAAACGGTTATTTATCAGACCCACGTGTCCACAGATGCATACGCACGGGTGTGACTGTGCCGCTGCACGCTGAGGGAACTTCACTAAAATAAAGCATCACGGTAACATTAAGCAAGCAAACCTAGAACAAATATCTCCTGCTCAGCAGTTAAGAGTTTGTTTTTGTGTCCTCTTCATCTGTGATTTTCTCTCACATCCCACTCTCATTCTGCAGAGCTCGCCGTTGGTCAAGTATGACGCTGTGGTCAGCACAGCAGCTTCTCAGGTCTGTGTAACATGAGTCCATTTCCCCTTCCTTGATTTAATGAAATGTTATATTTGTCACGGAGCTAAGAAACGCATTGATTTTTTTTGTCTCTAGTGGGGTTTGGAAGGAAGGGTATAGAAAACGTTTGTTAAGCCGACCACACACGTTCCCTAATTGCTCAAAGATCTAGGTCAGTCGTCTGTTACGATTTCCTGTTTGAACCTAGTTTTACTTCTGCTTCCACACACCAGATGTTTTTATATACATTTTTTTTTTTTAAATTCAAATTTGGGCTAATTTCTCAACATTAATTAAGGTTTCATTCTTGTATGGTTATTTGACGTGTTTAAATAAAAAATTCCCTGTGGCATCTTAAGCCTTCAAACAGTAAAGTGTCACTAGTTAGTTATTGTATATAATCATTAGATAGGTGAACAAAGTCATTAATAAACATATATATATAATATAATAGTAAGGCACGGGTGATAGTATTAACTACACCGATCTGAGGACATCTTCAGGGATTTTCAGGGATTTTCAGGAATCTCCTTTTGCACATGCATGAATCTATGGCTGTTACATTTCTGCTCTGCGCTTGTTGTTCGCCTGCCACCCTGCATGTAGGCTCAGATTTACCACAACGGTTTCCACCTGCCTGGTCACGTGAGCACGTGTGGGCCCTCCTTCCTACTCTCTTCACATAAAACTCCACATGAAACACATCTCCAACTAAGTGCAAACATTTGGTACTTGGTGCCATTTGGTGTTTTGACCAGAAATGACACAAATGAGAGCAGTGAAAGCCACCCACATGAACCCGTAGGGGCCCTGCAGTTGACTGATATTTCTCTGTGGTTTAGACTCTAGTGGTCTCATCCACAAAGCACATTCTCATTTCTGCATATTAGTATACAAAAGAAAGCCCTATTTTATAAAGCATGTTTAATTAAAGGTAAATTAAGTTTTATCAAGCATCATTTCTGTATTTTTATATATAAATATATACATATACTAGTAATGTGAAGGCAAATATGAAATATCAATAAACTAAAGGTTTTAGTTTGTATTACAACAATACTTTGAATTACAACACTGAAGATATGACCATACAGGTCCTCCAAGGTGAAATGTTAACAAAAATGTGGAGCTGTAAGTTTATCGGAAGTTACATGAAACTTGTCCATCAATACAACCTCAGAAGAAGCCAGTATGTGTAAAATAAAAAAATAAAAAACATCTGGACCTGTTGTTGATGATCTACAGATTTTGCACCTAACTAACTGACTGCAGAATGTTGTGCAAACTTCTGAGTTTTGTAGCTCACACAAAGTCCATCCCCTCAGAACTTGTAGTTTATACGAGAGAATACATGCAGTTGAATGCGTTGGGATCAGTGATCCGGTCCAGCATGAATGAAGGATCCTTGTTGTTTATAGTTATGCTGTTACTTGGAAATTTGGTTCAGTTTCTGCTGAGGCCGCCGCCCTCTTGTCCTTTTTTCTTATTTTCATCTTTCTCCTTGAATCAGATTCAGAGACTGTGACTAACATTTGAGCCTAACAACTCGAAAGGTTATGTGGAAACCACAGTAAACAAGCGCAGGTCACATAAGGCGTATACCTTTCCGAGCTGGTGCTCCTGGCCCGGGCGCTGCGTGGCACATGATTCCCGCTACACCAACCTGCACGTTCTCTGACGGTTTTACAGAGGTCTACTCAGAGCACGCTTGAAGTAGAAACCCCAAAAACTGTCTCAAAGTGGCACTGAAATGTTGAAGCTCTGAAATCCTGCCTATCGTTTCTGGCTTGGGAAGTTTCCGCCTGAACTGAATGTACAATAAAAGACTGAAATGCCTCGAGAGCAGGTCATGATGCAACGTTTTTCTTTTTTTTTTTTTAGACACATACAAACACACACCACCCAGGCAAGCGGCCCCACTGATGTGATGCTCAGCGACATGACCTTCACATCCTGCACAGCTCCGCGGACAACCCCTCGGGTGCCCTCTCCCAGTCTCGCGCTCTGACTTCCCCCCACCACGCCGCCTGTCAGGCCCTCCCTGCTCTAGTCTGGTACCTACTATTACTTAATATTCACAGACAGCAAATACTCACCGCTTTCCACGCACAGGTGCAGCCGTGCATGATTAAGATGCACACAAAGTCAGATATGCGCAGGAGGCTGCAAACGCGCGCTGAGAGGGAAAATGTCGACATCTGAGTGGTTGAGAGACGTAGATGAAACCTGTCATAGTTTTATCAGTGCTTCCAGTGCTTTCCTAGGACTTGCAGGGTTTTGATGTTCCTGTGAGATTTTGATTATCAGTTCTCTCAGTAATGTGATGCAAATCAACAAACTCTGATGTGCTGGATATGTAGCAGAAGCTGCCACACTGCGGCTCCACGTAAGCGGCCGTAGTCGCCCTGTGTGTCTGCCAACAGGCGGGGTCGTAATCAAGCCCCGGGCTGTCCTGTCCTGACATGAACCAGTCACTTAGCATCGCAGCGACACACTCATTCTGACAGCTCGCATTATAATTCATGAGGCGGATGCTGGTCTCCAGATTTTTACTACCTTCATCTCACAGTCGCAGCTACAAAGGCGGCTCGGAGCTTCCCTGTTTCACTGTCACAGATCGTTTTCCTCATCAGGCGAGCAGCGTAATCAGTTGGTGTGCTCCCTTAGTGATTTGAGAGGCTTCAGCTGTACTGAGCGACTGAATATAGGAATAAGAATATATAAGATTATAAGCAAATTTGTAGACAAGTAAAACAACAACATCAGTTGTGCTGGGAATCCAATAATAATACGCTCACAGACTGTGAACGTAATAATCCTGCTGTCAGACATCGTGTTGGCGGCCTAAACATTCACAGCCTGTTTACGTGCAGATGTCAGGAATATCCTGAAAGCGCTGCGTTGTCCACCGTTTAACACAATATTAATGCTGAAACACAACAAACCCCAACAAGCCCAGGCTGATCTCGGAGTCATAAGTCCTGCGATGCTCGCAGCAATTTGAAGTTCCAGCTGACATCTTGTCTAGAGGTTCACAAACCAAGTTTGATGACGGTGGTGGGCAGTAGTGAGACCTGCCTCATTCCAGGGAGCTCAGCTGTGCTGTGTCGTCAAAGCTGCAGGTCAGTGGGCATCGTAGCCTGTGTGGTGACAGTCAGATCTGCTCGTCTGGTCTGACTGGATCTGCAACAGTCACAGTAGCTTCCTACTGGTTTTCTGCTTCTTTTTTGTTGTTGTTGTTGTTAAATTTTGCAGAAATTCATTTGCTGGCCACATTTCTTCACTCAGACCAGCCTCAAGTAGACGAATCAGTACTTCTGTAGGTCAGTCAGCTGTAGCATGGTGCAGACATGTGAGAAAGTCTCCATTTCGTGGTGCTTTTATGGCTCTGGACCACCCTAAAAGGCTTTTGCCAGCTTACTTGAGCTGCGACTTCTTAGTACAAAATCTTGATTGTTTTCTGCTGCAAACAAATGAGGTGGAACCAAAGAAATTAACCGTCCATTTCTCAGACTTTTCCTTCAAAGAATATTTAAAACACTGCTGTACACACACACATAAATATGTATATATATATATATATATATATATATATATATATATATATATATATATACATAAATACATATACATATATACATGGAGCAGAAACCGGCGTTGGTTTGTGAGGTTACAGTAGTACAGGAACATACACAGCACGTCACCAGTGACAAGAAAAACCACAAGCACCTCAAGACTGCTTTGCAATATTTCCTGTTTTCCTGCTGTTAGTGTGGGAGTGTGTTCACATTTCTCGGGTTTGTGCGTCTCTGATGCGTCGACTGGGTATTGGGATCTCTATGATTATTCAAGAAACGCCGTCCAGAGTTGCCAACAGGCTCATAAGAAACAACTCTGTTGTGTCGAATGTGTCTTTGCGTACATGCCTTTAGATGTGTGTGTGTCTAAGTGTCAGTGCATCTGTGTGTGTGGGTGTCTTCTTGGAGTTAGAAAGCACTTGCAGAGTTAGTACTTGAAGATCCGTCCTTTGATCCGTTATCTAAACTCGCTTCATCCTATTCAGGGTCATGAGGGTCTGTTGGAGCCTATCCCAGAGGGGAAACCGTTGGTCAGGTCACCAGTCCTTCACAGGACCACGTGCACACACACCACAAAGCATCCTCACTAATACGTCCTGTGAGCCATTTAGGGTCACCTATTGGTTAACGTAACTTACATGCATATTTTTAGACTGGAGGAGAGAAAACAAACAGGTTATTATGAATTTGACATTTCAGAGAAGTCAGAACTGGCTGATGTTTATTGTGTTGTTGTGTAGCATCACTTCTTCATTAGGAACAAGTCAGAAGTGTCTGGGAGAGCGTCTGCTGGAGTTTTAGCTGAGGACTGTTGACTCTTGTGTTTCAACTGTACAAAATATATACAATGTATAATTATTTTTTTATGACACGCAAAATGTTTTACCTGGAGTCAAATGTTGATTTTGGTTATAGATCCAGTATGAAGTTTGGCATCTTGGTGGAAGACAGAAGGACTTTCTTGAAAAAGTAATGTGTTGCTTTAAAACCTGTATATACACAGTTTGGCATTAATGTTTCCTTTCCAGATGTTCAAGGTGTCTTTTCCATAAGCACTAATGCAAATGAGTGCTGAAAGCGGGCTGGATGGTCCATGTCCCCTTCAGTCTGGAGGATGCAGCACCAGTGGTTCCCCGGAAAGACGCCCTTTGACCGAAGCAAAGTGGAAAACTGTCCACAGGACCTTTCTGAGACATCCTGCTGTAATCAAATAAAAAAAAAAAAATTAAATCAGCCAATATTTTTTACAAAATGCTCAAATGTCTCACTTTCTGTGTTCTATTGTGAATAAAAAATACGCGTATACTTTTGCCTTTCTAATGTTTTAATTCAGCATTTTACTTGCCAACATTCAGTAATAAATATCACATGTTTAAAAAAAAAAAAAGAAAGTAGGATATTTTGAATTTGATATCTGCTGTTGATGTCTGGTCCTTTGTTAGATATACTGCCTGGATGATACCAAATGATCGCATGCAGTTGCACTGGAACAATACGCCTCCTCTCTACACCGCACGCCGATCTGATCTTAAGATGCAAACGACGCCAGACCAGACAAGATTTACCGAGCTTAGTGCGTACCAGTTCTAGGGAAGCAACGCGGCCAGATGATAAATGGCAACACAAAAACAGAACCGGCCTTCTTATCCATTCCTCTTCCTTACAATGCAAAGTGAAGGATTATTTTATTCTTTACTTTACTCGACAGTTACAGTGATGAGAGGCTGAACATCGCTGGTCGTCACAGGTAGCAGCTGCTGCAACGTGGCTCTGATACGTTGGTTATCTGTAGTTTCAGAATAAAACCCCAAAGTGTGATACTTGCAAACACTACAAATGCAAACATTTTCTATTATGTGACACTGTCACGCAAACACTGAGAAGCAATGTTGCAGATGGCAGCAGACAACCTGAAGGTTTGTAACTGTGCCATCACCTGTGGTTAAAGTTAAGGCATAAAAAAAATACATACTTTAAATGTACGGTTACACGTTAGCATCATGTTGCCCGGACGCCACACAAGCAAAACAACTGGAATACAAATCACTTTCAGTTTCCACACGTTTATTGACAAATCTGCCTACCTATTACATCTGTCCTTGCGTCTTGTAAGACCACGTAGATTTTCCAGGTGGTGTACATAGCAGATTAAATTTACTTAACTAATTAAATTCCAGTGAGGGTTCAAGTCACATGCGATCGGGCCAGCGGCTCTGACTACAGTTGCTTCATTGATACAGGGTTCAAGAATTTAACCTTTATAAAAATTGCAACAAGCACACGCAGCAAAGGATCATTAACAGTTTTGACACCAGATATCTTATTAATGAATTCAGTGTCATATTTCCCTGGTTGTGACTGAATATTTTATATATTTGTTTACCAGAACGGAGGTTTTTGCTTCTTGGGGTGCGTCTTACCCACAGTAAAAGTCTGGATGGACTGGATGGCTGTTGGCTTTTAGCAAACTCCCGATCAGCTGCCACGTGCCTTTGAATGAGGAATCACCTCTGATTGGTCGTTCTACCGTACAGGGCTGGTTGGTGGACTGGTGCGTCCTCCACAGAGGAAGGAGAATATTTGTCTCAGGGAGCTCTGACACACAAAACACCAATATAATGAAAACATGAGCAAAACAGTCAGAAAACTGAAAGCAGGTTTTCTCTTTCAGACAGCGACGTATTTAAGACCCGTTATTTGAGCCCGTTACCGTGGTAACTTGCTCTGTGAACACAATTTGGTCTCTTTCCCTTCATGAAGTTGAAACAAATTTAAGTCCATTAGAGAATTAATCTTATAATCCACATTTTATGGATTTCTGTGAAGAATTTCCTTTTATTGATGAAGAGGCTTCACTGATTACAACAAAGCTGCATTTGCATCTGTAACGTATATTAATGTGCCAAATGGACTGTTTGGCATGCTTTCATGATATTTGTTTTAAAACCTTAACTTTTTCCACATAGTTAAATAGTTTACACATGTGTAGACTACTGAAGACCCACACACTTGCTTCATGACAAATACTTTGTGGGTTTTAATATATGTTTTTTTCCCCCACTAAAAGGAGATTAGTAAGTACTTGTACCATATGTCAGGGTTGCCGAATATTTCAGGAAAGGAATGGTACGCAGAGCGATGAGAAAAGTGGCCCTGGCTGTCAAATGGTTAAATAATCTTATTTTATTTTTGTAGTTTAGTAGCTTTTTTTCTGTCCACAAACCTGTAAGAACTCTATCAAGGAAGAGTTTTACAGGATCTTATCCTGCTTCACCTCTTGAGAGTAAAATCGTTTTCCTTTAGGATTTCCCAGTGTTACTGGATGTGTACGGGGCCACAGTGACGTTCCTTGAATGATTTTTCTTTGGCGTGGATGAATTCTTATTGCAATGAGTGACAACCAAGACCCTGTTATGTTTGAGCTACGTCTCTGAATTAGGTCTTATACTTAATCTACATCTTGAAAAGTAAATCTTCGGTATAAAACACCCACATTCCACCACTTGCGTTGTTATAACTGTCATTAAATATTTGAATTATACATTAAGTCACTCTGCAGCCACTTTCCATGAGGATGTGCTCAAATTCACTAAGCGATTGCAATAAAAGCTAAGTTTCTCCTCAGAAATCAGAGATTACTGCCACAGAGGGTTTGTTCACTTCTCTTTATACAGTCTATGGTATGAACTTGAATTGAGCAACATATTGGTGTCCTTAAGGGAGACTTGTATAAACTAAACTTGCTGCCGTCTGCGTTACATTTCTGACACTGCGGGAGCATCGTGTTTGTGTCTGTCCTCACATTTCTAAAAAGATCCAGGTTTAAAGGGGTTTCAGAGGTGGAGTGAACTACTCCTCACTTTCCACCCATCTCCTCCGTTGGACATGCTGCATGTGAGATCAGTGATACATCATCGCTGGCCACTTTTAAACCACAGCAGGATGTGATGTGAGGTGGAGACGAGCACCGGGAGGCTGGAAAATTCAACTGGGATCTGAGCCGGTGACGTCGCCGTACTTTACACTTGAACGGCCCGCTGATTGATGTGCAGACCTAGGTGACTCCAAACAGAGGGTGAGTGATGTCACACTGTTTCAGTTGGCACCCAACCAGATATGTGGTCTTTATTACCGTACAAGCCATTGCTTAATATGACTGCTTTAAAACAACCAGCTGGAAAGTAGGTTTTTTTTTCAATTCAACCAATAAAAGAAAAATGTTTGGAGGTTCTCTCAGTATCATCTCTCAACTGTCTAATGTTGGATATTTTATTTAAAGTAGATCCACTCACACACTCACTTTAAATGATGTCATAAGAGGAAATGCTCTGCTTTGTGTTCTTTTGGTCAGTTTTTTTTTTTTTTTTTTTTTTTTTTTTTTTGCATACCTGCACATAACCAACTCCAGAATTACTGGTTTGCTGGATTCCTCATGTTCCTCCCCCTCCTCGCTGCTGACAGGCTCTTTCTTCATCCTGTCAGTCCTCTTCTGTAGCGCATATTAACGGATTACAATAACACTGACTTTGACACATGCCGTAAACTAATGAAAGACCTGCTGAAAGACCTCACCGTGCTAAAGCAACATCTGAAATACCTGAATACCCCAAACCTTCCGCAGCCATATCTGGGAGCATTATACTGAGGATTTTTATTTTAGATAGTGGAAAACGGGTTATCTGAAGCAGGATTTGTCACGGCTCGCCTGTCGGGAGCTGCATCTCCTTCTCCAAACTGAAAGACTGCCGTCTGCTGCAGGTACGCATCAGTATTTCACCCAACCTCACCTCGAAAGAGAACAATGGATGTCCCTTCAACAGAAATCCGCATAAAACATGAAAGATTGTGTCTTGTTTTGTTTCCAACCAGCACAAATGAAAATTTGCAATTTGTCGCTTTCACTCGAGTTCCCACACAGGTGTTGAGATGAAGTCACTTTTGTGACGCTGTCAAAGACTTCCTCAATCTCTCGCTTGCTGTGGGTGGTTGTGGGAGACTGAGGGCCTGACAACACTTCCTACAAGTAAACAAATATTCATGCAAACGAATTTGAAGCTGATATTATAACATGAAAAACTCTTTTGAGCTGCTTTAACTTTAAAAAAACTCAATCTGAATTCCCTCTGTAGACGGTTCATGAATCCATCACGTAGACGAAATAACAGAAAAAACAAATAGTGTACGTAGCAGGTGCAGGTTTAGTTCCTTTTTCAAAATAATTTCCATTCATGCTAAATATTGTATGGGTTTTTGTTTGTTTTTTTTTTTTGCCTCCGCTGAACTTGTGGTTGTTGTAGTTTGGAGTTTTCTGTTGGCTTTTCGGTTTACCGTGTTCTCCTTATAACCTCTTATAAGCTGCCTGGACAGTTTTAGGGCCTATGTTTCATTATTATTACCTTGTTTTTTTTTTCAGGTATCTAGTGATGTCTCAGTTTAGTTTAAGTTTGATTATTTCCTGGTTTATTTTGAAAATGTGCTCCCTAAGGGGTGAAACGTCTTTTGTCCACACTCATGTCTCATTGCTTTGTCAACGTATAGTTGAAGGCCTGTTTGTGTTTTCACTGATCTAATGAAGAAAACAAATTTGTTTTCTCTAAAAAAAAAAAAAAAAATCTATTGCATTTACAAACAGTCTGTTACAGGCTGGTGAACCCCCCCAGGTCTTTACAGTCGAGAGAATCACTTCTCACTGTTCTTCCTAAACTCAGTCTTGTTGCTGACCTGCATCGATCAACCTGATAAGCTGCTTAATGTTGCTCCAGTTGTCTTGTGTCAAGTATTACACGTGTTGCTGTTTTCAAATCAAGAGCCGTTCAAAATATATATTTTTTCTCAGTAGGGCTGCATTTGATCTTTGTTGACATCGATCTTAATGTTGAATCTTAATGCTTTGGAAAACGGTTTTACAAGATGAGCTGCAGCTCAGCAAGTGTTTGCCCTGCGTTATGACAGTCGATCAAATCAAACAAAACTGTATTCATAAAGCGCTTTAACATGCCAAGAGGCAACCAAAGTGCTGTTCAGGTGAATAAACATGCAACCAATTAAAACATAAGATACAAATAAATAAAATAAACAAAAGACAAGTGCAAGGACTGACCTATTGATCGTGCTCGCTGGAGTTAAAAGCGTAGAAAATTGTTTTTTAAAAAGAGATTTAAAATCTTCGAGAGATCTGGCAGTTTAGGAGCATCAACTGTAAAGGCTGTGTCTCCCCTGGTCACGAGTCGAGTCCTGGGAGCCACCAAGAGAGTTAGGTCTTCAGATCTGAGGGCTCTACACGGACGATGTCTATGCAAGAGCTCAGAGAGGTGCGGAGGTGCCAGAACATGTAAGCATTTAAATTTTTAAAGCAACTCATAAACAAACAGGCAGCCAGTGAAGAGAGCGCAGTATCAGGGTAGCCGTCTTGTCCCCGTTCAGAGGTGGACGGCTGGATTCTGGACCAGCTGGAGACGGTGGAGGAGAGGCTGGTCCATCCCACTACAAAGGGAGCTGCAGTAGTCCAGTCTAGAAAAGATGAGAGCATGAATGACAAGGCTCACCTCCGAACACTTCAAGATTCTCTTCTCTTGCGTTATACTCACTGGTTTGAGTCCATAAAGTTTTAATATTAATATCAGAGATTAGGAGAAGAAAGAGCTGAAAGTCTTGCTTTAAATCCTTAATGTCCGCTGACTTTCTGTGCGTGAAGTGCGGCGACAAAACAAGGGATAGCCAGACAGCCGAGAGAGAGAAATAACAAACGAGGGAGGGGAAGTAACAGTGAACAGTCGAATGATCGATGAGCGACTAACGTGACTCAGCTCTCCGTCGCCAACCAGCGTTTCCACCACTGGCGAGCCGCCTGCGTGACGAAGACAAACAGCCCAGCAATGAAGGAAAATGAGGATTTTATCACCCATTTCCCTCTCACGCCATTGCTGGCCCATGCTCCCCAAATTGCTTGTGTATGTATATGTGAGTGTGTGAGTGAGAGAGTGTGTGAGAGAGTGTGTGCGTTTCTGGGCTGGCGAGTCAACCAAATGGGCGCTTTCATGACAGGCTGGCCTACGTTCATGCGCAGGCCCAGGGGTGCTGTTTACAGAAATCGCTCACACAGCTGGAGATCTGTGGAGAAATGCCTAAGGTCTGGAACATCTATATGTTACCTGGGATCTGTGTGTGTGTGTGTGTGTGTGTGTGTGTGTGTGTGTGTGTGCGCGCGTGTGCGCATTGGAGTGTTTTTGCAAGGACATTTATCTCATCCTCAGATGTAATTACATTGCCCCAGGTAGAGAGGAAATATCCAGTTCTCTCTCCTCTTTCCTAATCCATCTCCTCCTCTCTCCCCTTTCTCTCTTACTTTCACTCTCATTATAGCTAGAAAAAAAAAAGTAATTTCAACTCTTCCATCTTCTGAAGTCAATATGGGATTAACTTATTCCCGGAGTATGGATCTCCTCCTTTGAGCCCATGGCAGGGACTCGTGTTCTTCGCTTGCCCACAAGCAGGTCCTTCTTGCTGAGATAATCAGGCAGCAGCACTCTGTCCTGCCTCCCGGAGTAAGACCTCAAGGGAAATCGCTTCCTCTTGGAGAAATGTACCCCAACACAGAGAATATAATATATACTGCTTTTTTTGTTGATGTTTTTCTTTTAATTCAGAAGATGGGCTGGAAGGAGGGCGATGAAAAATGCAGGCAATTCTTATTTTAATATTCCGCTCATGTAAAATAATAGCTTAAGCTGACAAATACATGAGTACTTTTCACTTTTATTCGGATAATACCAGCGTTCCCACAGAACCAGAATCCGTAGCCCAGGGGACTTCCAGTAATATCATCACTTCCTGTTTGCGAATCCCTCATGCTCACGCAGGGGGGCGGGGGTTGCGGTGGGTGTGGGGGTGGGGGGGTAATGATACCTGCCAACATGCCAAAATCTCTCACTTACTCTCAGGGCAAGATTAACAGTTGAAAGCAAACAGTTTGCTCTGAAAGCAGAGGCAGATTGAGGGTTTAGAGGGTTTATAAAGCTCCTCACGTAAAAACAACTCCGATTTCATCAACTACAACGCTGTTATGTGCTCCACAGTTATCAATATTGCATAGACTGGTTCTTTATGATTTGCCCTCCAAAAAAAGGAGAAAAGGCATTAAGGGTGATTAATTTGCAATGTCACATTATGAGACTGTTGATAAAACAGTTTTAGGAATTCTCAGGCCACCAGGCCCTGTTTTACGTGTGTGTGATATAGAGAAATGGCCTACAGTAGAGCCTTTTCTGTTCTCTACTGTCTTCACAACTGTGCAGCTGTCTTCAGCCCTGCCCTGGGGGCATAATAACCCTGAGTGGGTCCCACACACACACACACACACACACACACACACACGTAGAGACAGACAATGTTATTTTCAGCATGACCATTTTTTTTGTAAATTGGACCATGTGGCAGCCTTCTGTTACAAAGAAGCCACACACATTTTGAGGCAAGCCGCACATTTATCTGGCATAATGTGATTGCGCCGATATGCCCTGGCGCTCTGCGACGGCTGGTCCGGGCGGGCCACATGTTGTGGGGTCAGCTCCTCCCCCGTGCCCTGCTTACAATCACAGCTGCGCTGCTTTTTGTTTAGATGTTGTCCATCAAGGGGAACAAGCTGATCAAATGTGACAACGTCACATTTAAAACCTTTAACTCTTTCTTGACTAGTTTGAGCTTTCTTTGTGTCTTCAAACTGTTTCCTGTACTCCATTTGATTATCAAAAAAACAGATGAACTCATGGTTACCAGCAGCTTACACGCACAGCATCCTAGCTTCCGGGTCGAGTCCAGGTCACAAGTCCAGACACCAGACTATCTCCGCTGATGTTGAAACGTTTCAACCAGGTGTTTGCAACACGGTGCCAGAAGGAGGTTAAAAGAGGCTTCAAGAATACTCCTCAGTCCTCTGATATGGTCCACGTCATCTGGGTGTGGTAGAACAACCTAGTGCAACAATTGTTCTGTCATTAGATTAGCTGAGGTTCAAAGTTTAATCTCATGTTAAAAGTGGATGTAAGGTAAGAAGGCCACACAACCTCTTAAACCATCCATCCATTATCTACACCCGCTTAATCCGTCTCCGGGTCACGGGGGTCTGTCGGAGCCTATCCCGACGCAAAGTAGCCGAAAGGCAGGGGTTCACCCTGGACAGGCCGCCAGTCCGTCGCAGGGCCACATACAAAGACAGACAAACATGCACACTCACATTCACACCTACGGCCAATTTAGTATGATCAATTAACCTAGTATGCATGTTTTTGGACTGTGGGAGGAAGCGGGAGTACCCGGAAGGAACCCACACAAGCACGGGGAGAACATCCAAACACACAGAAAGACCCACCGGCCCGGGAATTGAACCAGGAACCTCCTTCTTGCTGTGAGGCAACAGTGCTGACCACTAAGCCACCGTGCCGCCTACCTCTTAAACCCTGTTGTTTAAACAGGGATAGTTTTCAGTGAAAGGCAACGGACCTGAATAGGAATGAACCACTATAAAGGTTTGAAGGACCTATTGCCATTCAAGTAAAGACGTGGTTGATGTGGCGGGGTCACGTGAAACAACCAACTCTGAACCAGAGTTTGCGTTTCATTTTGCAGCCATGCACACTCCTCTCTGCTGTTGTGAGGTTTCGTCCGTTTTGCTTTAACTTCCATCAGCATGTATTTCGCTTTCATCGCCTTTTCAAGCATTTTCACACAATCCCACAAATGGTCTTTGTCCCTCAAGTGTAGATCTCCAGCGCTCTTGAAGAAGGTCACATCGTCCTCAGTGTGGACTGCATGCTGATTTTCCGAGTGCCTCTTCACTCGGCGGCACGTTAGTGTTACACTCTTGAGGCCGCGAGCTGCTGACTTCTCCCGTCCAGCTGAAACGTTCATGAAACTGTGTACCAGCAGCTGCTCCTCTTGTCTGTAGCTGATAGATCCAACTAACCCAACTTTCTGTCACAGATTTTGTTGTTTTCCGGGCGGTCAGTCGGAGATTTTGCTACGTCTGGATCCAAAACTTGACAGCAGTCGGCAACTATGTAAACAGACTTAAGAACAGTTTTAAAATATTTTCAAAGGTTAAAAAATGTCATTTATCTGTCCAAAGCACTACTGTAGTAAAGTGATTTTCTGTGTATTTGTTTCCTGCAATAAAAACAGGTGAAGGTGAAGTATAGTGAAGTATTAATCATTATTGTTATTTTATTGGCTTTGTATTGATTGGAATCATTTGGAATGAGTTGAACTGTTGTTGAAGTGCCTTGAGATGACATTTGTTGTGATCTGGCGCTTTAAAAAGAAAGCAGAACCGTGGCGCTACAGAGCTCCGCCGGTTAAGCAGGCGCGCCGCGCTCGTGCACGCTGTGCACGCTTGTGAACGCTCATGCACGTTTGAACCCGGCCTGTGACCCTTTGCAGCATGTCTTCTCCACTCTACTCCAAGTTTCCTATCAACCCACTTTCAAATAAAGGCCACTAGAGCCACAAAATCTTTAAAATTGAAAAATGCTAAAATATGGTTGATAAAAAATTCACAGCAAACTTCATTTACTTTTATCAATTTCACAAGTTGTGCCAAATCTGCACAACAAAATATTAAAGCCCCAGTGTTTATTATGTTTTTCAGCTCCTTTGGGGCGGATGAACGCTTTTATCATCACAAAAAGTGGGTCTAGCTCAATTTTCCTTTATTTAAGGTTTATTTATTCATAATCATTTATTGAGAAGTTTACAGAGCAGTATCTTTCATTTGGAAAACACGCCGGAGTCTTTATTCTTCTGCTGTGGCTCCCATAAAATCGTAAGGGAAATATCTGGGTCTTTGGCTGCTAAGTGCTTCATTATTTTCTCCGACCAAACGCGAACTTTGATGTTTGGTGCGAGGCAGCATGCACAGAGTTTTAAAAGCTGCACAGCTAAAACGCTGAGATGAACCGAGGAGCTGTGGAATTAGTACATTAAAGATTCGATAAGATTAAAATAAACGTGCTATATCCCGGCGGCAGTAAACAAAATAATTGACTCTCATCAACCCAGAGTTTCCCCACCTACAGCTCGCAGCACAGCGCATCCTCAGACTTAATTCAGCACATTCATTACAGACCATCATTTATCTTCTCACTCCTCTGACTCGAGACTCTATGCTCCCATCCACATATAACTCTAAAACGTACTTCCGCACCGTTCTTTATCATTCTCTCTCTGTATTTCCCTCCTCTACCTAACTCCTTTTCCACTTGTCCTTGCCTTCAAACCTCCACCTCCTTATCCATCTCTTCACTTTCCTCCTCTTCCTTATCCCATCTCCATGTTCTTCTTCAGAGTAATGGCTCATTCTGACCGCGTGTTAAGGCTGTTTCAACCACAAACATCTCTTGAGTGACAGCTTGAGAGAGGGGAAAATGCCAGTCAGATTGCAGTTAAAGATTGGCCATGTGGGGCGAAAGCAGACAGACAATCTCTGCTGGCTGAGAGTTGAAATATTCCACTTAGATTTAGCTTTGGTGACCATGCTGCAGACAAGAGGCGACCCCTAACTTCAGACACAATTTCCACTTTCTTTGTTGAGGGTCAAAGAAAGATTGTCAGTTCTTGACTAGGCCCCGCATCCAGCTTGTTTTTAAATGAATAAAACATGGACGTTCTAGCAATGCTGTTAGAAGGAGAGCGAGAGAGAAAGAAAAGGAGGGAGAGACAAAGGCAGTGCATGAGAGATGCTGTGTGTGTTTGTTTTTGTCCCTGCCGAGGACTCAAAGCCGTCGTATGAAAAGGCCAAAGCTGGAACAGAACTTTTAGTTTCAGTTTATACTCCTATAGCCTTTACACGGGGAGGCGTCTGCAGTCGGAAACCTCCAATCTAATACAGATCTTCTTTCTCTTAGACCTTCAGGAGAGATAGGAGGCAGAAGTTGTCGGTGAAATTCCCACTTGGGTGAAAGCGAGGCCAGCACAGCCCTGAGGAAAACCACAGAGAACTTCATTCCAGCCTGATTTGGAGAGCTTTGATTCCCGGGATTCTGAGTGCGCCTTTGTGTGATAGCAGCGCAGCTCTTAGGTCTCTGCTTGTTTCCAACATCACGAGTTCCCTTTAACCCAGCAGAACAAGGGTTGGCCTACATTTTATCAGCTCCTCTCATTCAGTTTTGATGGAGATCAAAGCAGTGTGCCAGCAGCCAGCAGAGCATGCATGCATTATCAATCATGTCTGTGGCTTTTTGTTGTACAGGAAAATATATTGCAGAGATCAAAAAGAAAGGGTCATCAAAGGCAAAATCATTGCAGATGCAGAAGGGATACGTTTACCCGTGTAGGCTGGGGTACAAGCAAATTCAAGCAATTTTAGTTGGGCGCCAAAAAAAAAAAAAAAAAAAAAAGCACTTTTTATGTAGGATGTTTATGTTCACATAAAAAAAAAACATAAAACCAGATTTAGACGTATGCAATTGCTGTTTATTTCTGAGAGCTACCTCTCTTATTCTCCCGTCTAAAGACAAGAAATTTCTGGTATGTGCATAGCGCCTTATCTCAAAGGACGCATGCAGAGTCAGATGATTTGCCTCCCGTTCTGAACTACTTTCACTTTTATTTGGGAAAAACTGAACAAATGAATGGAAGCAGCAGGGGTTTCGCGGAAAAGTAAAGTTTTAAACAAGGCTTATTTTCAGACAATATGTGGAAAGTAAATGTTTAGTAGAAAAGGTATTTTAAGGAGTATCAAGTGCGGTCTCGGCTCTTTCAAATGCTTCAGGTACAGAAGTCCTGGTACCCTCGACTGGAGGTTGCTGATTGATCCAGCGTGACTTCAGCTCAGAAATTCATCTAACCAGCTCTAAACCAGGCTCGCACAAACATTCACAGACTTTTAATCTCCAGGCAGAGAACCTGTGAGGGTAGCGTTCCCTATAGGCGTGTCTTTAACCTGAACCCACACGGCACATGACCCAGATGTGAGTCTGCTCTTTGTCTGCTGAAGGTTTTCCTCTGCCTCCCCCACACATGGCAGCAGTCACACACTCCAGACGTGAACACCTCGCCCTGCTATTTTTAACAGTACCTTCGTGCAAGGCTAGCTGTGAGCAAAGTGAACACAATGGATCAAGGATGGAAAACGTCTGCTAATGAAAACAGCTGTCACATCTGTTTCTGGAAGTATCTTCTTGCTCCAGTACAACCAGTAGGTACAGGGTTTTCCATTCATAGGTTTGTTACTTGCTGCCCAGCAATATCTGGCAATGGAAGCCTTTTAACTATCCACAAATTGTCAAATCTTATTTTGCTTTAAAGCAACAGTTCAGCCCCTTTTTCATTGGTCAATGCACAAGCACACTGTGAGTTCTGATAATCATACTTGAAACATGCTCCACTGTACTTGGCAAAGAAAATGATTTCAAGTCAAGTCAATTTACTATCCCTCCTCTGTACATGTCTAAACCATTTCAATCTGGCATCTCTGACTTTATCTTTAAAACATCTAACATGTCCCATCCCTCTGAGGTTCTCCCTCCTGATCCCGTCCATCCTCGTCACGCAAAGAGAACCTCAACATTTTCATTTCTGGTACCTCCAGCTCCGCCTCCTGTCCCTTCCTCACTGCCACCGTCTCCAAACCATACAGCATCGCTGGTCTCACCACTGTGTAAGTTGATAATTGCCATTGTTATTATTTGCTAAAATCACTGATTTGAACTTGTTGATTGTGATTGTGTTATTGTATGTTGTTTATAATGAAAGCAGGTAAAAAAAAGCAGCAGAATAAAGCAGAGGTAAGACCATGCAGGCACTAGTGCAGCTTCAGAGGTGAATAACAGGAGAGTAATGGGAATACCAAACTAACTCAGTTTGCCTTCTTAAAAACAGCTCCTATCATACAACAGAATAGGCAAGGCAGGTTTATTTGTACGGCACAATTCAACAACAAGGTCATTCAAAGTGCTTTACAGAGGCATTAAAACATCACGTAAAACATCACTAGTTATGAGAATGTGATTGGTCAAGTGTTAACAAAAAATTAGCTGAAATACTGGCGGCAAAACGGTCAAAATTTAAAAATATACTTAAAAATATAAAGTTTCTTGACTGAAAATCCAAACTATCTTTTGAGCTGGACTCAGCCCCCAATGTTTTAAAGTCCCAAAAGTGCCTCTGGTATTGATAAATAATATATGTACTAAAAAACATGGTAAAAAATCATTATTCTCTAAACTAATTTTAGTCAATTTAATTAAATACAACTGATATACAACACATGATTATCAAATAAGCCTGGGAAATGCCTTGTTGACAGGTAATGTAGTGATGTTGCACAGGAAATTGAAAATATTTGAACATATATTAAAGACAGATGAAACAGTGAATAGCAATAACATTATAAAAGCCAAAGATCTACACTGTTGCCCATGAGATTATAAATCATTTTACTTTCAGGAAACTTTTTATTTGCAGTCACTTCATGAGATGATGTAAAAAACTGTTTTATTCCAATTTGATGGGCAACAGTGTAAAATTCAAATATTCTATTATATGAAGACACAACGCACAGATGCGTCAGACATGTGAGACATTTACAATTTTATTTATCCCACATCTATATAAATCCATCTGAACATGAACCACCATTAGAAACACACTCGTTTGAAAGTCGTGCTGAATATTACAAAAGCACTGGGACGTTTGCGTTGGTGAACGCAATCCAAAACATTAACTGTTATAGCTGTCTCACAGATTGCCAGGAAACTGGGTTGCCCCATCAGGTTACAAAATTTGGGAAATGCTCACCGATCTCACCGAAATAACACAAACCGAGCAGAAGCTTTTGTGTGTTATTTCTAAACTTCACACACAGACGCACACTAAACACATCAATTCATCGTGCTCCGTCCTCCAATTAGTTAAGAGTAATTTGACTTGGCAATCGATGTTCCTGTATTTTCTGGCATTCAAAATAAATTTCCAATTATGGAGAATCTCCATTCATTCTTCCACAAACCCTCTTCTCCCATGGGTGCTGCGTGAAACACCGATAGGTCCTCCTCACAGCAACTGTCAGAGCCATGTAAACTGCAGAGTTTAAGACTTGTTTTTATCCAGGATAAATAATGACTCGCTTTATAAAGAAATCTGAATGCAGAGTTTATTGACTCAGTCTGCAGAGCACAATCCCGTCCCTGAAGTTTGCCCTATTAATTGGAAACCCATGAATACAAAAGAGGTGCAAACGTCATTGTGTCAGCTATCAGGCGCTAATTTACTACTAATTTAATATCATTATTGTCAAAGAAAAAAAATGACTAACAGTAAATATTGAGTCATTAGTCATTTTTCAACGCCTGAACCTTTTTCATGCCAAGTGCAAAGCCATCGCATATGTGGCTCGTTGTGTTGACTCAACCCTTTAAATTAAAGTAGCATTGGGCATTCACTGAAATGTGTAGGTTTCAGGGATTTTTTTTATGTTTTCTGCCTGTCTCATGGATATTTTCATCCTGTTTAAAGTCTCTACACATTGCTGTCATGTGAAACCGGGCTCAACCCTGAAGCCACCTGCGTTGGGGTTTCCTGTGAAGACACGTTTGTGACTCATTTGTTGCACATTTGCTTACATGGCTCCCTGTCATCTCTTCGCGTTAAAAATATTTTGATGCGGCATTTCTGAGTTTGTCTGTGCTGCGTTTGAATGCATCGGTCTTGAAACGCTGGCCCCAGAAAACATTGGAATAGTTCTTCGGCAGGCTGATGCAACCCGATCTTTTATGAGTTTCTGCTTTCAACTGATTGCAGAGTGGGCAGGAGTGTGAAGACTGACAGGTTCGGCCGGCATGCCAAGGTCACAAAAAAAATGGTAACGGAATAAAATAAAGGCTTGATTTGTATATGACGACAAACACTGTTTCCATAGCAACAGCGCTGGCAGATCAAAGATACTTGGGCTGCATGCACCCATGTGTCTTGGAGCCTGCTGTATTGCAAGACATTAAAGCCGTCCTAAAGATGTCGACCCCTTGTGGGAAAAGCTGTGTTTATGTATGTTTTACACGTGTGTGAAAACGATCGTTAACGAGCCTCAAGGTGGGTTTAAAAGCATCAGAACATGCACTACACATACAGAACAGAAACTCTCCCGGTTAAGCAGAAGGAAGTCGGGCTTAAAGCTGAGAGCAAATGCCATGACACAACCGTGCACGCTCCAGCTGGCGCAGCGGCTCAGCATCAATACAAATAGCACAACTCAGTGGCATCTGCAGACACATTGCCGCATGATAACTTCCTGTCTATAATGATGCGAAGTTGTCGGCCCGCTCCTCTGCTTCCTGTTGCCTCTGATTACATCAGCAGTGTTTGACTCCCGTTCTCTCACGTTAACCCACCGTCTCTAATTTACCTTCCCCATCCCAGGTGCCTCTCAATCACTCCTTCTCTCTCCTCTATCTTTCCTTATCCCAGAGTCTCTCTGTATTTCTCTCCTGCTCTACCCGACAATCCATTGAGGATTCACAACAATGGAGTTGTTGACTGGATTAAGCTATACAATGTCTGATGGAAGGGTGTAGTAGGGGAGATCAATGGGCAGATGTGATTTACTAAGCTGCTAAACATCCTCTGACACGTGGACCAATTAGCTTTGTCAGATGAGGATATCTTCACTGCGTGTACAAGGTCATAAGATAACAGCGTACAAAGTAGTGGAGCTTATTGCAGTTGTATTGTGTGTGCGTGTGCGTGTGTGTACAAAAACAATGGAAGTATGAGATGGAGACATTTAACAATGGAGGGCTTTAGTCTTGATTAAATTTCCGCTTTGCTCAATAGCATTTGGGACTGCACAGTTTGCACCTTGTCACAATGGTTGCAGTTGCGTGAATTTGGAGCGATGAATGGACGAGTAAATCTTCCATCATTTTAGTTTCACATGGTGGAGGGAGCAGAAAGCTGCATTTGATTGTGAGCACACCTTTCAACAGAATCACTGCTTCTCCTTTCGCTGTGAAAGGACAACAATTGGCAAGAATAAAAAACAGAATGGTGTTTAATTTTCTTAAAAACACGGCAAACATTAGCTCACAAACTGGTGACTGATTAAAACTCTTCCATCATCCATCCATTGTGCTGAGACGAGAGATGTGCTCAGTGTTTTTTAGTCTTTTTTACTCTTTTTTTTAGAGATCTACAATGTCATTGTTATGTTTAACTAAAGTTTATGTTTTACCACAAAACTATACATTGTCTAATAATTTACACATCAGAATCACAATTAACACAGAACCAATATTAACAGACGTGAAGATGCTGCACAAATATTCCTCCAACACTTTGTGACTGCAGCAAGTTGGCCTGAGGGGAAGAAACAGTCTGTGAAGGGTGGTTTTGGTGCACAGTGCTCTGCAGCACCTCCGAGAACCGTTTCTGTGAAGCTGTGAGGGGTCTGCAGAGATGCTCCTTGGTTCCTTGGTTCCTTGACAATATATCGTCCCCTCACATTTTCTATCGAGTCATGACTTTGTTGAGTCTCCTAATTGCCTCTGCCACTGTAACTCTGTGAGCTAAATTTGTTGTGGATGTGTGACAGTGATACACAAAATGAATAATGTTCAACCTCTTTTTTTTTTTTTTTTGGCCTGTTTGTTCAAATTGGTTCTTTTTATATACTGTTATCTTCAGATCCTGTTGTTATCAGATGGACCCAGCCAAATAAAATTACACTGTGTAGCCCCAATCTGCTCCGTAATCACAGAGGGCTTCTCATTTTTGCTTCTGTGGACTCATGCATCTCATCCTGTAAAACCTACCCGACCAGGAAGTCATCAGGAAGCTCTCAGGAGCCACAGCGACAGGTCGCATTGTTTAGCATTTAAATAGCTCCCATTCCCTCTTGCTGCTCCAGGAAGAAACATGCATCGCCAACTGCATTCGAGCAAGGGTTAAGGTGTGCTTGGCTGAGTCCAGGACTGCCGTGAGTGAGGGCCATCCAGTGTTCTGCCAGGGTTCGAGATGGAGGCACTGAGCTGAGGCCGGTCGTGCTGTGCCTCTCCTACATTTAACCTTTTTTTCTTTCCATAACAAATCTCCTGTGTGGCTTCGAGTAAAAAGCAGAGAAAGAAAAAAATTGTTTCTGTGTGAGTGTGTATGTGGGTCAATTGAAAATTCTCAGATAAAGAAACCACATCAAGCCCTTGAGCAAAGTTCCCTCTGAAATATCAAGGTCTTACCGCCGGACAGATTATGTAAGCTTTATTGTGTTGATTATATAAGAAACACTGAATGTGGCACGTGTGACCCTCCAAGCTTGTCCACCTCGGTGTGAGAAATGGTCATTAATGATTCTGAGTTCTTCAGGCATTTTGCTTATTTTAATAATACACAGAGCATAAAATAATAGAAATCTTGTGCTTAATGTTTTATTAGGTCATGGGTAACTTCTCTTGAGTCACAAAGACTGTTTTGTCTGGGTTCATTTCATGAGTCTGTCACTATGAAGCACAAGAGCACTCGCTGATTCAGTGAAGTTTCCTTTACGCCTGCATATTAATAAGCACAGCATTCACTCCAAATGTGAAATAATATAATAACCCATATACGGAGAGAAGGAAGGATGAAGGACAGTGGTTTATGAATTACAACCCTTGTGACGAAACTACGAAGCTGTGAACAGGAACAGTGTGAAAAGGTTTTCAATAACTCGCTATTGAAATGCCTTTCACGAAATACATTTAATTATTAAACAATTTTCTTTGCAGGAAAAGTTTCATTCATGCCAGAATATTTTTTCCTCTTCATTCTTTCCCTCAGGTTTTTAAATAAAAGTCATACAGTGAAAATCCACTTCTTTGCTCAGAAATTGAATGACCTTGGGCTGTTCAACATAGATTTAAAAACAAAAAAAGACTCTTGTTTGCACAATAAAACACATGCCCTGAAATAGACAGCTTTGCAAATGAGCCTGCTATTGTGTCTTATAATAAAACACCTCTGAAAAGATATACAATGTGCAGATACACACATTCTGTGCACATTAGCTGAATTTAATGAAGTAAAGAAATACCACCAGGAGCAGAGTCTGCTCAAGCAAAGGCCGTGTTTTGAGAGACACACGGCACGATTTCTTGTGTAATAACACCTGTCTGTGGGGGAACTGGCTGCTGAAACTGCTGTACTGACATTTGCATTATCAGTTCTTAAAGGACACGGATGTCCATCTTATTTTGTAGAGACGGATCACCATGGCTCATATATATTTTACAACAGCAGCTCCTGAGCTGCTCCTATGCTGCATCTAGTACAGCTTTAAGTGTTGTCTAACAGAAACCAAATGACAAAACTTTTGTTGACATCAGATTTCTCACATGTCACAACACTCCTCACAAGATGAAACCTAGTGGCAGTATATACTAAAGGCAATGTTTACAGAGCTCCGACGACTCCATGTACACGGGCATGCACGCATCGTTTGTGTGTAAGTCGACAAATACAAGAGCATCGGAGGTGTCCTGCTGTGTTCGTCGTCAAGACCATCTGCTGGGTCCTGTGGGCTTCTGTGAATCAGGTTTGTTCCAGCACATCCACCACTGACAGGCAGGGCCTATGCCAATGCAGCAGCGAGCATGGGGTGGGTGGAGGACTGCGCCGAAGTGTTTGTGTGGGTGGTGCATGTTAAACAAACAGCTATACGTGTAGCAGGACATGAGGTTGAGTGCAAAATATTCAGTTTACCTGTCAGAGATTTTAAGATTGTGGCTGCTGGTGTAAAAGAAACTTAGGACACATTAACAGAAGCAGCATGTTTTTCAACACTAAACCCGTCATTTTGGAAATTTTTGGCTGCAAAAAGGATTACGGTCATGTATTTTTTTAAACTGATTGGTACTTTTCTCTAGCGTGCATTAGAAACATAATGACTGAAAATGTGAAGTTTTGTGCCAGTGATAAAATTATAATACACGGTTAAAGTCTTTTCACGTCACCCGAAACTGCCTACGAGACAAAAACTCAGTATCATGTGCAGGAAGTGTTTTTTTTTTCACACAACAGTGTCCATTTTGGATTTTTACCCCGAGGCAGCGATGATGTGTCTCTCTACATAGGATCTTGTGTCCTCTCCACCTTCTCAATAATTCAATGGAAAGAGGAGATGTCAGCTCTGCCATAATTACTGTGTGAGAGTGACAATCTCCTCTGTCAAGGGCAAGATGGGAGCAAGCTTTACAGTTCTGCAGAGAGCTAGAAGACACAGCGACAGTGTCTGTACTACTGACACTGTCGGTAACAAATGCCTCTTCTGCCATGTGGTGATGAAACTGCAGGTAATTTGAATGGTGAGCTGTGCAGCAACATGGACTGTTTTTGTTTTTGAATAAGAACTCAACTCTCCACCAAGTTATCGGAAAGCAGCACTAACGTGCAATTTCACTCCTGAAAAATTTATCGTTCTGCAGGTGCAGCAACTGCTACAAACAGCAATGTCCGTCTTGGGGCTCTGAATTGGTCAAAAAGTTGTTTGCGGTCACAAGGCAACACATATACATCAGCCTTTGGCGGAGAGGTGCAGAGCAGTGTGTGAGCTCTGATTTCAGCTCCGGACCCAGCTGAGATGACAGACTCTGTTAATTTAACTCCAGGCAAACCTCAAACTTCCTGCTCACTAAAAGCCTCAGAATGAGCAAACCTGCCAAGATGTGACTAAAAGTATTACTGTCACTGAGACCTAAAATGTTGGCATGGGCAAATGCTTGGCATGAGGCCCTGAGTTTAAAATGAGCAAGACAAAGTAGGGAGATGTCAATAGAGGTAGAAGTTTTGACATACTGTCACCCATGGGTATCACGGAAAATACTGGGACTGAAGCCCATCAGTCCTGACAGAGCACTGATTTGGACTCACTGAGGAGGCCTCCAAACTGTCACATCCATCGTGATGTAAAAGACCGAACCGATCCAAGATGAGCATAGATGATGAAACTCTTCTTACTTATCTGAAATCCTACAGAAAAGGCTATGGATTTAAGGGCAGCCCAAGGATTTCATTATATTCTGCAATGCAGTTTTCCCAATATATGATAAATATGTTAGAGTTTAAATATCTGTCACATTTAGTCTCCAGTCTATGAACCGTGATACATTTTTTTAAATGAGTTTTAAGTGAGTTTCCAATAGCAACTATGAAATCAAAGTTTTTAGATATAGCTTCTTCATGAGTTTATAATTTGGCCCAAATTTACCACACAAGAGAATGCCACCATGCTGATTTTTTATCAAACACAATGTTAATCCAATTAGTGTGAAGTGAGTGCTGACCACAAGCCAGTCTGCTCCATGGGTGGGATTGATGCGGTTGCCATGCTGTTGTTAGGTGATAATTTGGCTCACATTTTTGCAGCACTTGTAATAAATGGCTGCTGACCAGCAGGTGAAGGAACACACTTGGCTGTTTGAATTTTGCTGAACTCCTTAAACCTTTTCCAAACAGGTGTGCTCGATGGCTGCACATCTGCGTAGGCTTAAAATGAAGTTAAATTCAAGGGGATGTGCTTGTGTGTAGTGTTTGGTTCAGGAAGGAAAAAAAACTCTTCCAGAGAAGTGTTCAGGAGAGGAAGCGATGTCAATTTGTGAGTGTGAAGTGAAAAACAAAGTGCGATGACAACAACCCTGTCGAACATGGAGAATTTACAAATGGCTTGATCCTCAGAAGGTTTTTGAATAAGAAATGTGCTTTTTTTATCGTATTATGTCAGATGTAATTTACAATATTAATAACATAAAAACATAATATCTTACACTTTACATGTCAAGCTAAAACACCATATGCATAAGGATCTCATCGATGCAGCACGGGGTAGAAATGTTTCCGACAGCGTGGATATTAAGAGTCTTACGCTCACAATGGAAAAACACGCAAAACAAAAAATAACTTTAAAACATGGGTTCGCTGTTTTTGCTGCTAAGGTTTTACACATAGACTGTATAAGAAGAACTGGACAAATGCCTATGTGACATCAAACACAGTCTGCCTAAAGCGTACTTTGGAAATCTCTTTATTCCCACACTGTGTGGCTCCATGTTGGGAGAAACAAAAAGCAGAGGAAACCCACTGGTACCCTCCACAGTTAGCCATTTTAGCTTGGCTCACTTAGCTTATGCTAACCTTAATTCTACATTCATTCTTATCAAATCTGTTCAAACATCCTCATTTCAAGTGTCTCTAACAAAATTACATCTGAAATGAGTGCTGCCAGAGCTGAAAGAAAGACTAGCCTACATCCACGCCGGAGGAGCTGCAGAGCTGCCGGCAAATATTTGCTGCAGCATATCCAATTTCACAAGTCATTTCTGTGGCAAAATCAGAAATGATCGCTGCGTTTAGCCACGACACAGTTAGAACAAGTGGCTTGCTTGAAGCTAAGCTCCATCCTCAGACTCTTCCAGGCCAACCCACAGCCAGTCACCACATTTTGTTGGAAAGATTTAACAGCAAAAACCACATATTCACTTTAAATTATGAATGATGACGCCGTGTTAGGCGTTTATTCTGAAGATATGCTTAGCAGTCAATACAGCGTTAAGCACTCAGTATGACAAAGAATGACAGGTAGCCATTAGCACACCGCCTGCCAATCAAAAGACCACACCCCTCAATAGGCATGGCAAGGCAAGTTTATTTGTGTAGCACATTTCATGTACAAGACAATTCAAAGTGCTTTACATAAAAAGGTTTTTAAGACAGACATAAATTAAGACATAAAGACAGACAAACATAAATTATTATTATTATTATTTTTTTTAATATTAAAAAGAATTAAACAAATGAGGTACAAGGAATAAAGGTTGAGGTGCATTATGATTGATTACTGAAATGCAGCACTAAATAAAACGTTTTTAAGGTTTAACTTTAAGCAAATAAGAGTTTTAGCAGCCCTGATGCATTCTGGGAGTTTATTCCACAGGTGAGGACCATATAAGTGGAACGCTGCCTCGCTGTCTTTGGTTCTGACTCTTGGTACAGAAACTAGGCGTGACCCTGATGACCTGAGGGTTCTGGTTGGTTCATAATCGACCAGGAGATCAAAGATTTCAGAGATTTATAAACCAACAGCAGGATTTTAAAATCTATTCTGTGAGGAACAGTTGTGACAGAAGGGAACCCAGAGTAAAGATTTAAGAATTTGAGTTATATGGTCCACTCTTTTGGTCTTAATGAAGACTCGGGCAGCAGTGTTCTGACTAACTGCAACTGTTTGATGGATTTTTTTAGGGAGACCAGTGAGAACAGCGTTACTGTAGTCCAGTCTACTGAAGATAAAATTCTGCCACATCCTCTTTAATTTGATCAATGCATTTGATCAATGTTTGAACTAAATTGTAGTCTCCTGGTAAGATGGTTATATAAATGTGTCTCATCTGCGTAATTATGGTAACACATTTTTATTGTTTTTCATAATTTGAGCGAGTGGGAACCATATAGACATTAAACAACGGAGGCCCCAGAATTGAACCTTGAGGAACTCCACATGTTATTTTTGTTAGCTCCAATGTGTAGTTACCTAAAGACACAAAATAGTGTCTGTCTTTTAAATAGGACTCCAAACTAGACAAGTGCTGTGCCAGAAAGTCCGACCCAGTTCTTCAACCGGTCTATTAACATCCTATGGTCAACCATGTCGAATGCTGCACTGAGATCCAGTAGGACCAAGACCAAAATGTTGCCACTATCCGTATTGGACCAGAAGTCATTAAGGACCTTTACTAGAGCTGTTTTAGTGCTGTGTGGCCAGAAACCTGACGGAAAGACATCAAAACAGTCATTCAGTGTCAGGAGGTTATATAGCTGTTGAAAAAGAGCTTTTCCTATGATTTTCCTAAAAAAGAGAAGGTTTAATATGGGCCTATAGCTGTTTATAAGTGACCTGTCGAGACTATTCTTTTTTTAAAGTGGCTTAGTGACTGCTGTTTTTAGACACTGAGAAAAGATACCTGGAAGCAGAGACGTATTTACAATGTCTAGAAGGAAAACTTGCCTTACACACAAATGTGCCGCTCCATATTTTTCTCCATGATGATGTTTTAAAAAATGGATGTGAACTCTAGCTGTGGAGACCAACCCCATTTTTGAGCAAGGTTGTAAATATGTTTGTTTCTGTTACATAGTTGGACATTTTAATATTGGAGATTTACTCACTTTTGGAGCCAGTCCCCTTTAGCTAAGACATAAAAATGTATAAATAATCTAGGAGGAAGATGCGCTCTTCTGCACTTGTTTCTTTTTCTGGTTGTTCTTCAGTAATGCTCATTCTTGCATCTCTTCAAAGTCATTATCTGTGTGTTTAAAGTTGTTTTCTGTCAATTTTTGTTCATTTTGTATCCTCTACGTAGGTTTTTTTATTTATAACTTTACATATATTTTGCTTGTGATTTTTCCAAGCACAGACATTTAGTAGAAGATCCTAACTGCAGTGTAGATTTGTCTAAACTACTAAAGACCATCTACAAAAGCAGCTGTGTATTGCACAAGTAAGACTTCTAATCTCCCTTTCTGTCTCCTTTACCATCTGTCCTCATAGTCCTCTATAACTCTGTGGCTATGAAATAAAAAGGGGGAAAAAGTCTATATCAAAAGCAATTAACGTTTTTGATCATAGTAAAACTTATCATGGTTAATCAAAAGACTCTTCCAGCCTCCATAGCATGCAGGCCCATATCAGAATCAAGCAGAGAAAGGCCACACGAGGTGTTTGATGGCAGCCGAGAGATGACACGCTGAGGTCATTTGTAACTAATTAGGTTGAGTTTGCCTTGGCTGCATTTGATTAATGACTCAATACTAGAATACCATAAAGAAATGTACCGTGCATGTGTGACTCAAATGGAAAATGAATTTGGTTTTAGGTTTACTAAATTTGGAGATGTGCATGTTATTTTTTTTAATTTGCTTAATTCATGAAAACAATATAATTTTTGTGCTCGATAACAGTTATATCCACTGAATGAACAGCTCTGCATTCTAGGTGAGTATTTTCTTTCCACTTAAGCTGTTAGGTATTCAAAATGTCACAGAAAGCCTCTAGGTTATCAATTTACAGTATCTCCCAATTACGTCTTTCAAAAAGATCCAAAATCATCATCATCACTGCAACGTTCTTAGGTTTTCATGGTGGTCCGAGTCTCCTGCCACATTCATATTTAGAAGAATCTGTCTTCTGATCTTCGGCTCAATCACTATGAACCAATCTGTTCATTTTCTGATTCATGAGCACCTGAAAATGTTCCACAAGCAACTGCAAATTATTATCATACTAGTATTTTTCTCTCGCTATGACAGATTGCACCCCAGAGAAAAACACAGGGCAGAGGAGGAGCTCTGGCAAAGACAGGTGATTCACGTCTAATGGATGTTAATGCAGCAGACATGACTGAGGACATTCCCAGTGGTTTACACTTGCAGTTAATTAATAACCAAAGTCTTTGAAAAGATGCCCACTAAAACATGGCGAATCAGCCTGCCTGTAAGGTTGCAGCAGTTTAAAATAAAAACAGGTCTCCAGAGTCTATTAAGTTTTTCTGCAAATGAAATACATTCTGAATTAATGATTAAGCCAGAAAGTCATTACTATTTCAATCATAAGGCATATTTACTTTAGAGGAGACATAATATGCCTTTTTTTTAACTAAGAGCTGACACTATTTCCTGGGGTCTTAATGAAATCTTTGTCGCACGCTCTTGTTAAACTAACACAGAAATACACTACAACAGCCCACTTTCCAACCATATCTTTACGTCTCTGTTCAAAGCAGCTGCTTTTTCACAGTTGTGACAAAAAACGTTTTATGTCACAGCTGTGTTTAGACACAGTTACAGGAGGAACTGGTGTACATAGCCAGTGGTGGTCACCAAAGCGTGTCACTGATATTGTATTAAGTTATAAATATGTATAAGATGTTTCCTTTGATATTTGTGAATGCATGCAATCTCAGCATTCCTCTGACATTGTGACAAAGATGCAGGATTTTTAAATCTGAAATTTAATAAAAAAAACTATACGTACACTATATATTCTGTAACGAACTGGGATAGGCTCCAGCAGACCCCTGTGACCCTATGTAGGAATAAGCAGATACAGAAAATGGGAGGATGGATATTTTCTGTAACTTTGGTACTGATATCTAACTTAGTGGTTTTGCTGTCTGAACCCTACCGAAGAGTGAGTGAATACAAATACAAACCAAAAGTATTATCTTACAAGGGATGTACAAATGACGTGAACTATGATGTCAAAACCAATTAAAAAAGAATAAAACGCGAGTGAACTCAAGTTTTCAGATGGATAAAGGTCGTGCACATGCTGTCAGACTAGTTGGCCAACTTTTATGCTCACAGGCTTTTTCCATTCATATATAATCTTTTAAAGCACAAATATTCCATGTCTGCATGGTTCTGGATTGTCTTATGAATAGGATAAAGAGCAAATCCAGCCAATCTCCAGACCAAAACTGTACTACATCACTACCAGCAACATGTAGATCAAGCATCTTACCATGGTCCTAAATCACAGTGCCAATAGAAGCCAGATTCTTATTAAGTGCAGTTTGGGTCCGTTTAGTGGTAGAATACATAAACCTGACAGAAATATTTTAAAAGGATACTTTCTGTCCTCATCTGGTTGCAGTGTGCACATATAGCTTAGTTCCCAGAAAAACTAGGCTCTTGTCAACCTAAATGGAATTGAAGTGGCAGTGCAAACAGATCAGACAAGTTTACCCACATATTATCCTGTAATGCTGCGACCCAGCCGTTAGCCGTCCTGTCTTTAGCCAATTAATGCCTCATTACATGTTAAGCTGGAGCCGTGCCACCTCAGGCTGCAAGGCCAACAAACCTGCACTTCACTTGCTGGCTCAAATCAGATTAGTTTCATCTAATTGGTACATTTTTTTTTCTGGATTTTTGAGAAAAAAAAAAAGCTCAGGATTTATTAGAAGTTAAAGGTTTGGCTTTGACTGCTATGGAACAACCAGAGGCTGTTGTTTGGTCTGTTTCTGAACATTACTATCAAAATGTTGTCAGTAATGATCGGGAATTCGAGGTCTTGTCCTTGTGATGTGATCTGTTGACAGAAATATTGTGAATATGTGACTGGATCTCCTTGTCTTTTTGCGTTTTGCACGCAGTGACAATGCACACGCCCCTCAGCTGTTTGTCTGCACAGCACTGCGTGTATGTGAATCTGTATTAATGCCTGTTTGTGTATTTTCTGTCTGTTTTCAAGGACAACATGGACTCTTTCCTCTCTGTGACCAGTCAGCTTTCAAATCTCTCGGCTCACTTAAAATGTTTGCTTTTCTTGCCAAACAGAAGCCCTATTAATAGTGCATGAAGGTAAGGAAGCAAATAGAGAGCAAAACAGCAGCAACACATACATTTATTCAATGTTTTCAGTGCCTTCACCTCAAGCTGCTCAGTTGTGGACTTCCTAGTGAAATCATGAAGGGCTAAGATGAATCTGGTTCATTAACAGAAGCATCCCTGACATCTATAGACAAACCAACACTACAAAAACTGTTTTGAAAGGAGAGAAAATATCTGTATCCTAATTGTTTTACTATGTGAGGTATTCCTCAACATTCAACTGTTTTTATTGCATGTTGTATTTTTATGTTGGTTTCCATAAAGCCAACATTGTACTTCATAACTCATAAAAGAAGCCCCATGAGAATGACACTAGGCTTGAAAAGAGCTGCTCGTAGGTGAGCCACAGCAATGCAAAGCCAATCAGTGTGTGTGTTTAAATGTGAGATGGACAACGGTTTTGACCAGAGGCCTTTCATGTGCTAAGTGAGGCTTATCCCCAAGTATTACTATGAACAGACTAATCATCTTTACAGGCTCACAGCGGGGTTTCGGACATGACTGAAAGCTTGTTGATGGGACAACTCAGGGGTAAATTTACTGGTAAATGTTAAAATACAGCTGCTCTTTTGTCCACATAACACGCAGGAATGCTCTTATCATTCTTCATCAACAATTCACATTCCACCTGCGTCAATGTAAAACATATTCTCTCTCTCTCTCTCTCTCTCTTCCTCACACACACACACACACACACACACACACACACACACACACACACACACACACACACACACACACACACACACACACACACACACACGAGGCCAGGTGGTGTGGCTAGTGCCCGATCTTGCTCTCTGCTCTCCTGAGTGCAATTGGTAACCTGAGCTGCCTGTTTAAATGACTCAGTTATCCCAAAAGCTTCCTCCGAAAGACATTATGAAAGAGTGCCTTAAACACACTTTCTCAAAGCCCCTGATATTCACTCAAGTGTGTGATGATTGTCAAAATTCAGAGTTATACTCCCAAACTATGCTAATTCATAGGTTCTTATGTGCATTTTGGATATTTATTCAATCAGATTTGCCCCTGAGCCATTTCTTATATGCTAAAAAAATACACAAACTTGTACACTTGTACACAGGGTAGGTTGCTGCAGCACATCTTAGTATCTTAAATCGATCTGCGGCTTGATGTAAATGCTTAGGTTTTGTTTGGTTTGTGCCAAACTAGGGACAGTGATGCAATATGCAAACATGCTTCATGGTGAGTTACTTACATTATTGGAGAAAACAGAAACTGTTTTGTGTTATAACTTCCTTTGCTGCAGACTTTCTGTTCTCACTTTAGAGCTTTCACGTGTACACAAGGTTATGTAGCACAATCTAAAATCATAGAATGACATATTTAAAGTCACGGTAACGTCTTTGAGGTTGCATGTCACTGGACAAACGTGTCTTGGAGCAGCTGTAACCTGCAGGTGTTCAGTGTCCCTCACCACATTGGATCTGGGGTTTTGTTTTTTAAACTATGAAATACTGCATTTTTCTTAGTGGAAGATGCACTCTTGGAGTACTTTTTTTGTTTTGTTTTTTTTATCTAATTTTGGTAAAAATCATGATGTAGCTTTTTCTAAAGTTAAGCAACCTCAGGCTTGTGCATGTGAAATGAAAAGAGCAGGGCTCCAGGTCATGATGCCTGTTGGACACCTTCCAGGGGAGTTAAAAACAAACAAAAACACACATGTATATATTCTGTTGAACGGAAGCCTGGAACCAGACCCTGGACATTCTGGCCCAGTTGGTTTTGGGGTACCTCTGGACTCCTAAAAGACGTCGGATGGTGTTAGAGGCACCAGAAGATCTCTTTTGTCCTCTAAGTTATGACATGCACTAATCTGTGTCTCTTTTGACTAGCCCTCCTTTCATAGCAGGGACACTGGAACTCTGACAAAGTATTAACTAATGTTCTTGACTAAGCAACAAAGTCCCCGGGGACAAAAACATCATATTCTGCATTAAACTATGCACATTTTACATATCTATTCCTGATCAGAGCACAGTTATTTTTGTTGACTGCATCTTTTGCATTAAATCTGATTGGTCAGATACATGCCATTTAACAACATAAGACAATAATTATAAAATGTTCACAAGCAACAAACTAGGCTGTAATAAGCTTACAGAGAGGGACCAGAAATAAAGTTAGAGCAGCATTCACCATTCTTATGCCCACTGCCTCTGTGCAGAATCACAGCCAGCGTGAAAAGTTCATAGCAGTTTCAACGGAGGCTGCTCTTCCACGAAATCCAACTGCATACCTTTGCTCTCCCACAGTGCATCACTGCTGCACCGTTTGACCTCAGTCAAACCGACTGTTCAGCATCTTCCCAATGAACAGGTGCCATTGCAGCGACAGGTGAATGTTATTCATTGCATTTGTCACTGCTTTTCATGGAAACACTTTCCTCACTTTGTGTTTTGCCATTTCCTTTTACTTTAAAATGGACATCAAACCTAAAGTATGACAATAAGCAAAGTAGAATACAATTGACTTGATTGTGAATTTTCCCATTTAATCATTTATGAAACTTAAGTAGAATATATTGATAGCTGAACACAATAGGCTGCTTGAACATTGGAAATTAAAAATAAGCGACTGAGTTAAAGTACTTAAAAACAACATTATCGGTTTCCTAAAGTGTGGAAGCTTTCGCTTCATAAAATATTCATGTAACGTAAAAGGCGTTGAGTGTACATGTTGTGTTGTGAAGCCCTCTATGGGCCGGTGGGGGTACTGCAGCAGACGCCTCCCCCCTCCTGCAGCCGGAGTCGCATTCCTCTCCTCTAGACTCTCCATTCACACGCAGGGAGCCGTCGGAGAGAGAGCACCGCCGCTGCGTGACCAGCGTGGAAATGTGCCCAAGTTTTGGAATTTAAAACCATGGCGGGGATATCTTGCCGGAGAATCACTTAAATGTGTAAGTACCGAGAAAAACTCCGGCGCCGGTCTCTTCTCCCGTGGAAGGTAGAGGTTTTGGTGGAAATATTGAGGTTATTATGTTTTCCCTTCCTCTCTAATCCTCCGCGTGGTGAGTTTAGCCGTGTTTCCCCCCCACCACACGGCTCTCGACGGCTGGTTTTCCTCCCCATGAGTTTGGTGGGGCTTCAGGGTCGAGTCCAAACTGACGCGGACGAGGAGGACGCGTTATTTAGGTCTACTAACGAAGTGGAGGCTGTTGTTTCTGCTGAAAGTGCGCCCGGTGTGCCCACCAGTCTGACAGATCCAAAAAACAAACTAACTCTCAGACCGCAGAACTGGGCTTAAATAAGCTACCATAATTAATTTTAACTTTTTTTTTTTAATTAATTACTTCGCGCAACGCACCTGGTGCCGGGAGCCAGGAGCGCTCGACTTGATTTTTTTTACGCAGCCGCCGGTTTGGTGCAGTGTGAGTTTTTTTTGGTTGAATGTTGGCTGCTATAAAAGGGACTTTTTTTTCTTCTTAAGTCCACATGCAAAAGAAACCTCTAGGATTGTCGTTTGGACCTCGAAACAGCCTTTTCTGGCCGCATAAAGCGGCTGCAGTGCGTTGCAGAAAGGAATTCCGCCACCAACATACATAATTACAGGTATTCACGGAGCTGACACTCAGCTGTCGCCTGGATAAACAGCCCGGCGAGACTGGAGAGAAGGGTGGATGGCTGAGGTTAAACCCTCTCTCCCATTCCCCCCTTTTTAAACATGCATTTTTTTTAAACCAGATTTTGATATATCCTGCTCCCTGTCTCTTAAACAGACCTAAGGGAGGAGTTTTAACAATTCTCCAAGGGGGACGTGGTGCTTCCACACAAATCGATCCCCCCTATTGGCTTTGAAATAATTAGAAATTGCGTTGGAGTGACGTGAAAAGAGGATTAATCTGCTAACAAACGAGAGGCAGTTTTGAGCTTTATTATTCGAGAGCAATTAAATTCCCCTTTTGAGCAGGGATCGAGTGGCGAGAGCCGTCTGTGGGTGTGTGGAGTGCGCATCGGCTGTCAGCTATTGAAAACGCTCTCATGGCTCTATCGGATTCTCCTCAGTTATCATTCGTTTATTTATCCTCAATATCAAATCCCTGTTAACCAAATTAGTCTACTACCCCGACTTCGTACGCTACATGGCCTAATTTAATTTTAGGGCTAAATTTAGGCACACATTTGCGATCTACATTAAAATAGCAAGCGCTTAAACGTAAATCCAACCCTTTTTTGGGGGGGGGGGGGGGGGGGGGGGGGGGGGGGGGGGGGGGGGGGGGGAATTACATGGGGAGTATAGTCTGATGAGCAAAATCCCAGATTTTGATGTAGAGCTCTTGTGGCGCACCTGAATATAAACCGAGTTGCGCTTCTTTTCTTTGCTGTGACCTCCCTGAACGCATCAACAGTTCATGGGCGTTATGTGGCCGCCTGCTGATTCCTTATCATAGGTGACATGAGATAATTTGACGTGGAGCTGGGTAAATATCAGCCTCTTAGTGACAGCTAAATGAAATGCCCAGCATTCAAATGTAAATGATGTGGAATTTGAACCGTGACATAAGTGTTTGTTTAAGGTGGTGGCCAATGGAGGCAGTGACAGTTCACTAACCACACAACTGAAGTGAAGACGGCGTCTTTCACCAAACAAACAGCTTTTATTAGTGTGTGTGTGTGTGTGTGTGTGTGTGTGTGTGTGTGTGTGTGGTAGCCAGGAGATGCAGTCATGTAAAAAGATGTCAACAACCTGCATTAGTGCACCGTATTTGCTATTTCGCTGGCACAATTCTTGAAATGATAAAACGTTTGATATTGTTCTTGTGGGGAAAAAAAAACATAATTGAGTTATTATCAGGTGGTAATGGGATCTTAATGATACCTGCACATGTTCAGGCATGTCCAAGGATCCTCGCTATTCCATCCTATTCTAGAGGAGTTTAGAAGTCAGAGCTTGTTTGTAAGAGATAAGGTCTCCCTAAAGGATTGCTCCCATGTGGTTTTGTAAAGTTCCCACCATAAAGCCCAGGCTTTTCAAAAAATAATTTTTGTTTTGCAAAGATGTCACCTTGTAAGGCATTTTACATAAAAAGCTTGCAACCCAGCCAGAAAATTACGAGCAATTTGCCTCAATCATCCCTAATTATGATACAAATCCTGCCCCACAATGTACCAGCGGTGCCATGAATTTTTCAAAGTGCTGGGTCTGGGCTGCCTGCCGCTGCGAAGGGTAAATCAGTGATGTCCAAACTCTGGAATTTGAGCTGACATGTGCACTTTGCACTCTGGCCCGGTCTTTGTGTGGGTCTCCCCATGTCACATTCCTCTGGACCTTTCAGTCATCAGCACATTTAGGGTCTGATTACATTGTAGTGGGATGACAAAGCTGCAGGAATTGTGTTGAAGCATGGTCGGAATAGCACTTGGCACCATGTAGGACTAGTCATACATGTTTTATTGTAGTGCATGTATTGATGAGGGATTTTAGAAAAAAAACCCAACAAAAACCTACCTCACTGAGTCAAGTAAATAGTTTAATGCATAACTAGTTTGCAGTATACAGTGTTTACATTAACAGGCTGTAGTATCTTTCTGTGTTGGACTGTAAAATCCAGCTGGTTTTCCAGTGTTCTCCCTGTTTGACATTTAAAAACGGTGTGACGCTGTCAACCCTCAGCGTTTCCTGTTCTCACCTTTCCTGTCTGCCTCCTCTCCTCCTCTGCTGCTCTTCCTGCCTCTAGAGTCGTGCTGCCACTCAGGCTCCTTTCCTAGTTTTCCTCCCTCTCCGTCCACTCACTCACTCCTCTGCCCACTGCTCTTCGAGTCTACTTCTTCTCTTGCCATTTCTCATTCCACCATCTACCTGTTCTCCCATCTGTTTGGATGCATGGTGGTTCCTTCCCGCGCTGGGGCTGAACTCGTACACATGTAAGGCTGAGCTGTCTCTTCCATTGTGGTCATCCTTTTTTTTCCGCTCTGGTCTCCTCAGCTGCCTTCATGTTCCCCCTCTTCAGTTTATGTCCAGTTCTGCATGCTTCTGCTGGGATGATGAGTCTTCCTAGTTTTCCAGTGTCTCCCCAGTGCTGCTTCTTGGCTTAGCACTCATTGAAGAGGCATTTATCACACTGAAAGAGGATCGCCTCTCAGACCAAAACAGTGGTTGTGTCAGACAGTCGATACTCCACAGACCTAACTGTTTTCCCCATGTGTGAGAGCTTTCTTGGCTCCCTGGTGCTGTAATGCAATATCTGTTTTCATATCGTAGCGGGGGAAGATCACTTGTTTTTATTACATAGGTTTTCATTTGTGTCAGTCTTCCTAAAGAGGTTAGCTGGAGTGGCATGTTGCCGGCGCTCTACCTCAGGTGCGTGCCATCCGCTCTGCCTGCACCTAGCTTTTTCTCATTTTGTAATTCCTCTGTGTACTTTTCCTCCATTCGGACCTGTCCTCTCCTTCGTGCTCGTGACAGACCGTCTCCTGCTTCTCCATCTCTTTCTGAGCCATGCCCCATCCTATTTGCCTTGGTCTCTCTGGGGTTTCTGTGCGCCCCGAGGCAAAAAACTGCATGGCAGCAGCAATGTTCAAACACACTAAAGAGACCAGCGCCCGGGTCTTCCTGAAGACCGTGTTCTGCTCGTGCAGCCACACTCACACTTTTGTCCATCTCTCATGGGCCCATAATACCCATCTAGTCAACAAGCTCTAATATGGAATAAACTCGCTTGCCAATATCTGCTGGGCATGACGTGACTGACTGCTCAAATTGGAATGACCTCCATTTGGCCCAAATAAGAAGCTGGGATTTGAGAGTCTGTGGGTGTTGTTGACCTCCACCGTGCAAGTGCATTACCAATCATATGAAGAGGTATGTTTGCAGGTAAGCCAACAGCCTAAATCCTCATCGGTGCCAGTTAGAAGCAAATTTAATGTTGGACTAAACTATCTGCAAGCTCCATCATGTTTGTAAAAAATAAAGAAGAGGCTGCACATTTTGGGATGAGGGCTTCTTTTTGGTTGTTGGAAATTGTCTGAATTGAAGAGGATGGATGTTGTGTATGTTAATGAGGAGAATTTGAAATGAAAGCTCAATGTGCATTGTTTAGTTACTTGACCTCCTTTTTTTTTAAAAAAAAAACAAAAAAAAAAAAACAGACTCGTCGTTGCATCCGTCTCTTTATTTGTAGCCAAATTAATGTGACCAGAGCAGGAACGTCTGCAGCCGGGAAATGGCTCTTTCTCTCTTCCAGGGAAGCAGCCTTAGTTCTTCTGTCGTGCTCATCCAAGTGAACTGTCTGTTATGTATAATTAATTTTCTCCTCTCTCCCGGTTTATTTTTATCGCCCACTTTTAACAGTTTCTTCAAAGGACCCCTCCCCCTCTTCTGTCCTCCTCGGTGCCTGCTGAAAGTGACAGCTGCTTGGGTACGGGAGATGCTTTTTGAAGCAGGCACTAAAAAGGCCACTCACCCAAGACAAGTTGGAATAGGAAAATCTCTGCCTTTCTGACAGTATCAAAAACAAGCCTGCTAATCTGGCTGCAAATTGAAAATACGCTCTACTGTAGTCTGTTCTGCCTGCTGGGGAAGCAGAATTTACTCGGCCCTGTTTTGTTGAATGAGTTGTCGATGGCTTGGGATGAAATGTAATCCAGGACGACAATGCTGACTTGAGTTCACGCGGCGTTACACTTTTATTTGTTTTCATTAAACACAGCAACACATTTAAAATCTTTCCTTATTAATTCTGAGCTGTACTCATTCAAAGCAAAGAAACATTGTTTTTGTTGAAGGTGATCTTTAGCCTGTTGGCGCTTGGATTAAGTTGCAGTCGGCCTTAAGGTTGGCTGGAAGAAGCACTTCCTCCTTTGACCCGCTGGCCTTCGGTAGAAATCCCGCCGCCGCTGCAGCCAGTGGGCGCATGGCATGCTAATGCTCTTGTCAGCATTCTGTCCATCTCACTTTGAACTCACTTAGACAGGCAGCCGGGGCCTTCAGTTTGTGCAGACATAAAAAAACGCGCTCCTTTTGTGAAGAAGAACCTGGGTCTGCTATCGATCAGGAAGCCACAGTTGCTTCCTGTAACGTGAGACAACAGCTACGCTCATCACACGTGTTGGTCTCTAATTTCATCGTTAAGGTGTGTAGATGATGGGATGGATGGCATTTCTGTGTGTTTTTTTTTTTGTTTTTTTTAACTAGGGCTATTCCTGTGTTGTTTTCAATCTTTTTTTTTAATCCTACTGTTTATAAAACCTTCCAAACTGTACTTTCTGGTGGAGCATTTGGATCTCAAGTCAGTCCTGTCATTCCTCAGTTGCAACTAGTCAGAATTGAACACAAGCGAGCACGAGCAGATAATTTACCTTTTATCTGCACGCATGTGGTTAATATTGACTCTAGCTGCTGTTCATCAGCTATTTTATACTACTTATTCACCTATAAGTAATAAACAAATCTGGGCAAAAATCATCTAAAACCTGCTGCTCTGTTTTTAGACTCTTGAACGTAGTAAAGAGCCAGGACAGATAGTAGACCTATTGTCTTAATCACACATGCTGATGCACATTGTCAAAATGAAATGTTATTTCCAGTTGTTTTTTTTTTTTATAGTATGAAGGAGCACAGTTTGTGCATTGGGACTGTCTCATTCGGTATCTGTCTTCCTTTCATTTGGCAGTGGGAAGAAAATCAGACCGCGGAAGGGGATGGTGTCTGGATGAGTCTGTCAGGAACATTGGCAGAAAGTGTGTTGCTGATGCTGAGATGGTCTAAGTTTAGATGAGGGAGCCTACCGGTTGTTTACTGTGCTCACCAGAGTCTGTCTGCATCTTCAGGCATGTTTGGCTTGTTAATGAGAACCACTGTGAGAGTTGAGGCAGCGTGCTGAGGATGTGCATGCATTTGCATTGAGATAGGCAGTGCACCAACCGTAAACCATCCTTGATGTGCACATGAAACTCTGTATAAAGCCTTGTGCATCTGTGCAGCAATGACTCATCATGTCGGTTACACTTCTGACTGTTGTGTATGAAACGGAATAACCAGCACAGACGCGGAAAAATTCACTGTTGTGCTAAATGTTAATGGTTCAGCGACCTCAATTTCTCAGCCCCTTTTCATCAACAAGATTGAAATTTACATCAGGATAGAAACCTAGTGAGGAGCAAAACGGAAGAATACCGCACTCTTCGTATAATTTGACTTATTTGAACAACCTCAGAGCCACTGCGGCTTCATTTGTTTTCATCTAGTGACGTCAGATCTGCGTTGACCGTGTTGCTACACATTGCGTTAAGTCTTTGAGGCTCTGTTTGGTGGAGTTTGAGAGTCTGGCCGTGACTGATCAGGACAGAATGTACGCAAACCAGTTAGTCAAACTTGATTGTCTCACTTAGTCATCATAAGTGGATGGCTATGTTGGATTTACTTTACATGGATACCAGCTGCAGCACTACGTGTCTTACAACTTACCTGTACTAGTCCCAGAACTGGTAGAAGTTATCACATTAGAGCTTTTATTTATTTAGGGAATCCCTGTCCCGCTTTTATATTCATTCACACACACACACACACACACATACATACATACATTCTTTGTTCCTTCTGTGTTTATTAAGGGAGATCTTAAATAATTCAGATAATCCATGCAGTCCAGCTTTGTAAATAGTAATAGAAGGCAGCTTTCTAAAGAGAGCCACTTACTCAGGGAAAGGATAGCTTTTAAATCATGTAGCTACCTGTCTGGGGCCTTTGCTGTGTCTGGTTGTGGACTATAAAGGAATAAACTCCATGTTAGTGGGAGGGTGTCTCATTCCAGAAAGGTCAGTGGTTTGGTGGCTGCGCTTCTCACGGGAATGCTGTCTGGCAGCGCTATCCCCTCACACAGGGCACTCGCAGTCCAGGCAGTTCTCACAGACTGCTCCTCTCTGCCACGACCTGCCTGTTTTTATCAGAGCAGGGTCATCCCTCTATACTGTCATAAAGATCTTGAAAACACCTTTTCTGTCCTCATCTTCAAACTGCTGAACGGGACTAACAGAATCTAACCCCATTTTCCTTTGTCCTTCCTTGTTTAGGGTGATTCTCTCACCGTCTTGGTAGATTGTAATTGCGTGCTTTTCTTTTTTTTTGTCTCTAATTCTGTTAGAAATTGCACTTCTTATGATACTGCTCAAGTCTCCTTTTGTTTTTTTGCATTGATTGTGCCCTTCTTTTTATAAATCGTGTTTGATATAAGCATCTGCTGAATACTGTGTTATGGCATGTGAAAATCTGTGCTTGCTTTTTCTACTTCTTTCTGACATATATATTATTAGCAGAATTGGCAGTGAGGCTTCTTAAATCGACTTTCAAACCTGCGTCAGCTACAGAAATACGGGTAGATTTTGCGTAGCTGTAGTTCTGAATCATTTTGGAAGTAATCCCAACTTCTCACATCCACATACGTACCTCACAGTTGCCAATTTTCTGTACTGGGGCCAATTTGGACCTGTCAGATTTTAGGGGCAGCTCAAAAGTTGATGAAAACTGGAACATAATAAAATAAGTCAATCATGTAGTGATTGTGTTCTCAGTAGGAAGGGCCGTTTGTATTTGACGCTGCTCATGGCGGCTTATGTTCTTATGTCAGCAGCTGTTTTTTTTTTTTCTTGCAACGGTTCTGCTCTGCTTATGGTAAAGCTGAATTAATGTGTGCTCCAGTCCTCAAATGCACTGTGGAATATCCTGCACCCACTCTTTCTTTTACCCTTTTCTTTCCAGGGCTTCTGTCATCTCTGTTTAGTTTCTCCTCAAAGGGTTAGCCAGGGGAGTGTGATGAGTGGCTTGCTGACTCTGGCCTCCACTGTATGTTGGCTGTCTGCCACTGCAGAGCATGTTGACCACAGACGTACAGTATGTACAGGGGACTTAGAGTTTATCCAGTAACACTACTCTGATCTGCTGAAAGGCATTGCAAATATGACTAACACAATATTTTCAGTGGTTGTTCTATGCAAATTGTCATTTCGCATACCATTGCAGCACTTTTTGTTTGCACTATCCCTGCAGTTTGGTAGCGTTGTAAAACTTCGGTCGTGTTTTTTGACACTCCTGAAAGGTTTTGTTTTTCTTCCGCTGCCTCAGTGGAAGCATGTGCTTGTGGACCATAAAGCCTTGTTTCCCTCCGTTTCCTCCTCTACATAGCTTGTTAAAGGGGGAAAAAAACCACTTGATGGCATGTTGTGCAGAACACTAGCGACTGCTCCGGCTGATTCTTTTAGCAGACCTGGGTTACCGCCTTGCAGCAACAGAATAAATCCTGGGGCTGCTTGTTGTCTCTCCCTCCTCGACCCCCTATAGAGAAAAGGCACGCTGAGCAGAGGGACTCTGGGAATAAGTGCTTCAGGCCAGACAATAGGGGATCGCCGGGAAGGGGGTGGGGTGTGGGTCGTAACCAGAAATCGAAGAAGAGCAGGAGGAGGGTGGTGAAGTCCCAGAACTGGAAAGAGGAATGGGGCTATGGGGCTGTGTGAGTGTGTGTGTGTGTGTGTGTGTGTGTGTGTGTGTGTGTGTGTGTGTGTGTGTGTGTGTGTGTGTCTGTCTCGGAGGTTAGAGGTTAGACTGATCCCTTTTTAAAGGTGTAATGGGGCCATGGAGGTTTTATTGCCAAGGCTCTCTTGTTGCTTTTTGCCCAGCTTGGGGTAATCCGTTGCCACTGCGTCACGGGGGAGGGGCACTTAGGTGGGTGTGAGTGTGAGCTACACATTGCTGTCCCATGATGACTTCAGTTGTGCTTGGTGACCTCTGACCCCGGGCTCTTCTTCCCTCCCTGTCAGAGGTCGGCAACATGCCAGTTCCCTGGTGAAGTGAGGACGGGTCTGGAAGTGTCTTTGGCCATGCGAGTCTTTCTGGGGGTAGATGAAGGGACTGAGCATGTGATGAAGCAGCCAGCAAACACGAAGGAATGCGTCAGCGAAACCATGCAGTGTTTCAAATGAAATGGGGTGTGTAACTTGTGACTGGTGTGCTGATGCGTGCAAGCTTTCTTTCTCTCCAAGTTCTTTTTTTCCGGAGGCTATCCTCTCCCTGCATTACCGAGAACCAAGGTTTTTTTTGGTTTCCACTGATTGCATGTAAGGAATGTGGTTGTTCTGGTTGATCAGCTCAGCTCTTCGTTAAAGTGTACCCTCATTTAGATCACTAAATCTGCAAGAACGCTCAGTCTACATGCATAAGCCATACTTCGATAGCCACATTGGAGTGCAATTGTCACGTGGGCTGATTGCAAATTGTGGTTCTTTGGTTCTGTTTTTAGGTTGTTCAAGAGGCAGACCTCATCCTGCCCTCTGCAATCACTGCGGCAGTGAAACTTGGCCAGCGCACAGGCACCTTCAAAAGTAGCCCATGTCCCTGTCTGCTTGTACCTGCATCAACATAAAAGCCTTGAGTGTTTAGATTTGTGAAAGGGCGGGATGGGAGGAAACGCAACAAAACGATGCCAGAAATGGCTGAGGGAAAAACAGTATGACAGCCAAGGAGTGAAGGAGGGAACTTGGCAACACAAACTAACAGAACAGCAACAAGGCAACTCGAACCGAAGAATAATAGATAATGTTTTAGAGAAAAGCTCTTGTATGCTAGGCAGGGTGAGAAAAAGCAGAATGTGTAGTGAAAAAGGGACGAACTGATGGAAGCTGACTCAAAATGTAATTAAGGTCTAAATGCAGCATTGAACAGCTGCTGTTGCTTGCGCCATGATACCAGCTTTACAGATTCATTTCTTTTTTTCTTTTTTCTTTTACTTTGAAGCCAAACAGATGTTATGAGGGGGTGGTGACTTTATCGGACGAGAGGTTTGGTTTCAGGGAAGAGGAGGAAATTAAACTCTCCACTCTTCCACTGTCGATTTCAGCAAATCAGTGTTGACATCTGCTGGTCACAGCGAACGAGACCGTAACACTGATGTCTTGTTGGCTGCACGGCTCTTCACTATACCAGACTCATTATTCAGAGAAACCCAAATCTGTTGACGTGCTCTTGAGCAAGTTACTGACTCAACACATGGTCAACACTTAGACAGCCAGGGTTTTTTAAATCCACGACTGGGATCCTTCATTCAGGGTGTAGCCTACCGTGTATTTAGTTTAACGTTTGTGTTCATTATCACAATGTCACATAATCAAGCTAAAACACCCAACACAGTCCAGGGCACCAAAAGTTTCAGACAATATTCAGATGTGAGGCAACAGAAGATCTCCTTTTGAAGGCCATCGAAGCGTTTGTTATCATGCAGCTAACCCCTATCACTGCTTCAGATATGGAGCTTTGAGCGGCGCGTTCGCTTGTCAGAGCTCAGGTATGTCAGCAATGTTCCCTGGACTTGTGTGTTATACCCCGAGCTGCCATTCACGCCCTCTTTGGAATTCCAGGCTCCTCTTCTCGTTCTGATCCAGATGTCCATCATCATCAACACTTTCCATTTGCTTGGGCTCGATGATTACTCTTATGTGTATGGCTTTCTCTTCCCCTCTCTCCCTTTCTTCTCGCCCATCACTCTCTTATGTAGGACGTGGTGAAAATGGCTGTTTAATCATGCAGAGAGGTCGACCAATCAAAGGGCGCAGGCCTTGGGATTTAAAGGCCTATTCAGAGCACAGCTGGATGGAGAGGGGAAAGGCAAGAGAAAAGACGAGTTGGTGTTTGACTGCTTTATGGCACAGGTCACCTCTCATCACATGCCTCACCACCATAGTTGTCCCTGACGCGTTTGTGTGTATGCAGGAGAGGTGTCGATGGAGTAGGCAGTAAAGGAGGACAGATGGCAGTATTATATTGCTTTTGTTCTAAGAAGCTTTACTGGAAATGTGCACTTCTATCTTGTTTTAAATTAAAAATTGTGCTAATAAAATGAATTTTCTCAAAATATGGCAGGTCAGAGGATCATCTTTGTGCCATTGGAGAGATTTCTTACACGCCTAATGATTAGGGATGCATGTTATCTATTGGACAGATGAATTATTGGTGGATTATGGGAGGCCTTGATAAATAAATGAAACCTGATATATTGTTAAGATAAATACATGATAATGAAATTGCTTGGTGGCAGGGAACCCCTATAGAGCAGTCTGTGTCATGCTGTTTATGCCCCAGCGGCAGGACCCACGTATGGTACCAACAGCACCAACACCAGAGCCAACACGCCAGGTGGTTACTTCAAAATAATGTTTAGTGATAATTCTGTAAACGCGTTGTTGGGGATGCACTTAAAAAAACTTTTGACATCAGTGCCTTTTTATTAAACAGTACTCAACATTTGAAGTGGATCAAAACATTTAATCAACACGAGTTCTTAACATGACTTGTTCTTGTTTTACAACTTACATAAAATGTTTTAATCCACTTTGTGTTGACTAATGTACTTTCCAACAACATTTGACTTCCACCATACAAAAACCTGCCATCCTCATACTAAAAACGTTCATGGATGTATTCATTTATCCATAAAATACTTGAATATGAGTTTTAGTTGCAGAAAAACTGTCATGATTCTGTTTGTGTGTGTGTGTGTGTGTGTGTGATAACAGGATTCAGTCCTGACGGTGGTATTGTATTGCTTTGAGTCAGTAGTTAAATAAATTAAATGTTTTGAATGTTTGAAAGGGATGCGTTTCATTCTTGTCTGTATTTTCTGTCCATCTCAGTTGCTTCCTCTTCCTCCTTTCCAGTTTCTTTACTAATCTGTCTAAAAAGCTGTAAAGTTAGATAACTGTTTGGGAACCTCACTTTAGCTTCCTAGTGTGACTGATCATACAATGTTGATATTTGGCTGCTTCCACTCCATTAAAATCAAAACCCCGCCTAGTTTGTGTTAAATTGGTGATCTTTAAGACACGGTGCACTCTGATTCTGTTTAGGTAGTTTATTACAACTTTCGTTTAATGCTGTCATGAAAAGAAACATATATTTTGTCCAGGATAGAAATATTGTCATTTATTGTTGGAAGAAGAAAAATGTTTAACTTATTTTGCCACAAACGTCACAACTTTAGTAGCACACAAATGTTATAAGAGTCTTGACTGAAATCCAAAGTGTTCACAGAAGCAGAAAACTCACATTGGAAAACTGTAACCAGCAAGCCTTTAAGTGATTTAACACTGACAAATGTTCTTTTTTCTGTCTACTGGACAAATGCATGGTGATTTAGGGCTGTCTTTACTCCTAAATTCACAAAGGTCAAAGGGAGTTTAAGAAGCCTCCTCTTCAGAAATATGCTCGCCTGTGTACCAGCTGCTGTATTCTGAGGTTTTATTCCTTGTGCGCTCCCTGTCCCTGCCTATGTTTTTGATTCAGCCAATGAGTTAGTTGTTGTGGAGTGCCACTCCAGCAGAAAGCTGGCCTCTTCCTCCCGCTCTCCCTCTCTTTGCTTCTCTATGACCTTGCGTCGGCGTGTGCTGATCAGCGCTGAGTGGGTACACTCATAAGTGGTGTGTGTGTGTGAGGGCTAGAGAAACTGTGGGAGCTCCATTTGTTGTGTAAATGCAAGCCGCTAATTGACTGCCGGGCACGCAGCCTCTCCTTCAGCGGCTGAACCCTGCCCTCCAATGGGTCCCGGGGATCCTGCCAGGGGAATGTTTGCCCCCTCATACACACATCCACACACGCCTCTCTTCCTCTCGCCTCCTCTGCTGGAGCACGACTGGCACCGGGCCAAAGTGAGGATGGCCACAGTGCAGGCCTCCCTCTGTTCTCGCACTGTCTCTCTGATGAAGCCTAATGATGAAAAACAAGTCAGCGTTTACGCGTAGTCACACGCTGTGCGTTTTTAATGCTCTTGTTTGATAGAGTTCATCATATCAAGGATTCTCTCCTTTCATAGAAAGTATTTGTCTAGAAATCTAAATGTGTCGCTGGCAAATTGTAATTTTTTTCTTTTGCAGGTATGTCTGGCGACCATCTGTTGGCCATCTCATTAAATATTCCCAAAAGTCTTGGGCAGCCAATTAAAGCGGTCTATCCTTGTAGAGAGAGTCTCTGGGCAGTCTTAAAACTATGACGACAGAGCAGCGACGTTGTTGTTCTGACGTAAACGCTGTAGAAGGCTGCAGGTGAGGATTGACAGTCGTTTGATTCACAACCGTCACGTTGCCGTATGATGGTCGGCCCCGGCGGTGAGCCCACATGAGACATGTCACCCAACTGTGGCTGGCTACAGGCCAACAGCTTGCACACACGCACCCACACACAGACGGACACGTTGCTCCACTGGACGAGCAGTATTTCTGCTTCTGGAAGATGTGTGGTTTTTTTTTTTTTGTTACTTGAAATAAATAAATAATAATAGAGATGGTGTGGTAGCCACAGTGATTGGTTATTTGTCTAAGGCATCTCCTAATGATGTCCTTGAGTACAGTGAAGCTCTCCAATCTCCTCCTGTCTAACATGAACTCGTGGGGTTGTGTGGGTAGTTGTCCATATGACAGCTACCATCGGAAAGAGGCTGAACCTCCAACATGGGTTAGATGAGTGTCATGCGTTTTCTTTCCTCATGTAGAGTTAAAAACATGAACACTACTGTCTTCTTTATTTATCGATATAATCTATAACATTTCTGTGTGGGAAAACATTGATTCCAGCTCAGTACTTCTTGTATGTGCTCTAGGTTTCCCTTTTTGAAATGTATTTATTTATTTGCTTTAACATGACGTAGGCCATCACCTTAGACTAAAACTAATAATGCAGTATTTTTAGGCTGGATCCCAATAGACAATATAAATCTCTTTTACATGGGTCATGTTACGCTCGGAATAAAAACTGTAAGTAGTCTTAATTATTCACACAACAATAAACTTTTCCTGATAATCACATGTTTCTTTTCAAGTAATCTCAAAATCAAAAAAACACCAAAAGAAAAGAAGCAAAAAAAAAAAAAAAAAAGATAACCAGGACACCATTAAGGACAGAAAATGTACATAAGACGGTTCTGCCCACGACTCTCCCTTCACCAGTCCCTCATCAGGCCCCTGTACCATTGCCCACCACCCCAAGGAGTGTCGTTCAGTCCGAGTCTTAATTGGGTTTTTAGTTAAGGTGAGAGACCAGAGGCTGTCACATGTCAAAGTCCCTCAGCTTGTCTTTTGGGATGAAGTGAATTCCCTCCCAGTGAAGAGTGTCGGTCAACTGACTCATCCAGAGCCCGGAGGAGGGCACCTCTTTTTTTCGGAGAAGGATTATATTTTGTTGTTACTAGATTTTTGTTTTTCTGAGCACATTTCTTGTGTAACTGCCAGACCAGAGACTGGGGCGCAGACTGCCAAGGCCGGTTCTAGTCCAAGTGAACGCAGACTTCAGGGACTCTTTTGACTCCACGCCACATTTTCTGGGTTTGTTAGTCCGTGAGAACTTAAACTTAGTACAATTTTAATTTGAATAACACTTTTTAAATGTATTTCACAAGTGTTTGTAGCTGCATTAATAGAAATGTTTTTTTCTTATTCCTATTGTCTGGTAAACATACTGAGGGGAAGGTAGGCTTGTAGTTGACCTTGAGCGGCGGTTCTAATTGTGTTTTGTGTAGCAGGGAGTCTGTTATTAAGGAACCGTTGTTAAGGAAATGCTATCAGAACTACAGTAGTTGGTAATATCAACACAGCAAACGGTACAAGAGCCGTTCTTGCTCAGCTTTTCCCATCTGAGTCCATTGTTTTGTCGAGGTAAACATTTAGGAACACAGTGAAAGGAAGAGACAAACAATAAACTGACACACTCCTGTTTCACTGTGTTTAGACTGTTAACACAAAGAAGTGTGTGTACTTGTGTGTGTGTGTGTGTGTGTGCGCGTGGGTGTGTGTGCGCGTGGGTGTGTGTGCGCGTGCACGTGTCTTTGCACAAGTCCAGTAAACTTGAGTCGTGGGAGAAAGAGAGATTTGCAGTAAGCTGTTGTGAAAGGATCCAACTGTCAGCTAATACACTTAACGTTCCTGGTTGTTCAGAAATATTGGAGATGCTACACAACTAAAAATCTCAGTCTTTGGGCACATAAAAAAAGGCAAAGGGAAAAACAAAAGTCTTTATCCTTAAAACACCTTTCATTGTAGCTTAATGGCAAGTTAGGGCTGAAGTTAGACGAGAATTGTGTTATTATCAACAGGTGAGGTCAGCTGTGGCAGTATTGACAGTATTCTAGGCGATTTTAAAATTATGGTTTTGGGGCAAAGCAGTATTCATAAAAAGATGAAAGGCTTTGTGGAGCAAAATTGTCCACTTTGTCAAACAGTGCTGGGAAAAAAATGACTGACATTGAAACAATTGCTCAGCTTTTCAATGCAAGATTAAAGAGTACTGCATTGTCCTCCTTCTGCAGCACATAATATAATTAAATTATTAAAAGAATTGAGGAATTTCAGTGCATTAAGAGAAAATGCACAATCCCAAAATAGGCATCTCCAATCCCTCAGATGGCTTGAAGGAAGAAATGGACAATACGTGCTCCTGACCAAAGATCTGCCAGCAACAAGTCCAAATGTAGGCTCCTGCTTCTGAGACGGGAAAACTAATGCAGAAAAGCACATAGAAATATTAAAGGCCACATACAGTCTGCTTTTCAGGGAACATCTATCCATTTCTATCAAGATCAATAAAATAAATAAAACTTCGATAAGCTTTTGTGATGATGATCTGCATATCATCAGTAACCTCAGCTGAACGTGATCAGTGAACCTTTTTAATGTGAGATTCGCACATCATCTTTGATCTCCTCCTGACAGACATGAGAATGGTTTTTGACGTTCAAAAAAAGCTTCTACGTAAATGTAAGGTACTATTATTGTTTTAGGCCTCTACATTTCAGGTGTTGTAAAGGAGACTCTGAGACAAATGCAGGGTTTTCACATCGAACTACTAACAACTAAAGGCCTAGACTAAGCATCTGATATTGTCACAAGGTCATTTTTATGTATGCTTATATGGTCACCTTTTATTTTAAAATAAAAAAAACTCCCTTCGTGAAAAGTAGTTTCTACACAGTAGAAATGTGTACATATTTAATTTTTTTGCTTGATAGTCAGTCTAAAGATGAACCAGAATCAGTTACTTGATTCATAATGAACATCCGTCACTAATAATCAGCATTTAATGTGTGTGCGTGTGGGCAGTAAAAATAGCTCTGAATTTGGCAAGTTTTTTTCGCTCCCGTTTGTGTTTAGACTCAACCAAATGATGAAATGAGCCAGCAGAGCGACTAATTCCCAAAGTTGCCCAGCAAGTTTGATTCGCTACAGTTTTTACCAGTAAAACAAGAGTATCGAGTTTCTTCAAGACGCAACGAATACAAAGACGGGAAGGTGATTTCACAGCCAAGAAGGCGTTTGCCATTACAAACAAAGCTATTTACTATTTTGATTACTGCTGTAATCTCCTCTTCTGCTCTGGAAACCCATTCACTGCCAGTAAAGTTTATTGAATCATGTGGACTGTGTCTGTAAGAGGAGGGAAGGAAAAAATTGACAGGGTGGCTGGTAACTGGAACGAGTAAAGGAAAAGTGGAAGTAAAACTGAAACGCACACTAACTTAGTAAGAGAGGCAGGGAAAGAGCAAATTGCTCTTCTTCCTCACTTCCAGCTATGCCATTAGGATTGTAGCCAGACAGGCTGTGTTGAGTCTGAGTCAGCAAGAGTATAACTGGGACCTTATCCTACAGCCTCGGGCCGCTACTAACATACATACACACAGTCTCGCACAGGCAGTGTCAGACTTGTCGCCCTATTCTTCTCAGCCCTGCAGCTCCAGCCCTAACTATAGCTGTTCAGCCAACCACTCTTAATTAGTAGCTGCTGCTGCTGCCTGCCCTGCCTCGGCGCCACTGTGGTGAAGCCCCAACCCCAGATCTTTGTGTGTGCAGCGGGTATGCGTGTATGTTTTTCTGTACATAAGCTCCAGTGTTGCCCCATTATGCTGTGTTTGTATGCCGTCTTTGTGGTATTACAGGTGGAACAGAAGAAGTGGGTAAATACTACAGATGGCTTTGTTTACACAGCAGATGTGTGGTGATGAGCATCATATTCTTGCACCACTTACTTGTTTCTTCCCTTTTAAAGCTTCCCATTTGTCTGAGGCTGGTGCTTGAGAAAGATATTGTTTTAAAGCTGCCATCGCAAAAGGAAACGGAGGCTTTTTTGCAGCTGATTCTCTAAGATCACATTAAGTAAATTCAGGAGAGTAGATTTGCTTTGGGAGTCTCGCAGTGTCACTGTTCTTGCTTGGCTTCCGCCTGGCAAAAGAGCCAAGTGTGCACATAGTTGTGCGAACTTACTCGAATACTTGACTACATTCTGCTGGAATGAGTGCAGGAGACAAAAACTGCACAGCACTGTCAAAGGCTCTCTGTCCATGGCTTACTGCCAATTTTCTCCACATATATGTTCTTTCGTTGCATCCTGTCCCTTTATTTTCATGTTGAGAAGCAGCAGTGAAGGTCCTGTCCATGCTGTGAAAAAGCCTGACATGTCTTACAAAGGACACACTCCAGTATAGACACATAGCTGGAATACCTTCACCCGCCAGACACCACAGCCACTGGCCTGCTAATCAGGACCATATTAAAGAGAGAGCGAGCGATATTCGGTCAGCAACAGGAAGCACAGCTGGATAGCAGACGGTGGATGTAGAACCACATGCAGGCTCTTCATGCATACACTTTTATATCTGTGCCTGAAGAAACACGGGCAACACAGTGACCCAAATTAGCAGCATTACAGCCTTTTCTGGCTCTCTGGCTGGATCTGGGCCACTCTCGGTTGTCAGGCTTGCTGCATGAAGCACCTCAAGCATCATCTGCCACAATACTCTACACGCTGATGGATGGCTTTCAAATCCGTTGTGAAGTGTGATTTGATTGTGTGCTCAGTTGGGAGCTGATAAAATAAACGCTCATAACACAGCGGCTGAGACTTTCTAGGATTTCTCTTATTTGACATGAAAACAGCTTTAAGAGGGTTTCTGTGATGGCCAAAGCAGTCACGGTCACTCTCCATAATCTGTCCATCTCTTTTACATCAAGTCTCTAGCTTTTTTCCTCCTCCTCCAGGGAATCAGCTTAAAGACGAGCATCATGATCTAGTTTGCTAGTTAATCTCCACATGTGGCCCTAGAATCTCCCCGCTTTAGTGGCAGATAGATGTGGCTCGATCAAAATCAGGACCGAGCCTTATACAGACCCAACTGTTTTAGCTGCCAGCTCTTACAGCCCAAATCACAGTTTTTGTTCCTTTTGTTCCTATTTTGTTTTTACAGGAATAAAAAAAAAAAAAAAAACTTCTACAATGGAAAAAAAAAAAAGTGTATTTCAGCTCTATGTTGCACTACATAGGCATTGGGCGCATGGTCAGGATGGAGAAATCTATTTTTTTTCAGGTTATATTTCCTCCCAAAAGCAAGTTCTCTGCCGTGTGAGTAATATTTTAATTAGTATTTTAGGACACTAATGAAGCCTATTGGGTGGGCAGAAATGGCTTGAGTCTGCCGGCGCTTTGTTTTTTCTACAATTATTCATTAGGCTTTAGTAATTGATGACTTGTGCTTCATAAACACAACCAGGAGGAATCTCCTTTTGAAAGGCCACAGCGTACAGAAAGACACCTCCTCAACCCACACGCACACATTCACAGTTCATTTTTTACATCTTAGTAAAGCACCAAAAGCTTTCTCGAAGACAATTGACTTTCAGACCTGCTGTTTGACTAAGTAAGTTTTTAGGCTAATTACTGTAATTCAAACGAGGCTTGCAGCTTGAGACATTAAATATTCTTAAAAGAGAAACGTGGACCATCGAAGGATTTCTTTTGCTGTTCGGCGGGAAAAGATCTTGATCACCAACCTGGTGGCAAGTTCTTGTCGTTCCGTAAGTGTTAACCTTTTCCTGCTTTAAAATCACATGAGTATTAACAAGCTCGAGCAGATCATGCAATCCCTCGCCACGTCAAGGTTCAACCACGTAGGAGAGAGTACGCTGCAGTGCTGTGACCGGGACCAGCTTAGTGCTGAATCCCATTATCACTGTTTGTCAACTAATCGGTCAAGAACCACGTGTACGTTAGTTTGTAGTTTAATTCCAGAGCTCTTTGGGAGTGATTTTTTTTTTTTTTTTTTTTTTTTCTTTTTCTTTTCTTCCCTCTCCAGTGCAGTTGGTTAAGAAGATAAGATGATATGTATAAAGCCCCTTCAGACAGTGGTTTGTCAGAAAACCTTGATCTTAATTATTGAGCCGACTGGCTTGCTGTCATGGCTGGCAACACGTAGAAAACTGGCACAAATGCACCATGAAATGAGAGTAAAGCAGGTGCAAGTATGTGTTTTTATTTTGTTACATCATAAAAAAAGTATGCAGTTGTTTCAGTGGGCAGGCTGACGTCTGGCTTGCAGTCAACGGATAGCTGTCATCGCTTAAGCTTCTGAGCGTTTAGCATTTTTTGGAGATGCGATATCCGAGTTTGATTAAAAACCTCACTGAGCATAACTGTTCTTTATTGTGAAGATAATGTGACTTGCTGTGCTGTTGCGTGTACCAACATGCTGCTGTGACTGGTTTGGCTTGGATGGGTCCCGTGCGAAGCCTGGCTACGCAGCCGGAAGCGGCTGCCTCCCAGTGGAATGCTGCTACCTAGGAATAACAGTCATCGTGGCAGCTTGTCAGTTGTCACCTCTGGGAACAGCCTGGTCAGCTGGGTGCGTTGGTAAAGCCAACTTCACCGTGGACCAGTCCAGGGTGACTGACTGGACTGGTTACCAACGGTGCCTGGCAGCGTTTACTGCAGGTCCCAGCAGAACTCAGTTGGAGCTCTGGCAGTACTCGTTGCAGGAGTTGTTTCAGTGGCGCCATCTGAAATGAGGATGGATGGATGGATGGATGGATGGATGGATGGATGGATGGACTCTGTCAGAATGAAGTTGCAGAATGCAGTGTTGATTTAAACGAAGATAACATAACTAACTTCTGGTAACTTGGTAAGCTGCCAGCCTGACTCATTCTGCCCATTTGCTCACTTTTGGATTAACTGGAGTTGGGCGCGGTTAGACCTTCCCGGTATGGCACTATCCAGAACTCTGAAGTTGGGCTTAATGCTGACCTATTAAAGAACCTATGGGTTCCAGGGAATGCAGTATGTGGAGTGATGCTATTAAGAAATGTCCCTCTAAAGATGCACTAAAGTTACGCACCAAGTGTGTTTTAAAGTCGCAGCAATTTATAGCTGGCAAGAAGTTGGACACAGAAACAAGGGAAATGAGAATCTGGTCAAATTTTAAAATAAAACACCATGAGTGGTGAGAAATGTGCCTTTGAGGGCAGATACTGCAGGATTCTCAGAGATTTGGTAATATCATGAATGGAGCCGAGTAGGAACCGCTGGGAAGTGATCCGCTGGTGAAATACTCCTGGTAGGACTTGAGGTTGTTTTGAGGATGGAGCAAAACCATGGCGCAGTCGGACTGCAGTGCTTCCACTCTTGGTTGGACCCAGGGTTTAGGGCTCAGTGTATCTATCACGTCTTTCCTTTACCACTATAAATCACAGAAACGTTTTCTATCCCATATCTGTGCTCCATCGTGTTTGCCCCTAGGAAGGCATACCACCATTTCTTGCACCATTACCAGTGCCATTTACCTCCCTTTGAAGCAGAGCAGCTCTGCTTGCATAGATTCACAAACAATGTGTGATAATGGAGAATCAGATAATGCTTCTGACATATTTTCAATCTGCTGTGAAAGGGGTGGTGAGTGGCTGACATAAGCAGAGGGATTTGGGAGTTATGAGTAGCAGGCACACCTTGGGGGAACCATTGAACATAGCGGGGCTTTTGCACGGGCAGTGTTTTTGTGATTTATTTACATGTAACTGTGAGGTGCCTGGATGAGAATGTGGAGGAAGCGAGGTGCTAATTCAGCAGGCTGGGTTGGCATATAAACAAAGGAGGGAATGTCTCAGGACGTTTTTAAAGTATAAGGGAGTCATATCTTCCAAAGATTGCGTCTGTCGTGCAAAGAAATGTTCCGACCTTGGAGTGAAATGGTCTTGTTTTTCTCTGAAGTATAAACTGTGCTTGTACTTTCTGAGCAGAAGTTTGTATTCCATGTGAATTCACACCTAAAATATTGTCCAGAGTGATCAGTTAGAGGTGCAAAGCCTTCAGTCTTCCCACAAGTCACAGTTGCGCCTCAGATTGTTCGCGTCTAGCTCGGCGTTATGTTGAGCAAGACACTGATAGATTTATTTTTCTCCTGTCTTCTTCCCTCTCCTTGCCTCTTTGTCTCTGGCATTCCTCTCACTCATCACTCTTCCTCTCATCTTCCCCCGCTTGCACCAGTCTGCTTATCGCTCTTCCTCTGTGCTCACATTTCTCTTTCCAACACAGCTCCCACCGTGTGTCTTTTTCTTTCCTCTTACTCCATGTCTTTTCTTATCCTCCTCCACGCTCCCCTTCTCCCCAGAGCTCTACCTCATCCTGGGTCTCCTGCTGCAAATCTACCGACAAGCTCTTTTGACACAGTTTTGCTTCGTCCCCCCTCTGACTTGGGCTTGCAACATTTAGAAATGATAACTATTAATCTAAACTTGGAGCGACACAGACTGTCAGGGATTCAGATAGTATGGACACACGCTCAGTTTACACTAGCAGCAGCTTTGTTCATTGTCTTGTTGTTTCTAATTACGGTCCCGGTAATGTGACCTAACGAAGAGCGAGCCTGCTCCTGTGTGTTTAGCTGAACCTCCTGCTTCCTCTTTTGTCTGCCCCGTGACTGACTCACAAGGGCTGATGTTACTTGTCTATCTGGACTGACCAGTAGGCCCGGCCCTTCCTTTTGGGATCACTCCAAGAACAGCTAGGCGGTTCACATATTGTTCAGATTATGTTGAAGGGAACAAAGGAATTCTTCTTGAAATGTATTCCTTGGCCTGATAAATTGTCTGTGTTGCCTGACTGGCTTTCTTTAATTTACTTCAGAATGCAAATGATAATGGGAAGAGATTCATCTTAAGAAGACATCTTCTCTTTTTCTCTGTCCAAACAGAATATACTCGAGTATTTTCCAGCTATTCCCGTTTCAAAGGCTGCACTGTGATACATTTGCCACTTTCTAAGATTTTTGATAAAACAACAGATGTGGCGTCCTCGTGAGTTTTGCGGTGTGGATTATTATTATTTTGGAGTACATAGTTGGAGCTGAAGCGGTGTCTCCGTCATATGACGGTCCCTTATCCACTTACTAGGATTAACTATTTCCTAAACATGCCAGGACAGATTCATGTCTTATCTCCATTGCTTTTTTTTGGGTTTTTTTCCGCCTGCTGACTGTAAAAGTTTTGTCAACTTCTGTTATCTCTCCCCTCCATCACTCCCTCATTTTTCCTGCTGGTTTGCCATCACAACTTCTCACCTGCACCGGTTTCACTTTTGCCAAACCCATTTTCCATTTAAAGACCTAAATTCATTCAACCTGCTACTTCTCACATTGACACTTTTTCTCTTTCCTCCCATGTCTCATTTTCATTGTTTTTTTCTTTTTAGAGAATTAAGCATTTTCATTTGCACTTTTACTGTTGTACAGATAAAATGTTGAGAAGATTTATTAATTATTATTGTGCACTTTTTAAGTTATGACTGTAATTTGGGAATGAGGTTTTAGTCACACACAGCCACATATATACTCGCACAACCTCGTTGGGTCTTTATAGTAAAGCAGTGATGCATTTAGGGATGTGTGTGACATTCAGGGATGAAGACGGGAACTTCCAAGCCCCTATTCAAACACAGTCTGCTGGCTGAAATAAAACGAGACCCCTGAACTAAAAACCGTCGGGATAGATGGGCTTCTTTTGTTTCAGTCCCACAATGGCTCAGTGGGTGATAATTGGCACTGGCCTCACATGACTCAAAGGCCATAATGCCAAACAAAATGAAGCGTCCTGTCCCACTGAGTTCCTGGACATGATGCTGTCTGCGCATCGCGTTCATGCTGTTGCAGATCTTCTTGTGTTTCGTGGCCACTTGGACCATGTGGGCGGGTGTGTTTCTGACTGGGCAGGGTCTCTTTGTTTGGAAATGTACAACACAGTGAAGTGGAATTCAGTGGGAAATGTTTTTGATAAAATGATATTAAACAGTCATCAACAAATAAACGATGAGATGAGATGTCTATGCCTTGTAACGTATCCACCACATCTTGAAACCCCCTACCCACCCCACCCAACCCACCCATACGCAGCTAGAAAATGAGCGTTTCATAAGTCGTCTCGTGACATAAATCAGCTAAACACTCTGTGACACAAGACACACGCCTGTTCTAAAGCATTTAGAGAAGGAATAGAGCTATGGAGTCATAACCAATGATATGGTTACAGCATACATCCGGAAGCAGCATGACCTTAATGGACATAGATGGATAAGGATGCTATCGGAGCCAATTGTGAACCAGCGCAGTTGCACGCTGTGTACTTGTGTGTGTGTGTGTGTGTGTGTGTGTGTGTGTGTGTGTGTGTGTGTGTGTGTGTGTGTGTGTGTGTGTGTGTGTGTGTGTGTGTGTGTGTGTGTGTGTGTGTGTGTGTGTGTGTGTGTGTGTGTGCGTGTGTGTGCGTGTGTGTGTGCATATGAGGGTTTATGCTTTTGTGCTGTCTTTGCAGCAAATAAGGACGTCTATTTGTATAAACTTGCACTAGATGATGTAATGATTTAGGCTCGTGGGACGAGCAGGGCATGGTCAGATTGGTCTGCAGTTAATGTTTTTATTGAAACAGACATACAGCCGGTGACCAGGCGCCAGAAAAATGAACAGCTGCCAGGATCTGACCATGGGTTCGTTCTTTTGTTTTGGACTTTTCAGGATTTCCTGAAGTGCTCAGATTGTCTCACACATTTTATAATATATAATGTAATCTCATGGTGAAAAGTCAAATATGAATCTTCCTTTCCTTTCGTGACTACAGCAGCCATTGGCACTTCCTTAAAGAAGAGACTTTTGAGACACAATAAGATGATCTGTTCTGTATAATTCATTTTGTGATTTGCATTCAAGTTATTAAGTATGAATAAATGTCAATTTGCAGTCTCATTGGCTATAATCTTTTGTCAGCCATTTGATTTACTTAAAAGCCGTGAAGACAGGCGTCTCAAAAGAGGTGAACTTTATGACACAGTCAAAGAACGAAGACGGTGATTCTTTCTGAGCTCCTTCTCCTTGAAGCAGCTCTGGTTCCACACAATACCACTATGATCAGTCCTCTGATTACTACGGAGGAAATTTACAATGTCATGCATGTTTTTGAAACGATAAACACACTGGCTAGTTTTTACAAAGCTACAACCTTGTTGTCAAGAGTCTGTTAAGCTCATAAGGTTGTGAAGTAGACAAAGAAGTCGCAGCTGAGGACCTGAGAACAGCGTTTGGTAATAGGCGGCTTCGGCCTAAGAGAGCAGCATTCCATTATTATGAGCTCAGAGGGAGAATATAAGCAGGACTGAGGAGGACTACGCTGGCTTTGTTTTACCAAAGGGTCATGAGTCTTTCTGGACGCACTACAGCGTACGCATTTCAGTTCACAGAGGAACAGGTACCGTAATGTTGGTAATTCCTTACCCATCAGCGATGTCATTGTATCATAGCACTCAGGTTTACATCTCTGCTGAATGTCACCACCTATTAAAGTCGTTCATCTTCGCTGTTGTGTGCTTAAAGCCATGTCAAACACTAAGAGCATTAACTTAATGCTTTCTAAAATAGTGTGATGCTCTGTGGTCTTGCCTGAGTGACTTGGTGGTAAAATGTTGAAATTCCGCTTCCACTTTGCGACACTTACAAGGAGATCTTTGGCCGTGACCTACATACTGCCTTTTTCTCCTACCTTAGCGTATATTCACACAGACACATGCGCATGCATCCTGACAGACATGGGATTTGTTGTGGAAAGAAAGACACAGTCAATAGATTAAGAGAGCACCACTAATCTGACGGAGCCTGCATCAATGAGCTTGTGTGTCTGTGTGCTCCTTTTTGAAAGTGTGGGTTGGTTTTAGCCGATTCCTGGTTCAGCTGTGCTTCATTCTGTCTTCAGCAGCTGGAACGTAGGCCTTTTGTTTTGTCAAGCCATTTCTCCCCACAAAGATGAAATGGAAGCACATTTTTCCCTCCCCATGTTCACGCTCTAAATTTGGTGCGGTGGAATTTATATATTTTAGTTGAGCGTCTGTGTTGCGATTCTGAAAGATGGAGAACATAATGGAAAGGAAAAGTGAGATTTTTAGCAAAAAAAAAAAAAGAAGGGTTGCCGGTTGTATGAGGGGGTAGATATAAAGAGACGAATACAGTCTGTCTGCTCTTCATGTGTTATTTTAATGACAAAGCCTGCATGCTCGGGAGACAGCCCGGGGCGCTCAGCTCTGTGTTCACCAGCCAAATTAGACTCAATGTTCACAAACCATTCAGAGCTCTGAGATGGTGCCATTTCCCATCCAGCAATCTCAAACTGCTCGGAGAAGAGTCAAAGCATTCGTTACAAACTTTCCCGCCGAGGCAGTGATAAGGAGCACAATGCCTGGCGCATAACTGGCGCCCAACCGCAAGTATGCCTGCTATTTATACTTTTGATGAGATGATTAATTCTGCGTAGGAGTTTGTTTACTGCTTGTTCCTCCTGCGTTCCTGTGCAGCGATACCTCGGTGGGGTCAGAGTTCAGAATCTGAGAGCTGGAGCCGTGCGTGTGTGGTTGTGTTTCATGTGTCGCCTGGAACGGACCCTTGTTAACACGATACTGCTTTACTCAGCACCTCCGAGACAGACAACTAACAATGATACGTATTTCTTGTCTAAATAATGACTAATCATTAATTGCTGGAAATTGTGTATTATATGGTAATATATGTGGTCAGATAGCATTTAATGATTCTTGTGCGGTAGGTTGGCACCGTGTTTCACGATGTTTGTGTTTCCCCTGTTTTGTGTGACTGTGCATTGGCACATTGATGGCTGAAATGCAAAAACGCACTCACCTGAGAAAGAAAAATAAGAAGTTGGATATATTTTATGGTTCTCCAATAAATGTTGCACTGTTTTTGGACAAGATTTCTGTGCTATGTGTCAACAAGACTGACTAGGTAAGAATGAGTTGCAAAGTGAAGGTTAGAAGATTTTCCCTCCATTAAAAACAAAAAACAAATGTTTTAATCATTTTGCAGAAAGGAGCTTTTGCGTATTCGATATACTGCATTTAACGTACCTCTTTTAAAGTTTTGGTGATGTAAGCCCACGCCGTTGACCGTCTCACCCACTCAGCCATGACTCTTGACATGCACGTGGACACAAGGTGCACAAGTGCGTCAGACATCAGTCACACATGCCACGTTTTCATCTGAGGGCGGTAAAAATAAAGCAACATCTTTCAGCTAAACGATGTAAAAACATGGAAAACACCAATAATGGCACTGTTTTTCCTGTAGCATGTTGGTACTCTGGTACCTACTCAATCAGGTACTGGTACCAAAAATGGCCGGTACTCTGTACCCATCCCGTGAGTCTGAATCTCAGCTCAGCGTGTAGCGCGGGCAGGAGAGCCGGACATATTTTGATATGTGCAGCTTCATATCAATCAAGACGTGCCGACTGGCTCCTGATCCAAACTGCTCAGTGTCCTGCGGTTCTGTGAGCAGGATGTAGCATTAAGACTGAAGAGACTGTTCCCGTCGTCTGTCAGTCAGCTTCCGAAGAAGGAAGACTAGATGTTCTTAAATGCTCCACTTGGCACAATTTAATGGTATTTGAAGATCAGCCTGAATGTTCACATTGTCTCCCACCTGCTGTGTTAGTAACATGTTAAATAATGGATTTTGTGTCTGAAAGCTGTAGAAGAGAGAGAAACTTTTTCTTTTTTCCTTTTTTTTTTTTTTTTTTTTTTTTTTTTTTTGTTGCAGGGAATGAGTAAAAGAGGAATGTGTGCTTTTGTGGTCCAGTCTGTCCCCTTTCTTGGACTGGCAGCTGCCGCACTTGCTCAGACGTGTACATTTGTTATGCACCACACTGCGTTTCTTTCAGACTTGCTCCAGACTTTGAACAAGCAAGTAGACAGCCTTGTAGCTTCTGTTTTCTAGGCGTTTGTAGGACAAATATATAGAATATCGAAGGGTGGATTGCACAAGTTAGATATTTGTTGTGTTTTTGTTACACTGGGTTTCATTATTCCATGGCTCGGGACAATCCCTCAAATTATAAATTTAATGAGAGAAAAAATGAGTGTTTTATGACCTTTTAAATTGGATGTTCCAAATGATCAAAGCTGATGTAAAACACTTGATTATGGCAAATAAAAATCTTGACAGTGACTTTACTGCGTGAACTTTAGTCAAGCGGTTTTATTTGACTAGAAGTAACCAGGCAGGTATAGAGCGGTTCCTATCTGTCCGACAGGGCTGATGGCATGAACCTCCACCCAGAAAAGGTACATACCAGACTACACAACAAAACACTACACTGTATTTATACTTTGCAACGAGGCAGTGGATTTGTCAGGCTACCTTCAGCTGATGAAGGATATCAGGTGCTTTAATTTCAAATACTGATCAATACTGGCCCCTAAAACAGACGTTTTTTTTACCATTTAGAGATACCACAGTTAATATTAAAAATATAATGCAGATATCTTGAGCTCAAAGGTACAGTACAATAACTTTATTATATTTTGCAGCAATCTGTGAGAGTAAAGGGGCCATTATAAACAAATATCTGTTTGGTAACAGATGGGTCTGGATATTTTTTATAATGTTCCAGTAATCCTCAGTAGAGGAGTGATTGATTTGCTGCTGTGAAACTGCTGTGAAGCTTTTGGTGTGGTTTAAATTGGTCATCCTGCCCTCTCTTACCCCCGTCAGCCCCGTGGTCTGGTGACGTATGTCGGATTGGTGGGTTAGCCAGACTGCCAGTGACTAGTCCGAACCTTGCTTACCTTGTGTGATCTATGCATGTGTGTACCTGGCAGAGGAAGGGAGATCGGGTGGGAGGAGGTATGCACTGAAAGTGTATTTGTTGAAAATGCAAAAATAGGAATAACCTACATCCTCTACCCTGTATCAATGTATGTCAGACTTTTTGTTTATTTTAGTCTGAGTGTGTTGTCTCTACAGGGATTGTCACCCCTTCCCTTCAAACCATCCTCCAGTGTGTTGGGGGATGGTAATCCATTCTTCCCATATGCAGATAGTGACAGTGAGATTAGGCAGACCCTGCAAGAGGATTAAGGCTTCAGGGTTTGGCTCCCGTTCTATCTTTCCTCCTATCAGTCCTAAACCGTCCACTGTTAGTCCTGCTTTTGCTTTCTAAGACCACTTTTTGCTGCTCAGTACATCTACCACCCTTACACTTGTACTTGCCCTCCTCTGGATGAATAGAACAATTATGTTTATGCACAATTCTCTTAAATCAGCATTGAAACACTGAATGATGTTAGTGGTTTTCAGTTGGTTTGATTTTCGATGAAAGATTTGGCTGTACGGTTAAACTTGATTTTTCGAGTGGTTTACCAGGGAAGTTGTGTTGTATTTGAGATTTTCCCCTCGAGGGGAAAATCTCAAGACAGGAAATGTGAAGTCACTTGCCTGGTTGTCCATGAACCACTCTGTACTTCACTAGTTTTTAGTGGATGTTGTTAGTTATTTTTATTGCTAGTATAGATGGAGGGGAACGAACAATAAAGAAAAAAAAAAAAAACATAACAAGGGGGCTCATTTTGTATATCCCGTAAATGTCTAAATAAGTATGACCAAACAAAGCGTCAAGCAGATTGGAGTTTGGGTGGCATGGAGAGCTGCTGAGGCCCGGTTTATACTTGCAGTTAACACTGCGTATGTGTACGCATCATATCTGCCACGCAATATCGTACATTACGTCCTCCGAAAAATAGGCACCGTGTAAGTGACCTGCAATATACCATTAACTGCTAGTGGTGTCAATTCTTGGCAAACGAGTGGTCAGCGGCGGTCAGCAGCTCTGCCACCCGCTGCACCTGTGTAGCGTGGATCGGGTCCTGCATCGGTGAAAACCAGAGAAAGACGGCGTTGAATTCATGTCCCAACAACCATCTCTGATGAACTGCTGTGTTTTTCTGCCGCAACCGCAACAAAACCAGTTCAACCAGTTAAATCTAGTCCCAGAAACCAGTTGACAGAATTCCACTGAAAATTTTACATCAATTCAGAGAGAGAGAGAGCGAGCGATCACTGTGGAGTTTCAAATTTCTAACCAATCTCTTGTTCTTTTTAACCAAACTATATATCCATGCGTACATATCTTCCAATAAACATTTATTTTTGCTGGGAGTCAAAGCAATAGTCATCAGGTCTCTGTCCATTCGTTCATGTATTAATTCTGTTCTTACAGTGTAGTTAATGTTCTAGTTTGTATTTAGACTTTTTGCAGGTTTGTCTTTTTATTCACCTCAGTACATCTAAATTAAAAATGATAGCTTCCTCTTCCAACCGTATCCTTATAGTATAATTTACTGTTGTATTCTTTAAACTGAGTTTACACTAAGGCCCCCAAGTGGAGGCTGCTGGTATCATGCATACGGACTACGGGCCACGTAGTCCCGAACTAAGAAACGATCTCAACACAGCTGGTGGACGCCAACAGACGCAAACACCTGGACAGTCAAGTATATTCCAGTCATTTTGACATTGGTACCTAAAAAGAAAGGGGAAGGGGGGAGAAAAGCAACATAAATATTTTTTTTTTAATTGGTAATTTGCACATTGCTTTTGTTTATGTCTTTGTTTTGGCATCTTTTGGGTCGAAGAGAGAAGGTGGCACACTTATAGCCTGGTACTGTGTTAACGAGACACTGATTAGTTGATCTCTGAGAGTGACAGCTGTCGAGACAGCAGGCTGCCTGTCAGCCAGCTTTTCAACCCCGAGGTGGAGGGAGATGGCAAGTGACTTACGTGCAATACATCAATTGTAGTTGTAACGCCAATAATGTTAGAGAAAGTGTGTCCACTTTCATGCACGTCCATTTAAACTGTAATTTTCAAAACAAAACTTTTTTGCATCTCGGTTGAAGAGATCTGCATCCAACTTCCACCACACTGATCACAAATGACACAACAAGGCTTGGCCACTGGATGTGCACGTAGGAGTTACACGAGTTAACACTCAGCTGGAAAAAAAATTATAGTCACGGATTGATCGTATAAGCTTTATTAAATTCAGTATATAAACCAGCGTATATAGGCAGGCTGCCTTATAGAGGTACAGTGCTTCAGATACAGAACCAGTCCTGTGATGTCACCCGTGGCAACGACAAAGTTGGCTGTTGGCAAGTACCGTGTGTGTGTGTGTTTGTGTTTTCCCCCCGGTAAGGCTTACTTTTTTATTACTTGGTTTTATTGTGGTATATCTCGATATTTCATTGATACCATAAATATGCATTTATTTTAGTGTTGTGTTCCCACTCCAATGTCCTGGCAGTGTATCAGTTGACTGGACTTTGGCTGGAAAATTGCTACACCTTGATTCATTTGTTTTCAGCCCTTCTGTTGTATAGTTGCTGGTCTGCATCACATCATTTTGCTGTTGCATGAACCACTTCCAGCCAAGTGTTGGCTGTTAAACAGATAACATCACATTGGACTCTAGAATACATTCCTACACAGTGGAATCTGTAATTGTCTCAATGACTGCAAGGTGGCCAGGTGTTGTGGCTGCAGGTGAAGCCCAGGTCATCCAGCCCATGCACAGATGTTTGCGTGACCTTTCTGAGAGATTGGCAATGGACTTGAATTATTTAAACTTGTGAATAAACTTTACTATCGAATGTAGGAATCAAAATTGTTTCAAAATGAACTCATAATTATTTGCAGATTGAAGAGTAGCAGTAACAGTTGCTCATTGTGGATGCACACAAATTATAGGCCATATACAATACTTACACACTGTATGTATGTATGCTAAAGTCTGTGCACCATTACATAGATGTTTGAGATGAGAGAGAGTGGGCGGTGCACATGCCTGGAGTGTGTTTGCTTAAACTTAAGTCATGTTGATTTCAGGCACCTCTATTATGTGGTTCCTATGCAGAATTTCTTATGTATGCGTCTTTAGAATTGGCAGCTTTTTTGTTTATTTAATTTATTCTTTCCCCTTTTCATCATCTCTGTTCCATCGCATTTTTTCTTTTTGTCTCAGATCTGACCTACATGTTGTGATGCAACAAAGAGGGCAGAGAATTCCATCCAAGTTGAACTCTTTTTCTTTTGTTGTTTTCATCCTGCTCTCAACACCTTCTCCTCTCTTGTGTCAAGTGCTGTAATTGATATGCCAGCAGAAATAAATCAGCTTGGCTTTACGCTCTGAGCAGTGACCATTATCTGTAGGGACAAGTTCAGCCTCTCTGGAGAAGAGGCTGAGACGGAGAGTTATCCAGCTCAGCTGTACCATTAACATTAATTTCACCAGCTTTTTAAATTTTAAATGTTTTCAGGAGTTCCAAGTGTGTATTTCAGTTTCGCATTGGCCACTAGGAATTGAAAGTGTGTACCCATCAAATTCAATCAACCTGTCTCCTAAAACCCAGCTGTCTGTAATGCTTTTCCCCTAAGTGATAGGGCCTTCAACTTCCCAGATTGCTCATTCCCAAAGCCAGAGACATGTTCCAGCCCAAAATGATTGACGTATTTTGCCTTGATGGTGTTAGATATGGCTTACAACTCTTCCCACTATTTCACTTAAGCTCTGGGGGAAATTGAAATGGAAGAGGGTTTCAAGGGATCCGGTTGAAGAGAGAAAATGAAAAAATTGTAGATACAGAAATTTGTGAAGAGTCAATAGGCATTTTTAGATTAGATCCTACTATTATCCCTGGATGATGAAGGCATGTTTAACATGCACTGGTTAAGATAAACGAAGGGCATGTTTGTTGCTACCCTGTGCCTGAAGGAGTTGAGGGGTGGAAGACAAGTTATTTGTCATCTGCGTAACATAATGTAAGATGTGTGGGCGTGTTGGTTGATGTATTATCCCTACATCAGCAGGATGAAATACGCTGTTAGATGGGTGTAATTTTCAAAACGAGGATGGCTGAACATCAGAACAAGAGGTGTTTTTTTTTTAATTTTTTTTTTTATTTATTTAAATAAATTTATTTATTTTGGCTGGACTTCTTGCAAAGCTCCAGTTTGTCGTTTTTGTGCCCGGTTGTTCAAACAATGGACCATTGTTTGTGGTTTGGACATATGCCGGTTCATGGCGTCTTCGGCTCTGAGGCTAAGAAGCTTTCAGATCTCCTTGTCCCTCCAGTTACTCATCTTTCAAATGCAGGCCCTACCTGTGACCTCCTGCTGCTGCTGTTACTCTCATCGACTGTTTACTTATTTTATTTAGGAAAAAACAAAAAAACCCTCCTGGTGGGTTGTACTCAGGTTGCATAATCAACAAATCCCTTCCAGAACCCGCCACCCTGCCTTTTCATTAACTCAGAGGTGAGTTATTGGTGTGGCCAGCTACGCATGCCGCCCTGTCAGTCAATGTAAAAAAGGATAGGCGACACATTAGATGTGCATGTTAAACACTGGGTATCCGCCAATGTAAAATGGGCTAAAAACTGTCATCAATAGTTGGGCATCTCTGGCAAGAGGAGAATTGTGTGTTCATGGGTCTGGGGGCGCATTAGTAAAGACATTATCAGTGTAGTTTCTTTTATTAATCTTGCTTCCCCTCCTCAAAGACTAGAAACAACTGCACACTCCAGATGTAATTTGTTGTGTGATTCCCACTCTATTACATCAAACTGTGGCAGCCATAAATAAAGAAAAATTACAACAGGGATTTTTTTAAATATTCTTTTTCATCAGACATTTGCTCGCTTGCTCACTTTGCCTCGTTGTGTTGTTGCCTTACTTGGAAATGACAAAGGAAAATGAGGCAGCCAGCCTCCCTATGTGCTGCCACACTTTAAATTGACATCTGCTCTCATCGCACAGTGCAACTGTGCCATTGAGCAAGAAATTTGTTTTTATTATGGCCTGGCTCGTCACTTTATTGCAGCTGCATGTGCCAAAGAGGCCTCGGCCCGATTGAAGTTGTTTTAATCTCACGGAGTGGAGAGTGGGGTATATCTGATCCTTCGAGCTCGGGCCTCTCGGTCTGCAGTTTCCTCGTTGAAGTGCCTCAATCCACAGCGCTCCTCCGGTGTTTGATTCAAGTGTAGGTGGAGCCCTTATTGAAATGCAATTGAAGTATAGCTTTTTATTAATTTATTTTTTTATTGTTCTGCTGGTTCTGAGGTACCTTTTCTGGCAACAGGGTTTTATTCCCTCCTTCTGTCACTTATTGCAATGGCCCTGTATCTGTATTTTTCTTTCTTTCTGGTATAAATTCTTTTTTTTTTTCTTTCCAAACAAAAACACTGCCGCTCCCTGAATCTTGTGAGCGTTGCTGGAGTTGATCAATGGTTTATTCCATATCACCGCTGCTGCGATCCCTCTCTCCTCCTTACGCTCTCATCTACTGGTTAACGTTTCCACCAGTGACTAAAACTGATGAACAGTTCAGCGATAATACCTATTTATATGATTACTCTCTCAGTACTTGTAAAATCTTTTTCTGTCACAGTTTGATGGAAAACTCAAACTGAGGTGCTTATACAGACCAAAAATATACGTCTATGTTTTTTTTTTTTTTTTTTGTAACAGACTTGCAATCATCCCCTCAAGTTTGACAGACAGACACTGAGCACACTGTGAGGTATGATGGTCTGGTTAACATCTAATAGGCAGATAGCTTTGCTCCTAAGTGGCTCATCAGAAGAGCAGGAAATGGAAAGTGAAATGAGGAGAAATGGAAAGGGGAAAAAGAAATTCTTCTGCCCCAAAAGTCGCTCCTTTCTCCTTTTTGGTTTCTACCTTTTTATTAAGCTTTCACCTCTTACACCTCTTTCATTACCCTCTATTTCTCTCCACTTCCTCATCTCATCTTTTCTTCCTTTTTCTTTCTGTCATTCTTGCCTAGGTTTGGTTGTAAAACATCCTTCCCACAGGCCATGGATTTTACCATTACTATTACTACTGTGATTTAGCAGTTGCTTTTTTTCCAAAGCGACTTACAACTGACAGAACAACATAAGCAAGAAATCAAACAGGAGGGTGCAGCCTGGATAAGTGGTGGTCGGACTGCTTTGGGTCCAGTAGGACCCTGGTGCTGCCATGCTGGTGCTAGAGGATTTTATTGTCTTACCCATTACCCTACAACACCCAAAAACAATCCCTTAAATTCAGCTAAAACTAGGTCTTAGAATCACCTCATAATATCCTCTTGGCATAAGTACATGCAGCTTTCTCAGAGCTGAGTTATGCAAAGAGCTGGACAAATCTGATGAGCAGAGAAGTTAAACTAAATGTGGAAATGCTCCTTAAAGAGCTGAGTGTTGAGCTTGCTCATAAAAGTAGGTACGGATCATCGGATTGGACAGAGTTTGGTAGGTCATTCCACCGTCAGGGAACAATAGACGAAAAGAGTCTGGCTACTGATTTTGTGCCACGGTGTAGTGGAAGCACCGGTGCGTCTTTCACTGGTTGAGCGTAGCTGTTGAGAGGGAGTGTAGCTCTGGTTGAAGAAGTGAAGGTAGGCAGGAGCCGTTTAGGTAATTTTTTGATAACCCAGGAGCAGAGCTTTGAACCTGATGCATGCTGCAACTGGAAGCCAGTGTAGAGAGATCAGCAGCAGAGTGACATCAGCTCTCTTGGGCTGGTTGAAGACCAGACGTGCAGCTGCATTCTGGTTCATCTGCAGAGGTTTAACTGAGCATGCAGGGAGACCGACCAATAAGGAATTACAGTAGTCAATGCATGACATGAGAAGAGCCTGAGCCAAGAACTGTGCCGTGTGTTCTGTCAGGTAGGGTCTGATTTTCCTGATGTTGTAAAGAGCAAATCGGCAAGACCGGGAAACCGAGGCAACATTCGTCCTTAAAGGTCAGCTGGCTGTCTAACATGACACCAAGATTCCTAGCAGAAGACGTGGCCACAAGTGTGATGGAATCCAACTGTATGCTTATCTGAGGAGGTGAAGAATGACTGGCTGAACAAACAATAAGCTCAGTCTTGGATACATTTAGCTAAAGATGGTGACCCTTCATCTATGCAGTGATATCAAAAAGACATGCTGATATTCGCATTGAGACAGTAATGTTGTCAGTTAGGAAGGAAAGAAGAGGCTGGCTGTCATCAGCATAGCAGTGGTAGGAGAAGCTATCAGAGCTGATGATTTCACCTAGTGAGGTTGTACAGTGAAAAGACAAGAGGGCCAAGCACCAATCCCTGTGGCACCCCTGTTGCCAGCTCATGCCATCTAGACACACGTTCTTTGCCATGATACCCTGAAGGATCTTCCTGTGAGGTAAGACGTGAACCACAAGAGGACAGATCCTGAAATGTCAAGCTTTGAGAGTGTGGAGAGGATGATGTGGTGGTTGACCGTGTCAAAGACAGCAGACAGGAAAAGCAGTATGAGGACTGAGGATAGACCAGCAGATCTGGCAACCCGTAGTGACTCAGTAACTGATAGAAGAGCAGTTCGATTGAGTGGCCCTGCCTAAAGCATGACTGATATGGATCGAACAGGTGGTTGACGTGAATAAATTGTGAGACTTGACTGAAGATGGCTGTTTAGACATGAACGGGAGCAGTGAGACTGGCTGGTAGTTTTCAACCTGGGGCAGGGTTGAGTGTGGGTTTTTTTTTTAGCACGAAGGCAGAGGGAAAGACACCAGTTTTAAGAGAGGAGTTAATGTGTGTTAATGCCGGTTTAATGAGTGAGTAAGTAAGTAAGATGCTCTGCAGGATGTCTGTAGGGACTGGATCAAGAGGACAGGTTGTAGGTTTTTTGAGTAAACTGAGACTTCGTCCACATTTAGAGGTTGGAAAGATCAGAAAGAGGCACCAGTAGCCGGTCGGGGTGGGGTGAGATGCTCAGAGAATTGGTTACTAATGGTAGCAACCTTTTCAGTAAAGTAGGAAGCACATTTTTCTGCAGTTAACCCAGTGGTTGGCTGAGCAGGAGGTGGAGAAAGAAGAGAGTTAAACACCAAGAACAGTTGTCAGGTGTTGGCATTTTGGATCTTGATCTGGTGAAAGGCTTGGCAGCCTTTAAGCTGGATGTGAAAAATAAAAGTTCTTGTCTGTAGACAAGTCAGGGTCTTCTTTTGATTTGTGCCACTTTCTTTCTGCTACCCCAACACAAAGACTGAGTTTATGTAGGTACATTGGTAAACATCAGTGATTAGATGCCAGGATGTGTCTAGGAAATGCTGCTCTTTGTCATTTTTTTTTTTGTATTAAGTATATTCTGGTATTTTTTTAATCTTCTCCTGTTCCTTGTCAATACTCTCTAAAACGTCCATCCCTATTAACAATCAATTTTCTTCGTTTTGACACACTGGTTATCTTATTTGGATGGGGCACCAGCTGTTTACTTGCATTGTGTGTTGTATCTGAGATATTATAGTTGTAGTTATGAGGAAAAACTTAACAGTACATATACAATGAGGCAGTGGCCCCAGTAAGGAAAGAAACAAGGTTAGATGCATTTAAATGTAGGTACTGACGTACTGAGCATCATACTATCTACACGCAAACACAAGGACCGAGTTTCTGTAGGTACTTTGGTAAGCATCTGTGATTAGAGGAATCGGTCATTATGTAGACAGTTCTAAGCTCGTCTTTTTCCAGATGATGGTTGAGGGAGCATGGCACAAAACTTTTGAGAACCACTGATTTGTTGTGTTAAATTCGATACTCATGACAGAAAGGCCTTCAGACTTGGGTATAAATTACTTACTGTCATAACTGTGCCCACTGGCAGTTTTTCAAGAACACGTCTCTTCCAAAACCACCATGGCAACATTCAAAATTATGAAATATTAACAAGTTCAATAATGTGAGTCTGTAATTTATTCCTAGACTCAAATTATGGAGAGAGTCTTTAATAATAGGCCCACACCTCCCCAGTACACCTCTTCACCAATAATTCAATGCTGACACAGTTTTGCCTTCCAGGCCTGGTTTGATATTATTTATATTTAGCCGAGGCAAATGTCAGCTGGACTTTTCTAATTTTAACTGTGTAATTTTCAGACCTTTAGACCTCTAACTCTTTGATGCATAATCAATGAGAAATGTTCTTGGACACTAACACATTTTTTTTCTTCCTTCCAGAGCCCCCACCGTGCCTCTGTGGATGACATTCCTGATGACTGCTCCCAACGCTGAAAACAGGACATTGGATCAATAGTTTTGTTTCCCCTTCCCTGATCCTTTTATTCCTTAATAGTAGAACAAAGTAGAAAGATATCCTGACTTGGATCAAGGTACCGGAAGCATACTCCTCCTCCTCCTCCTCCTCTTCCTCCTCCTCCTCCTAACTTTCTCCTCCCCAAATCTCCCCAAAACCTTGCATCTGAACACAGCCCAGATATGTGTCCCCTCACTCAGTCAGCGTCTTTCCCTGGCCAGGGAAACTTGGTTTTCCTCTTGGGACTTTTACTTATCATGAGCTCATCCCTCTCTGGAGGCCAACCCCCACCCTTCAAAAGGTTTGCCCCTACTGAATGTTTGCTCACACATTTGGCCATCCACAACAAAACTGGGGAAGTCTACGTGGGAGCTGTCAACTGGATTTTCAAGCTGTCTAGCAACCTGACTAAATTGCGATACCACGTGACTGGCCCCGTGAGTGACAATGAGAAATGCTATCCTCCGCCCAGTGTTCAGTCTTGCCCTCATGACCAGGCTCAGACCCCCAACGTGAACAAGCTTCTTTTAATAGACTACTCACAGAACCGCCTCATTGCCTGTGGCAGCACCTCGCAAGGTATCTGCCAGTTCTTGCGTCTGGATGACCTTTTTAAGCTTGGTGAGCCTCACCACCGTAAGGAGCACTACCTCTCCAGTGTGGCAGAGTCAGGTACCATGTCAGGAGTCATCATTACCTCCCCTCCGAGTTCTATCAGCAAGTTATTCATTGGAACGCCTATAGACGGCAAATCTGAGTACTTCCCCACATTGTCTAGTCGCAAACTCATGGACAATGAAGAAAATGCTGACATGTTTAGCTTTGTCTATCAGGATGAGTTTGTCTCCTCTCAGCTAAAGATCCCCTCTGACACTCTGTCCAAGTTTCCTGCTTTTGACATCTATTATGTTTACAGCTTCAGCAGCGAACAGTTTGTCTACTATCTCACAATGCAGTTAGATACCCAACTGACATCACCTGATGCCAGTGGAGAGCAATTCTTCACCTCCAAAATTGTCCGCCTTTGTGTTGATGATCCAAAATTTTACTCCTACGTTGAATTCCCCATTGGTTGCACTAAGGATGGGATAGAATACCGTTTGGTTCAGGATGCGTTCTTGGCCCGACCGGGCCGGCAGCTGGCCAACTCGCTGGGGATTTCGGAGAATGAAGACATCCTTTTCACAGTTTTTTCTCAGGGTCAGAAGAATCGGGCAAAACCACCCAAAGAGTCAGCATTGTGCCTTTTCACCCTGAGGAGGATAAAGGAGAAGATCAAAGAAAGGATTCAGTCCTGCTACAGAGGAGAAGGGAAACTCTCCTTACCGTGGTTGCTGAACAAGGAGCTTGCCTGTATCAACTCGGTAAGATGAACATTTTCTACGGTTTTTGGCTTTAGTTGGATACACTGTCTTCACAACCGTTATCATGGGATTTTAGTTTGTTAAACATCCCTGTCAATTTCAATATATCATTTTCACAAAAGTTTATAATTGGCAGCGATGTTAAATATGTACACTATATATTTAAAAAGAAGCCATAATCCCTGAAGCTGCTGCTTTTTCTCCAGTCAACTTTTCCCTCGGTGCATTGGCGTTCCTAACGGTTGAATACTAACCTAGTTATGCTACTTTCATTGATGAAGACCAGACATGTGGTGATAACAACATTAAGTATGAAAAGATCTTCTGTCTCTCTCTCTGGCTTTTATTTATTTTTTTATTTATATATTTAAATACACATTTTCTTCTTCCCCTTTCTCTTTTTTTTATTTTCAATAAACATTTTCCTATACAACCTGTTGGAGCTTTGATTTAGTCAGACACAGGACATCATTATCCCAGTCCCCTAGATTTGCAAAATGTCACTCAAGAGCGCTTGTGCACATACACACATGTGGCCACAGTCCGGTCCTTTGTCGTGCAGTGTGAATTCCCGAGGGACGCTTGGTTTTTACTGACTGATCCACAGTGCATGGCCCTGCATGCATTACTGCAGACACTGCTTTCAGACACATGCATATGATCCCACTGTAGACCTCGAGGCCTGACATAAAACTGTAATTATCTCCAAGTGCTTCTGTACTTTTCCTGAATCTTTTTTTTTTTTCCCCTTTTTTCTACTACACAACCTCGTCTTGAATCCTGTCTTTAGTGTGCCCATGTGACCACCTGCTTTGGTGACCCCGCCTTCTATCATATATGCTCTTTAAAAGCTCCCGTCCATCCACCCCATCCAGCTCTCTCTTGTGAGGGTTTACATGACCAGTTTTAAAGCTTTATCTTTAAATGTCAGTGGACACATTTTTAATGACGGGTGTCTTCGCCACAAACACACAAACTATTCATCCTGTGTTCCATCTAATGGGTCAGTAGGACAACTGTACAAGCGGCTATGTTTCACTTTGTTGGTCTTCGTTAACGGAAATGTGTTTTGTATGATAATGATGTGAATTATTTAGAGCAGTTTCCCTTCTCTATCTTTTTTTAAATTATTTTTTTTGTTTGTTTTTGCCGCCTTCAGTGGATTTTAGAGCTAGGAAATATGAGGAAAGAAATTATCATGATTTTGTTTTTATGATATTGTTTTATTGATATTACAGTATATGTTTTTCGGACTAAAAACACTAGTTACACTGATTAGCGTCTGCTGTGTGATTGGCTGGAAGACGAGTCAAGTCTCTTCATCGAGATCGACCATCATTTTATCACGATGTACCATCAAATGCAATATTTAGCAGGGTCCTAGCGGATTTAGTTACTGTGTTTTTGGTGTTTGTCTTTATTCTTTTTTTTCTTTTCTCATTGTCTGATCTCTTGTTGCCCATCACTTTCTCAATAGCTTTGAGACCAAAAGACAACTCATCTCTATCATTTCTGTCAGCGCGTTACAGTAGTGCAGCCAGCGGTATTTGTGCAGAGTGCAGTTAAGAGTTAGACTTCTGTTTGTTCAGGAAGCAGTAAACACACATTTGTGTGCCCTCAAGTGCTATGTGTGGCAGGTAGATAACTATTTTTTCTGCTGATTTGCCAAAAGCTTACCTGATAGCTGTACAAGCCAACCTCAGTGGCGTGTAAGCCGCTGTGCATCGTGCTGTCTCTTCTAACTAGATGTAATGCTTTGCTTTATCCTAAAGCTGTCACAGCAAGACCTTTTGACTTGTTCTAGCAGGAGCAGGTCTCTCCAGTTACTTTAATTATGGGTTCCATTAAGTTGTCCCAATAAAACATGTTAGTGAGCGAGCAGGATTCACATCAAGGCTCCGTATAAATGGAATGCAGCTGCTTCTAATTTATTCAGTTGCGTCTACGCATTTCCTGCCGTGATGACACACCAGTGCTGTTTTCATTTTCAAATCTCTTGCCTCAGTTTCACTACGTCATTTGTAACAATGATTCTCTACAGAGAGCATGTCACAAATATATTCAGTAATTATTTTACTGTGACAGTCTTTACGTTTTATTTATATTACTGAGTCGTTCATGCATGCATGCTTACCTTAATATTGCTGAGTGTATACCTCTCCTTTGTTTTCCATCTCATTGTGCTAGTATTGTTGTCATTGTTCTTCTGCTTTTAGCAAGTATTAAAACCAATCATTTATCATCACTCGTACATCAGCTGTAAAACAGTTGTCCCATATGAGCTGCATCAATTGACGCACCAGCTTCACAGACAAGTTAAGTGGGCGACCCTGTGACAGCAGCCAGGCCTGAGAGGTCAGCCTCGGGTTAATGACGTCTGCCCCGCTGCCCCTAAAATCTGACCTAATATTAGTTGCCCAGCACTGAACTCAATCTGTCAGTGGGCCAGGGGATTCTGACTCGTATTTCAGTGAGGGAGTGATTTACAAAATAACTGCACACAACAATCACGGTTTAACACAGGAAAAAGTGAACAAATGGATGAATAAAACAAAACGCATATGAGATCTGATCAGGTTACACTTGTATGTTCATGGGGCTCAACATTCACGATCAGTCAGAAATTACAAAACACTATTGCAAATAAGGATAACACCATCCTGGTTCAGTATAAATCATAACTTTGGCAATAGAATTAGAACAGCTGATAGCTGAATTGCAATAAACATTTATTAATATTTAACCACCAAACACGTGGTGGTTGATATAGTTAATATAAAATGTACAGCTCGTGGTGAGCAGAGACGACTGTTTCTATAATCAGAAGCCTATATATATATATATATATATATATATATATATATATATATATATATATATATATATATATATATATATATATATATATATATATATATATATATATATATATATATATATATAGGTGTTAGTAAATGAATCTGCAGGCCTCATTAAACCCACATATTACAATACTTTGACCTTAGCTATAAAAGAAGCATGCATCAAGCTCAGTTAGTTATAAAAGTAATCATAACCGCATTAGAAAACAAAACTGTCCTCCATTCGCGCTCTATTATTGATATTATTGGCGTGTGTTGCTGTTTTTATGTGTGCAATTGTGTTAATGTGCGGTGGTGGTAGAAATTAGGAGTGATTTTTTTTTTTTTTTTTTTTTTTCTTTTTTTTTTTTTTCCAACTTTTATTATTTCTGTGCTTTTGTAATAATTATGTAAATCTTTGCGTTGCACAAGTTGTATGACAAGCTCTACAAATATAGTCTGATTGGAAAAAAAATTAATCAGAAAGATGGCTTGAATTTAACAAATTTGATAGCTGCCCAGTGCCAGAGACTGAGCTTATGAAGTGAATTTGCACAAGTAAGGTGTGTGGTAATTGTAGTAATCTGTTTACAAAATAAGCCAGGATGCTTGTCGCGATGATTCAAGAGGGAGCACAGGATGGAAAGATCTGTAATTGTGTCACAGTCCTATCTATGTTTAAGCTGAGACTGGTGGACCGTTCAAATAAAACGAGTGACAGTTTCGATTCCGTTGGCCCGTTTCCATTAGCGGGGTTCTGGGGCAGTTTCACAGTCCCCAAATAGTGGATATGAGTTTCCATTATCAGGAGCAGCCCTGCAATGAGAATGTTAGGGAACCTCTGCCGGGCCCAAACACACCTCTGGTAGGGATTTAGAGCAACCCTCAATGCTGATTGGGTAAGCTGTTGTTCAGCTGCCTCAGTGTCCCCTTCGAGTGCGAGTCGTCGCTTGTCATTCCTCACCGTCACTGTGCATGCAAACGGCAAACAAACACAGCAGCCTCCTCGGCTCCTTCAATGTTGATCTTGTCATTGTGTTTTTTCCTTTCCTTTTAATCTCTTTTTTTCTTTGCTGTTGTCATTGTCTTCTTTATTTCTTGGTGGTTGGCAAAAAACAGAAATGGTGCACTATCGCCTCAAGCATTATGGAGCAGTAGTTTGCTAAGATCGTACAGTGGGGGCAAAAAAGTATTTATTCAGCCACCGAGTGTGCAGGTTCTCATAGAAAGATGAGAGACGTCTGTAATTTTCATCATAGGTACATGAGAGAAAAAATGAGAAAAAAAAAAATGCCGGAAATCACATTGTAAGATTTTTAAGTAACTGTTTTGTAAATTTTGGTGGAAAGTGAGTATTTGGTCAACCACAAAATCACGATTTCATGCTCTCGCAGACCTGTAAGGAAGAGTGAGTCTACAGGTAAGCAGTTTGGAGTGAATAAATCAACTGTGGGATCAAACTGACCCTGAGAACGGTGAACAAAAATCCCAGAACTACATGGAGGGACCTGATGAATGACCTGCACAGAGCTGGGACCAAAGTAACAGAGGTTACCATCAGTACCACACTACGCCGGGAGGGACTCAAATCCTGCAGGTCCAGGCGTGTCCCCCTGCTTAAGCCAGTACATGTCCAGGCCTGTCTGAAGTGTGCCAGAGAGCATATGGATGGTCCAGAAGAGGACTGGGAGAATATCATGAATTTAGATGAAACCACAATAGAACTTTTTGGTGAATACTCAACTCATCGTATTTGGAGGAAGAAGGATGTTGAGTTACATCCCAAGAACACCTACTGTGAAGCATGGGGGTGGAAACATCATGCCTTGGGGCTGTTTTTCTGCAAAAGGGACAGGACCTCTGATCCGTGTTATGGATAGAGTGAAACGGGGCCATTTATTGTGAGAGTTTAATCCAAAACCTCCATCAGGGAGAGCATTGAGGATGGAACGCGGCTGGGTCTTCCAGCATGACAACTGTTAGGGTCCTTGAAATCTTCTCAAGGATCGGAATGAACCACCCAGAGACAGCAGTCTTGATCAAACCTTTCCAAAGGGGGGAATGCCGACACCAAGGTGTATCACACACACATGTATCCGCGGCCATTCCCGGCCATTCGCGTCTTCCCCCTTGCTGCGGTTTCTTTTATTCACAGAGAAACAAAGCAGTCACATGACATGTTGTACGCAAATGTCATCAGGTGGAGAAACAGACGCGCTATGGGCCCGTTTGGTCCTGACATCCTGTACATCTTGATCCTGAGTGGTCCTTTCACTTACAAATGGCACCACAATCTTGTGAATACAGACAGCAGAGAATTACGACTGAATGCAATCATGTAATAATACATTCATAATATGTTCATAACTCTGACAACAACGATCCCAAACACACAGCTCAGGCAACCCAGGAGTCGCTCCGTAAAAAGCATTTCAAGGGCCTGGAGTGGCCCAGCCAGTCTCCAGACCTCAATCCCCTAATTTGTGTAGGGAGTTGAAAGTCTGTGTTGCCCAGCAACAGCCCCAAAACATCACTGCTCCAGAGAAGATCTGCATGGAGGAACAGACCAAAGTACCAGCTGCAGTGTCTGCAGACCTGGTGAAGACTGACGGGAAACGTTGGACCTCTGTCATTGTAACATCACCTTTGTTGGCAAAGTACTGAGTTGAACTTTTGTTATTGACCAAAAAACTTTATTGTAATTTGTGAATAAATTCTTAAAAAATCCTTCCATTTTTTTCTCATTTTGTCTCTCATAGTTGAAGTGTACCTATGATGAAAGTTACAGACCGCTCTCATCTTTCTGTGTAGGAGAACCTGTACAATCAGTTGCTGACTAAATACTTCTTTGCCCTACTGTACATCCTGTTGGCTCAGTCAGTAGAAATGGAGACACAATGGCTGAAAGTACCAAGGAGGATGTTGATGATGTTACAGTTCCAGCCTCCTACGTTTCACTCCAAACCCTCACAAGTGGAACCACAGCTTAAATTTAGTCTCCCAGTGATGATCAGATTTTCAGATCGCACACCTTTACTTAAAAGAAAAACAAAATGCTGATGTTTCAAGTTTGTTGAAAGGGAAATACTGTTAATTTGTGCTTTGAATAATTTTACCCTACCACTCTTGGTTAATGTTGATAGCAGTTGGATCGGGAATAAAGAAAAGAAACGCACACATTAAGTAATCTCCCCACCTTTGTTGCTCCAGGTGATCTATAACCCTGTCAGACATTAGTGTTTGGAAGTAAACCGCACCCAGACTTTCTCAACAGCTTCAGGAATTCAAGTGAGCAGTGTGGGAAGTGTGGGAAGGAAAGTCTGTGGTGTGGGGGTGGAGGGTGAATATGTTTAGGTTGACCCTGCTATGGCTGCAGTTGAGAGGGCAGAGTAGGGAGGGTGTCAGTGGGCTGGGCAGACCTGGACAGCTGTTGGCTTCACAGTCATGATGGATTACCAGGTTCCCTTTCAGAACCCACTGTGAAGTTTAGATTTGTGCTGGAACATAACTTCTTGCCCGTGACCATCGTTTGGATGATATATTTAAAGGTGGAGTGACACAGTGGCCACATTATTTGGGCGCATTACTAACATATTTGTCCTTCATATAGCAGAAACACTTGGGCACTGCATTTCCACAGCACCTCAGCTCTGTTGGCAGTTGGTTTGCTGTCGGTGGGTGGTGATGTGCTACTTCTGTCTCTGTTTTGTCCCTAAGCTTTATTGGTGAACTCCTGACCTTCTTCCTAGTTTGAGAGTGGATCAATGAGGAGGAGAGTTGCTAGTAAGGGTGAAATTTAGAGAGAGGAATGACAGAATACACTGGATGGATAGCTGTAAGAAGCAGCGGGAAAGGAGAGAGCTACTGTTTAGAGGTGAGAGCAGGAAGGGATGAACAAGATGCAGGAATCCAGAAAGAGTGAAGCTAGAGCACAAACGAGGAAATAATGGTGATAGTTGTGGGTGGATATAAAAACGAAAGAACAAGTGGAAGTCAGAACCAGAGAGAGGGTTGGATGTCAAACCAACTTGCAGGAATACAGGAATTTTGAAGAATAGTGTTGAAATAAAGAAGTACTAGCAAAAAGAGCAAGCCAAGGAAGAAGCCTGAAGGGATTTTTTAAAACGCAGGTAAAAAAAAAATAAAAGAAACATCAGAAAAACATGGCACAAGTTGTCTTAGCAGAAATAACAATCACAGCACTGATTGTGTTGTTGCTCTCGCTGCATCACTTGACACATTTTTCTAAATTTATCTGAACCCATCGTGAAGACGATGGTTCAGGCGTCACCACATGGAACGCTGATCATTAAACGTTAATGCTGGATCGATCCTCTTCTGTCCCGTAGCCAACATGGAAACCTTTTGTTAGTGACACAAACTTCTGGACCTGATCGTTCGGACGTGCGGATTTTAGTTTGCTAGGCTGACATCTGGCTTTCAGTGTTAGTTCGTGTCATTTTTATTGCACAGTTAAAATGTAGAGATAGTAATGTAATACAATCTCTGCTGCACCACCCACAGTATTGCTTCACTTCACTTCAGTCTTTCAAAAGACGACATCAGGCTGAAGAGCGACACTTCAAATTGAGTGATGTGAAAATAAAGGCAGTCTTCCAAATATGCAGTTGCAATCTGAACAACCATGGATGGTTGATAAATCACCTGGCTGCTCTGGATACTGCTTTAGCATCATCACTTTAATACCGACAACTACTTTAGTAAATGGTTGCAGTGGTATCAAGTGAGAGAAGCTGATAGAACATTTAACCAGTGTTGCGATAGTCGCAGTAATAGCACAGGGTGATGTCTACTGCAAAGTCCAGCAATACAGGAGACATGTGCTGTGCTGTGTAGTTAAGGTTGTTGTATTTGGTATAAGTGCACTCATTTTTATTGAAAATGCCAAAATGATGGGTCATCCCCACAGGTCCTGTCACCTGAGTGGACCAGACCTTTTCTGAGTACATGAAGGGGACATGCATGAAATTAGGCCTGCAAGGAATAATTGACGTATTGACAACAATCAATGACTAAATTACTTGTTAATGAATTCAAAAATTGAGTTATTAGTTGGCACTGATGATTTAGGAGTAACAGTGGTGAGAAGGTAACGTTACAAATGTGCAAACATAAACTCTAAAATACGAGTGTGACACACTGGTGAATCTTGTCTGATTGTCTGTGGTCAAACTTCAGACGTCCTTGGGGTGCCATAAGGTCTTATGAAGAAGTACACTCCAAGGACAGAATGGTCATAACGAGGTTTTAACTTGATCTAACCTTGTTTCTTTATTATGTGGTTTAATATTCTCATGAGCAGCAAAGTTTATTCAGCACACAACTTAAATAAGTCACATATTTTTGACTGGACAAATCATTTTCTATGTTTTTATGTAAGTTGACACATGCCTAAAACAATCTTAGGATGAATTTAAACGTTACTACAGAATTCATTATCTGATTAGTTTATTTGTTTCAATAAGCGATAAATTGACTATCATAATAGTCATTTGTTGCAGTCCAACATGAGCTTTTAGACAGGTGAAATTAATGTAGTGCATGTATGCATGAAAAATAGACCGCCAAAATGGCAAATTAATCAGATAAAAAAAACGAAAGATAGGATGATGTGTTCTGGTGATAAAGAATTTGATGTGGAGTCATGTTTTGGGTTGCAGTCATAGCTGACTAACAGTGCCTCGAATGTGTTAATGTTAAATTGCGTTATTCATGAAAACAACTCAAATTTAGAGACTTGAGAAAGCGGTCAGTCCAGCCTGTGGAGCTGACAGTAACCCAGTGGGAAAAAGCTTTGACGGGAGGGAGAATGACATGACAATGGAATAATTAGAGGAAACCGATCAAGGGAAAATAGCACGGGAAATGGAGAGTTAGGGGTTGATGGGAAGTAAAATCACTACGAAGAGAGCAGCAAGCCTTTGACAACCAAAGTGTACTGGAAGGAGAGGCAGTGATTCACCAAATGAGAGGAGAGCTGGGTGAGAGGAAGAATGATAGCTTTAGAAATCTTTCACTGCCACTGCCAAGAAGAGCTAAAGAGAAGGGTGGATGACAGAAAGAGGGAAGGGAGATGGAGGCAGGAGAGGAGAGCGTGATTAAACACTGACTGCTGCACAAATAATATCAGTGTCTGTCACCTGGCCACTGCACTGTCCTCTTCTGCAGTATTTCATGTCGGCTCTGTGTGCGTGCGTGTGCGTGCACATTGCATGGTGTAGCTCACTGTGGATGCCAGAGTAATGACGATTGAGGAGGATGGAAATGCCCCTTTGTGGTATGAAATACAGTCATATGAAAAATAAAGCACATCCTCTTTCAGTTCAGCAAAAATAGAAACAAACAACACACTTGCTTAATGCAACTTCAGACGAACACAACATACGGGCATATTAATTAGAAAAAACCAAGCCAAAGCAAGAGCTTGGAGAGCAAACCATATAAGCCATTGTTTTTTTAATAATAAAAGATAGCAAAATAAATACAGTGAGAATCGATGAATGTTACTGAAACTTTCTGATGAAGCTGTCATTAGCATCCATTAGATCGTTCTACTTCGGGTTTTTTTGTTTTAAAAGTATGCCATCCACATCTGCCCCAGCCTTTCATGTTATCTTCACCTTGACCAAAGATACTTTTTGAAAGTGAATTGAAAAGTATGTTATTAAAATCCAGCAGCGGACAATTTCCTAAGTGCCTTCATAATCCAGAGCTACAAATGTTCAGGCCAGAATAATTGTAATTTGATCTGACGTCTAACAGTGCATGGTGCAGCTGAATTGTCTTGATGAATAACCCCCTCCAATTGTTACTCTATGTTCTCATGAGAAAAAGAATTGGTACTTTTTTTGTTTGATCCGCAAGACTCTTCAGAATGTCACCCTTCTTTCTCTTGATTACATGATGGATGGGAACACTTTGAACTTTGTCACAAGCCGATGCATCAATCGGAGAATCAATCATAGCAAAAGTGTCAGTCGGAATGAGTCGTCTTTAAAGACTACATCGACCAGCTGTTGTCTGGCCTGCTGCGTCAAAGGCGAGATTTGAAACCAAACCTGAAATCAATGGAAAAGTCGTCTCTTTTGTGCTGAGTATTTGATATTCTGTGGCTTGTTGGTTTCAGCTGATAATACGCTGTTTTAATTTAGTGTTTCTGAGATATGACTTGTAAGTTGTCTTATAATAAATATGCATCACTACATGTGCCGACATTAAGTCAGCTGAGCAGATTGTGATTCCAGTGTTGCAGTGGAGGCAGCGTGGAGCTGGCCGAGAGGCCAGCTCCTAACCTGATTAAATCCTTCATTAAGAATATCATGTAATGATTGTAGCACTCTTGTGGCCTTTGTAAAACACCATCTTAGTTCTGTGGACCTAATCTAAAACGATGTGGCGGCAAATGTGTTTAAGTAATTAAACCTGATAAATTGAGCCAGAGTTGATGAACAGAGTTAATTGAGAGTCTAAATGAGTTGGGCAATAAGATGCCAACTGGGCAACATATTAAAAAAAAAAAAAAAAAAGTTGTTTGTACTAATGAGTTTGTACCAATTAATATTTAGTGGGTTGATAAAATGTAACTTTAAAACAAGGAATTTCTCTTTTTCTGAAAAGGAGATTTGGTTTGTAGAAAAACTAACAATGCGACTCTCCTCTTGTTGTTACGGAACAACAGACAATCTTTGTAAAAGACCCCAGGCGACTGTGTGCAAGCTGCTTAATTCGCTCTTTTGTGTGTGTGTGTGTGTGTGTGTGTGTGTGTGTGTGTGTGTGTGTGTGTGTGTGTGTGTGTGTGTGTGTGTGTGTGTGTGTGTGTGTGTGTGTGTGTGTGTGTGTGTGTGTGTGTGTGTGTGTGTGTGTGTGTGTGTGTGTGTGTGTGTGCGTGACCTTTTTTTCCTCTCTGAGGAGTGTTTAGCTCCACAAATCAGCAGCTATGGCATCACTCTAATGATACTAATTCAGTGTAATTATGTATTGATCTCTACTGTGTGTGGGTAGTGTGTTGCATACATCATTATCAGGCATAATGTGAAAATGTTGGGAAGAGGTTGTGCTTGCATCCTGCATGGTGATAGTCTAGGTGTTTGTTTAGCTCAAAGTTTCTCTTAAAATGCTCACATCTGCTTCCAGCTGCTCAGTCTTTCACACTTTTAATATGATGCATGTAAATTTGACTTTGTCGAAACATTTTTTTTGTTGTATGAACCAATGAAAACTTGGCGTCGGTGGACCACTGCCGCCCACAGAGCGATTTGCTCAAAGGTGCCTTGTAGTCCTCTCATTTTTTTGAACCAAATGTGAGCTTAAATGCAGAATATCAATTCTCAAGTGACTGAATGCTTATCGTGTGCATTTATTTGCACTTACGTTTCCTGTATGTACTGTGTGCATTTATGAAACATGCATAACTTCCTTGCTTGTCACTTGTGGTCTTAACACATGACATTTTATGGAAGTGCTTCTCTGAACATTTGCCAACTCCTGAGTTTTGGCTGCGGTCTCCGACTGAACTAAGCCGTGATAGTTGCACCCTGTGGAAACTGTGGGATGTCCTTTTTTTGTTATAAATGTTGATCATTGAGGATTAAGTGACAATTCTTAAAAATATCGGAGAAAATTAAAAACAGACAGACATGCCTCCCCTAACTTTAAACAAGAGTCAATCATGGGGTTTAAAGCGCATAAAGTAAAGTAACTAACCAGTGTTTCCCCCTTTAGAAGTTTGTCGTGCATCATAGTTTTGGTGACACTTTTAAGATACAAGTAGCCCGAGTCATATTCTGTCTTACTTCTCTCTACATATGCATGTCAGCTGACTATACCATCAGAGAGCATAAAAGGCCCACAGATACCGGTGCAGAGTGACCATGGTTGGATAAGTTGCTCCTCGGCTTTACAAGTCGGCACAAGGATGCAAACTCACACTAACTCGGCAGGACTTGTGTTTACTACACTTGAAGAACTTCAGCAATGTTTCCTTGGGTTTAAAGCACCAACTGACTTTTCTGGGTTATTTATAAGCAGCCCTCTCACTGAATCTTCACTTTGCTTGGAGCGAGTCTCGCACACAGACGTGCACATCAGGTCAAAGACACCTGCATCAGCCTTCGTAGTCTTTGTGCTCTCTGCTGGCCTATTTTTGCTGTGAAAAATCTTTATCATCTAATTTTGGGGAACAGAAGAGAGAAAAGGGAAAAGAAACCTGCAGAGTAGCAGCTCCATCTACTTTTCACCTTTTGTGCTGCTTTCTTTCACTTTTTCTGCTCATCCCACTCATGCACTTTCACATTCAGTCTCACACCCACCAACTCCCACAGAAGTAGGTCGTTTTGTGCACGTTTTCTACATTGACTGTAAAAGTGAAATGAATAATTTAGGAACATGCGTTTGATGGAGAATTAAAAAAAAAAAAAAGTGATTTTAGTTTTTCAAACTTGTATGCATGCATGCAGAAAAGCCACCACTGGAGCCCTGCTCGACTTGAAACCCTACTGTCATTGAAATCATCCATTTCTCCTGCCTTCTGCATTCACTTATTGCTCTCAATCTTTGCATTTTTCCATGTACAAACAGGATTTCCAAAGAAACATTACCTGTGAAATGTAACTTGCTTACCAGTTTATTTGCATGATGCTGAATGAATGAGTGTTTTGTGTTAGTCACATGTTTTCCCACCCACCCTAATAGCTGTAATACACAGCAGTATATCCAGTCAACAACACCGCGTATGTTCCCGTACATAAGCCTGCATTGTATTCTGCTTTTCCGTACGTTCCGCTTATTGGTGGTGCCATTTGACAAATCCCTCTTGAGGTCTGTGTTGTGCACTTAACCATATTTTCCTGATGCAGTATGTTAAAACGTAGCAGTCACCGGGGAATGAGCCAGCCAGCACATATTTGCAATCAGTCAGTGGTATTGTGGGTTGCGTTTTGTGTACAACTGTTTGGTACCATAGGATAAGCTATTTTTTAATGTTTTGCATCATAAAGTGGGTGAAAACACCCCACCCAGGGGAAACGCATCAGAATTGTGGCATCTAGTCATCGTCACGTGCCTTGAAACTGTTTCAGCGAAGCCCTCCTGGTTTGCTGGTGCATGTGTATGTGCAGTTCTTGCAGATTGTATCAGCAGTATTTAGGTCACATATTTCTATATCCACTGCCAGCTTACAAGCATGCAGTGCAAGTGTAACAGATTAGGGACAGGTATGAAATGGATCTGTAATCACTGGTTGACTTAACAAAGAGTCAGTGTTTTTACTTCTTCTTTTCTTTTCTTTTTTTTTTATTTTTTTTTACTCCAACAAGAACATGTGAAAACACAAAGTGAATAGAATTTACTTTCTCACAGGTGATTGGCCAGATGGTAAAGGATTAATTGATTTGAGTTTCTGTGCAATACGCTTTATATAAATATCTGTTTTTCATAAAATACATAACAAGTTTGTAAAATTCTGAAAAATATAACTGGGCACTCCTTTTCTAAAGGATCTCGAAGCGCAGTGTTGTGTGGAAGCAGGGCTCGAGGAAAGAAGGCCAAGTCCTGTGAATTTTAAATCTTCAAATTCAGTGTGCACCGTGTGCACTTTTTGGAAATCAAAACGAGAAACCAACTCTTCAGCATTTGTAGAGCGCTACTGCCAAAGTCAGTGGAAGGTCTTTCATCCTTGCCTCTTTGAAAACACTTCAGAGATTGAAAAACAACAGCCAACAGTCTCCAGCCAACAACCCGGCAGAGACCACTGAGAGGAATACTCTTTCCACATTGAATCTTGCCTTCGAACCTCCTGGGAGTCTTTTAGTGCATTAAATTGCATAATACACACCAGAATGTTATCCCTGAAAAATGTTTTCCAACCTCAAGGGAAACACCTTCTTTCTTCCTCGCTGATCAGACTTTCTAAAAGAGCTTTAACACCTTTACCCTCCTGTGCTCTGGACAGACCTGTATGCGCTGCTGTGTGGACTGATGTCATGTGTCCAGATTTCAGTGGAAACTGGACAACTGGTCCTCTTTAGATGGTGGATTAAGGCTTTCAAATAATTGTATTTTAATATTAATACTACTTTAAAGGGCATTATGCATTTCTTTCATATGACTATGCAATTTAACTTTTTTGCAGTTATGTCGCGTAAAGATGATGGGATTTTAAGGCTGGTAACCAGCAAACTGCATGCTCTGACTGGATGCATGTCTTTATTTATGAAATATATAAAATGGGCAAAGTACTTTGTTGGGTTAGGTTGCAGCCGTGCTACTTGACTCGGGGAGACTTATTCAAGAGGGATGGATGGAGAGGGGTAAAAACAAGATCAAATAAATAAAAAATAAAAGGGCGCATATTGAAGTTTTCGTACCCGCAGCAGGTGGGAGCAGACGGAGAAAAAGTGGGAATGTTGAGAGGCTGAAGACCATTTTATTGATGGGCACTGAGCTGCAGGCAATTGAGGTAGCTCAAGAGGGAGGGGGAGTTATCTTTTCTCCTCTGTGGATCAATCAGATGATGTAGTGATAAGTCGTTGGATCGCTCTGCTATTTACACACTCCCCAAGTGTAAGTATGTGTCTACTGGTTCTGGTTAACACCAGGTCAGCTATTCAAGGCAAGGCGAGTGTATTTGTGTAGCGCAATTCAACAACAAGGTGATTGAAAGTGCTGAATCACCTTGTTGTTGATTCAGCACTTTGAGAGAAAGAAAACAAATAAAAAGAAAAAAAGCTGCACTTCAGCAGCGGGCCGGAAACTTTGTGTCCGACACCTCTGTGCCCGCACACTTTTGTTCCTCATCCGTAGAAATGTAAGAAAGCAGTAACCAAACTCGTCTTCATCATCTAATTGTAAGCTTGTAGGATATTTTTGTGTGTGACAGCTGTCTTCTCGTTTTTTTTCTTCTTTTTTAAAGCATGCAGAACTACAAACTGTTTTAAATTAAGGAAGCATTCATCACAAACAAAGCATTCATTCAGTCATTGTGGCACTTGAGACCTTGTGAGCGAGTGTGTGCGCCGACTGGTTAAGGGATCATTTGGGTCAGTGAGCCGCCTCGGGCGATGAGCCCCTCGTGACACTGGAATGCTCCCGATATTGTCACATGGTTGCCAGAATTACCGCCGTATAACCACCATGACCGAACACTCCAGAGTGAAAAGGATCGGCATGGTGGGAATCTGCTTGAATAAAAGCCGCGTGTGTACGAATGCGCCTTTACTCCAATAGCCGTCTCATGGTGTTGGGGAGTGGAAACAAAGCAGTGACATTAGGTGAAACACCAGTAAGCGTCTCTTCAATCGCGCCATGTGGACGTGAGCAGAGCTGGACCACTTTAAGACCAAACGGGGCGCTTACACCGACTGCTGTCTGCCTGTGCTGTGAGGGTTTGATGCATTAAAAGAGCACTGCTCAGTTCTAGTGCAACGCTGCCACTGCACTGAACACTTTCCTTTTTTTGTTTTTCTTAACTGATTATCAGTGGAGGCACTTCCTCTCGGATCTGTGCTAGCAGCTTTATACATAATACACAAGGAAACTCGTTTGCGTCTCAAAGTCCCCAAACCACAATTGCAATGTTTGTTTTTATGAAAGACCTCAGAAATCTGAAATACTTGGATTGTATCATCTTATTGTGTTTTGTTTTTGCTCTGCCCTCCAGCCGCTGCAGATAGATGACAACTTCTGTGGCCAAGACTTCAACCAGCCTTTGGGGGGAACCAGCACCATTGAGGGCATTCCTCTCTTCATAGACAAGGACGATGGCATGACTTCTGTGGCAGCGTACGACTACCGTGGCAACACTGTGGCCTTTGTCGGCACACGCAACGGAAAGCTGAAGAAGGTAGGGATGCTTTCAGTTTTCCGCATTGCTGTTTCATGTGTATTTTGTTTTCCCTTTTTTTTATATTAAATGTATTTATTCTTTTTTGTTTTGTTTTGATGGCCTTTTTGCGTGCTGCAGTCTAAAAGATTGCATTGCATGGATTGTATACTTTTTTTTTTTTCTGTTGCTGATAAATATACAGTGAGATGAGTGAGATAACGTGCTGCTTCTGCACAGTCCTTGTTTTGCAACTGTTCGTCTCTCGTTCGCCACTCCCCTTTCTATTCTGTGAGCATAAAAGTACATAGGGAAGAATGGAGGAAACGTGTATGATCAGGTAGCCAGCGCTATTGTCGATTTGCTTGGATGTTTTTTTAAATTTTTATTAATTTCATATTTTTATTGTGCAACACTGATTGTGTCAAACATCGATGCAGCAGCTGCAGGATGGCTGCAGGTATCTGTGTCGGCTGCCGTGACCATCATGTTGGTTTTGTTTTGGCAAAAGTCTTTGCAGCTTGTATGCTGAGTAGCTTTTCAGTCCTGGTGATTTTTAGGACCCATAGGAAGTTTCCCTCAAATGGCTCTCTTAAAAAGGACATAGACATGCTTCTTTAAAGCCTGTGTACATCACTAACACTGCAAAGCAACTATGTGTCTTTTACTTAGCGTGTTTTAGCGCAGACGTAAAACCATACTGCTGTTTTCTCAGTGCCACATGTGATTTAACCTATGATTTAGGTGCGAGCCTTCAGTCGGACTGACTGACACAGGACTGACAGTTTCGATGTACAGGTGGGAGTGCTGGACACAGGAGTATGTTTAGTTTTAACACGCTCTCTTACTCGGAGAGTTTAAGCTCTTATCTTCACAAAGCTTTTGTTTTTCCTCAAAGAATTTAGTTGTATTTATATTTTTAGATGACATTAGATGCTACTTTTGCATGTATTATTTCCACATACATGCAGTCCTATTTGCTCTTTTTTTTTTTTTTTTTTTAAATGAAGGTTCTATGCTGGCAATTCTTCAGGTGAACGGCAAATTTTGGTGTTTGATTGTTTGATGCTCACACAGTGTAATTCGGTTGTGTTAAGGTTCAGTTCGTGTTACTTTGTGCGTGTATCCGGCCCATTGAGGGCAGAGCTCTTGGGGTAAATGGTTGCTCATTAGAATTCAGCCCGTTTGCTTCCTCACCGCTCAAGACCTGTCATCCATTCAATATTATGAATGTATAATCAGCCTCTGTGTTTGTGCACATTTTAGTTGTGTGTTTGTCAATCATAGTATGTATAATAATGTGTGCGTGTGATGGCGTGAGGTTGTATGTGCATGTGCATGTTTATGAGAGAGCAAGAGACACAAACAATACAATGTTGACTAAGATTCAGTGCTGTGCATTTGTCAGAGTGACACACATTCACTTACCTTGGCAACAGCTGCTTTGTTTTTTTTTTGTTTTTTAAGATTATTTTTTTTGGCACTAGTGGCCTTTATTCAAAGTAGGTGGACAGGAAATGGGTTTGGAGAGAGGGGGAAGACGAGCAGGAAAGAGGCCGGGATTCGAACCTGCGCTACCTGCACGAGGGCAGTAGCTTCTGTAAATGTTATCACATGGCTCATCTCATCTTTGGTTGATCCATATGTGTGTGCACCATCACCTGAGAAAGCAGTGCTACAGCAGGTTGTACAATACATGTGGTGTTGTCATGTGTGTGCGTCTGGATGTGTCTGTGGGTTTGTGTGTCGACACCTGAGCCAAAAAGCCTGCGGTTTTCCTCACTGCTTTGTGTTTCACACTGAAAAGACAAAAACATAAAAAACAAACCAAAAAAAATCTGTGGGGAAGAAAAGAAAAAAGAAATAAAAAAATCAGCTCAGAAGGACCAATCAGTAAAACCTGATAAGAGCGCGCACATTCACTCACTGACACACTTAACAGTCACAAAGAGACAAATGAGGCAACGACGTAAAAGGAGTGACTGTAATAACAGGGTGTGAAAAGATTTTTTGGACTTGGCATTAGCGTAGCAGTGTTGTTTTTAGTGATTTTATTTGCGTGCCTGCACTGTTGAGAGAAACATTTCTCCGCTTCTGCACAAGTGTGTTTTTTGGGTTTGGCTTGCTTGGTAGGAGCCTGCACGGGCCGGGATGGAATGATGGTGCGTGTTTCTGTTCTTACACAATCCTCAGGAGAGCATTGCATTGAGCATCGGCTATGTAGCGTGATTGAGGATGTGGAGAGGAGAAAGTAGAAGCAGTAAGAATAATGAGGCAGTGGATCAATGTGTTTTCACTTGCACTTTTAGAGGAAAAAAAAGACAAGAATTTATAGTTTTTTTTTTTTTTTTTTTTTAAAGTTCAGAATAAAAAAGATCTATTGTTACATGGTTCATGATGAACAAACTGTGTGGAAAATTAATATTTTCTTTAGGATCCCAGAACTTATAGGCATTTTTTTTTATTAGATCCTGCTGTTTTTCCCTGGACGAAACACAAGGTGTGATATTGTCTCGGTGCCTGAAGCTGAGTGGAGGGAGGGGACACGACCTGGGAGGCGTTATCGAGTGGAAATGCGTAACATGATGGCCCGCTCTGTTTGGTTTGGTTTGCTGTCTTCCCAACATCAGAAGAGTTGGCTGATGCAGGAGATGGTGTGGGTGGCGGGTCCAAGCTGAGTTCCTGCTGCGTTTGCGTAGGAACTTCTCCTAAATCGTGTTTCACAAATATGACCAGCAGTCTCCCTCTGCCACTTCTGCTGTTGTGTTCTTTGACCTCAGATAACGTCTGTCTGAGGCTTTTCAGCTCAGTGACCCAGGTTTTGTGTTTTGCAAACTGTCATTTTAGAAGCCAGTTGCTGATTACGGTTCTGTAATATGCAGATTCATGACGTCCGCAGCTCTGAGGATGACGAGCTTGTCATCAAGAAATCCCACTCACAACCCGCTACCTCCATGTTGACACTTGCGTCTGCTTTAATTAGCATTCTTTTCTATCCGAAACATCTCTTCACCAATCATTGCAGTGGCAGCGGTACACAGTGTTGTAGTCAAGTCACCAAACTTCAAGTCCAAGTCAATAATGAAAAATCCGGGTCCAACTTGAGTTCAGTGCAAATGACACAACTGTTCGCCGTTTAAAAATGTTCTTTAAAATGCATTTTAAACATCTCAAACAAGAATTTCAGTCATTCTCTGCCAAGTCCATACATTTTTCAGTTTAACTGAAAGGCCAGCTGCATCATTTGAGGGTGACTAGTACTGACGAGCCGTCTCTGACGGGACAGAATTAATCCCAGTTCGGCATCAACAGGCTACAACTGCAGCTCTGCTTGTTAGCAGCACGTTTCAGCAGCTTTCTCTGAAAGACGACAAAAGCAAGTTTTCGTTCCCCTCTCACTCTGCTCCTGCTATAAACTGAACACAAAACATTCTTTTAGCACGTAATCTGTGTGCATTCGTGCCAGGTGTTGATTGATGCTGAGAGTTGTCATCAAGGGTTCTTTTACAGTTGACACACTTAGCAGTGCACTTTTTTTCTTTTTTTTAAACCACTAAATGAGAAATGAATAAAAGAAAAGCAAACAGTCGGAGGGACATTTTCTCCTGGCGTTTCAGCCCCATTAGTTTGTTCCTGAACATGACACACACGACATGTGGTGGTGCGTGGGAACGTGCATCTTGCACAGATTGATATTGAACTTAATGTAGATATATATTATTATTATATTATTATATTAAGCCAGCTCATTATAGCATATTGCATGAAATTAAAATCTGAGGACTCAGTTAATTTAAAATTCCTGATGCGGTTATTGCACGAGTCCAAGTAGCCATGGGCTGGTATGAGAATCTGATGGTACAATAACCTTCAGCAAAAGTATCATGGTTATCAGGCCATTGTGACTGCAATAAAAGCAGTATATATTAACAGAGTACTGATGAACATAGATTGTACAATTTCAGTGTTTAGGAGTGTGCTGCGAGTGCTTGACTCTACTGTTCACTCATAAACACACTCGTAACTCGTGTCGGTTCCAGATCACTACAGAGCCGGCAGTCTGTTCATAAAATCATTCACTTGGTGACATGTTTACTAATCATATAACCATATTATTCGCTTTGATAAGGTGACTACTGTATTTACAGTATTTTACCAATGCATGTTGTATCTACATTTTTTTTAAATACCAGTGATGCCAGTAAGCAGCTACCCTAATACCCTAATAACCCCAGATGTGGGTGAACAGATGTGGTTTATATTTGACTTGAGTAACTGACTGGAAGGCCATCAACAGCTTATAAGTCTAAAACTCCGACCAGTCGGTTGGAACTGACAAAACTGTTCAGTTGAGAGATGAAATGTCTTTAAGAACCAAGAAAGGAAGTGCAGTTGCCCTCTACTCAAGCTTTTTAGGATGACACGGCGGTGGCATAAACATGTTTAAAGGAAGCACTAATGACGTCCCTTTGTGCCCTGTGTGCCTCACTTAGACTAGTGCATTCATGCACACAAGCACACGGGGAGCTCCTACTAATGAGCTGGGGCTTAATGGGACACAAAAGAGATGCATGAACAGTAAAGAAGATGGAAAGATGAACAGAAAGAAAATCCAACAGGAAGTGGTGGAGAAAAAGTGAAGCGAGGTGCTGTTCAGTGTTTACTTATTGTTGTCACCGGGATCCTACTGTGGTGGTACACAGGAGCCTTCATGACACCATGCACCATCTCAATAGGTGGTCTGACAAAAGAAGATGTGAAATATGGAGGCTAGTCAATAATCCAATACCTAATTGAAGCATGCTTTTTTTTTTTTTCTTTGTGGATGCTGTGCTCCCATTTACACACAGACATGAGTCAGGATTCCTCAGCTGCGACCTCCATCAGGGGGCAATGTCAGCCATCTGCTGTGTGTATGCAGTCAGTGTGCCAGGTGGTTGGAGCCCCTGGTGCCGACTGTCTCCATTGTGCCCATGCCAGGCTCAGGTGGTTAGGTGTGGAGGGGGAGCCCGTTGCCCATTCATCAGCGCATCAATGAGGGACACCCACAGCTCTCGATGGCAGCAGAAACAGGCTGTTACCGTTTTACTGGCAAGCCCGAGAGACTCCAAGGTTGAGATGCAGTACCTAATGTCAGTTAAAACATTTATAAGTTGAACGAACATGTTACAAATGCACAGCAAATGTGTCGATCTGTGCTGCATAAAAGTCCCTCAAAACAAGACTCATCGTTTCATAACAGCACAGTGGCTGATGGCTTGTGTGAGAGTCGGCTAACCAAAACGGGACATAAAATATTTCCACTGCTATTTAACACTGGTTCTGGTGAGGTGTGCCTCCGTAGGAACTTGAACCGCTTTCAGCCGTTATTATAAGAGGAACGCAGGACATCATCAGTGAAGTAGTTGCGATCTAAACGTTGAGGGCCAGATGGAGTTTGACATGTTGCAGCTGCTGTACTCTCAGCAGACCTCATGAAGCTCCTGCAGGCTTTGTAAATGACAGATGTAAAAAACAGGAGTAGAAGTGCACAGATCAGAACGGGCTGACTGGTTGCAGGCAACAACCCAGTTGTTGCTTTTGTTTTGCTTTTAGGAGGAAAGTAAATGCATCAGCATAGAATACGGACAAATGGTTTCCCTGGCCAGCAAGCTGATGAATGTCCAAAGACGAATCTATTGGACAAAACGTTTTACTTTGTGGAATGTTTTTTTTTTTTTTCTCACTGATTAAAAAAATCCCAACAAATAGCAATTTGCTGAGTCTGGTAAAGGAGAACAGCCAAAACGTTTGGGAGAACAAGCTCCAACTCTTAGGAGCGTCCCCCCACTGAACCTGTCCAGTGATCAAACACTGGACTAAAAACGTCTACGAGACGTGGACGTTTAGAAGAAATAATTTAGTAGAGATAATTAAGACATGGACAGCAGCCTCTGTTCTCTTTCACGTGTCAATCACGTAACCGCATCCAGTTGATTTGATTCCTGGACAGAAAATCAGGATTGGGACGTTGGGCCTTTTAAGAATGTTAAAGTTGGAAAAGAGAGGGAAATTTGTAATTGTTGAGTCTTTTCCTGAAAAAAGTGACATTTATAATGAGATATTTTTAAGCGAATGTTTAACCATCTGTAAAACTTGTTTTTCTTATGTAAAACTTAAAGACCTCACAGATGCAGTTTGTCCTGTATATTTTTACATTTATATTTTTCCCCCCAAAACAAAAGAAAAGCAACCTGTCCAGCCTACAGTCGTACTTTAAAGAAAACAGCGAAGTAAATGGTAAATCACTCTCAGCGGGTCCAGGATAAACTGAACAGTGGGTGTGACAGATTCAAAATACTGAAGGATTGGTGGTGATTTCTGGTTTCAGGTGCACTGGTGACTTGGCTTTCCTGGGGTTAATAACAAGTGACAGTTTGTCATTTGTATGTGTATATTGCTGCGTGAAATCACTGATGAATTCCACTGGGACCGCGGGTGTCACCATTAAAAGACCATGTCAAGCCCTAATTGACTGCTGATTGTTGTTATTCTGGTGCATAATGCTGTCCTGTCAAACTCCCCTGTGGCTATGCGTTTGTGGTTTGAATTTAAATGTATGTTCCCACCTCCCCTCTACTGACAGGACCGCTGTCCAAATGAAAACATTAATTTACTGTGAAATTTCACTAGTTTTCATGAGTTTTCTTTCCTGACCAAGAATAAAGTGATCTGAGAATCCTAGTGAGAAAAATGTGGCACGGGGACTTTGTTCTTTGATTTTTATGCGCGTGTGTGTGTGTGGTCTGTGTCATTACTTGGCTCAGCAACCCGAGCCACGAGTTGTTTGGCCCGGGCTCGAGTACAGAGACCGGCTTTGTGGAGGCAATTGGTAGCTCTCGGTCATTAGTTCACACAACTGCATGGGGGTCACACAAACGCATACGCACATGTAGGATGAGAAGCAGAGGGGGGAAACGGAGATCCAACCACTGATGAAAAAGATGTGGTAGAGGCCAGGGTGGTTCAGGGGGTGGTGAACATCAGTCATCCAATATTCCCCACAAAGCTGTCAGATCCTTTCATTCAGATCACTATTTCCTAAAAAAACCGTTGCTCTCTAGTTATTGGGTATTAAGTTACACCTTGCTTCTAGCAAATTTTTAATTTCAATTTTATATTTGTAAGTTTCAAAGATGAGACTGGTCTGGATGTAATTAATAAATTATTTTGGCTCAGTTAGAATACGAATGTTGTTTTCACCGGAACGCCTGGATGGATAAGACTAGGGATGGGAATGGTTAGGAATTTAGCAATTCAGGTTCCATTATTGATATCGCTTATTGATTACTATCTGGTCTCATCCAGGTATATATAATACAAATTACTTTGGATGCGTTAAACTTGAAATATGCACCAACATTTTGCACTCGGCTTCAGCTAAATCAAAGATGGTTTTAGCTGATAAAAAGGATCTATTTTAAATGAAAATTGTGACATAAAATACAATCGCATTTATTAACTTTTGCACAGCTTTTGCAACAGTTTTTGTGCAGAAAATGTTTTTTTGACGTGCTCAAAGCTCTGCAGGTGTTGCAACCATGTGATGTCACATCCATGACAACCGTGAGGGGGTGAATTGTACGAACCCACGTCGGGTAAACGCGATGGTCATTTTTGAGTTCACCGTCAAGTCGAGACGTTTAACGGTTGATCCCGCTGTAAACATCTGACGTCAGTTCTGCAGATATTTTGGCGGGGTTCAGCAGAAGGAGCCGGGAGCACAGCCATCTGTGATTGACGTGCAGTGGGCGTGTTCCCGAGGGCTTGCTGAGCAACATGGCTGCGCTCTGTACGAAGGAAAACAGGCAGGAAACAAGGAAAACTGGAAACATTCTGAGCCAAAATATGAAGCATTTACATGACATCATCACGCAAATGTGTCACCTATAAACAGGATCGCTAGGCAAGCGGGTTAACGATTCCACAGAATCGAACTACTGGGAGTCGGTTCTCTATTCCCATCCCCGCATAAGAGCGTCCGAGTTTTAATCTGCGACTGCTGGCGCTTAACCAGTTGTGTTAGTGACACCTGAGAGACGAGCTGTAACCTGCAGGTGAAGGTAATGTACACATCTGCACACTACATTTGGTGGATATTTACTTGTACCGTATGTGAAGCAGGAAACCTGTAGGTTAGACATCACAAACCTCTGGAAGCTCCTTAGCCGAGAGCCAGTGGAAGTTTTAAACGCAACCCTGATGTTCCACAGAGATTGTGACTTTAATTTGTTTGAAGCTTTACCAACACAAACGGCCTTTCAGAGTTGATTGTGAATGTTGAGCCTTCACAAGTCTCTGAAGCCAAGTGTAATGGAATTTACTACCAGAGACGAAATGCATTGTAGACTTCTGAAAAGCTCCTCTTATGAGGATCTTCCTCGGTGCCTAATTGGATGTTGTCAGCTTCTGCTGACTTCCCTTAAATAAGAGTTTAACTGGCAAAGCCCACATCTCCACTTGTAGCTTACGTTTTTGTCGTGCTTTATGATTTAGTTGCTTTTCAAATTGTGCAATATAAAAAAAAAAGGTTTAGTTGAGCTGAATTGATATATTATTCCTCTCTAGAATGCATCCTCCCTTATGTGTGGACATACGTGTCTCGCTGAAGCATGCCGATATCAATTATCTCTCATCGTTGCCATCCCGGTTCTTTCTTTCATCGTTTGGCAGTGGTTCCACTCAACGTGGAAAAGCACGAGAGGCCTCCCTGTCACCGCTGCTGTCACGTGCACACTCACGCACATTTATCACTACAGACGCGGTTGAGCCATCGAGGTTGACGTTGCAGATTGTCCAACAGTGAATGTCCAGTGTGTGCTGCAGGCCTTTGGTGCTGCCATCTCTGCTTTAGCCCAGTATCCGCTCTTCATCTCTCACATCCATTCTTCACATGGTAACTAAAACACTCGTGCTTGTATCGAGCAGCGAAGAGAATTTTTTTTTTTTTTTGTTTTCTCATTTGCAGGTGCTGCTCACACATTCTCTTTCAGGTCTGTTTCTAAGATCAAATGTTGTTTTCTTGATAATGACTGAGAATTTAAATGTTGAGATCAGATGCAGTGGCATATGTGAGTACATATATAAAAAGCTTACACACACACACACACACACACACACACACACACACACACACACACGTCCCAGGACACACTTGTACCACCTGGGTTGTAAGAGTATACAGTAATGAGGGGGTCTCTTCAGTGGCATCACATCTTCTGCACACTTTCTTGTGCATCCACCCACACCGTCTCATTAAACCAGCGTTTCTAACTCTGCACCTTTGTCCTACAAAGTCTCTTCTGCCATGATAACCCATATTTCCTACCTCATTAACAAGCACTTGTGACACTAAGGGGCAGTATGAGTTTATTGTTCTTCTTTTCTAAACGTATACCCTTTTAATCTCAATGGCAGATATTACGCAGTCATTTAACCATCGCTGTGATAATTATTCAAAGCTAATCACTTTTAAAAAGCAGTGAAAGTTACAGTGAGCTCCAATGTTAGTTAATTCCACAGATGAGAACATTTCAGTCCTTGGTAATCTCACTTAAGCTCAATTGAAAACCATGCGACTGCGGTGCACGGCAATCATCCACTACCTCTGCGTTGCCCTCCAAAGGCACTGCTACCAGGGGTTAATGAGCCAAAGTGAGGAGGAGATCAGAGTGGGAAAGACAGCCACGAGAAGGAAATACAGTTGGGGGAAAGAAAAGGGGGAAAAAAGAAGAGCAACGAAGATGAATAATAAATGTATCGAGCTTGACTCCATTTTTACGGGAAGATTAGAGGAGTCTGGATGCAAGCTGGAACGCTCACATGATCCAAGTGAAGATGGGGCCAGCCTTTTTCTAGGTCATCTCCATCAGGCATCTTGGCATTGAACATTAAAGTAGTCCCGTTTTGGTAGTATATGCATGTACGACAGGACATGCTTTTCTTTAGGTTCATTTCATTGAGTTTTATTAAAAAAAAAGAAGAAGACATAATGCATTCTTTGTGTGTACATGTAGGCTATCAGGATCAACCTTTTTGTTCCCCCTTATACACTTTCCAGATGCCAGTGACATAGAGGAGCTTTGGTATTGTTGTTTAAGGCTTTGCTTTAGAAAGGGAAGTTGAGGGGAAGGGAGGGAAAGGATTTACGCATCCTGACCTCTGTCTGCTTGTGCCAAGCGATGCAACCAAGATCACGCCAGCTGGATGGCACAGCGCCAGGTTTCAGTGGGCGAGCGTACTTTTGACAAACAACACAACCGCACATGTAGGACTCAAAAGAGATGTCACATTTCGAGCCAACATGCCAAAAGGAGGGTATTTATGTCGGCATATACAGTCCTGCACACACACTGGTGCAGCGTTGTCCAGAGCATCATCATGACATGCAGCTGATATAACGGTATCTCTTACAGTCACGATGGTCACACACCGATTATGATGCAATTAGGCCTGGCGAAATCTCAATATTGGTTAAAGAGGCGGCCTTAAGATTATGGCACACTTCTCCACAAGCTTTTTTCAGAAACCTTATGTGGAGGCCACTTAAGTTCTTAAGTATTAAGCGCAGCGATACAAGTAAAAACACTTACACAAGTAGGACACAACAGGATTCATCACTCTGATTCATCTCCTTGAATTTCTGTAAGTAACTGGAGGAGAGAAGCTTCTTCAGCTCCATTACATCAAATGATGAGTGTGAATATGGGAGTTACCATCATATTAGCTAATCCGCTGTAAAGAATGCAGTGAGTGTGTGCTGCAGTGCTCGCTCACTCACTCACTCACTCACTCACTCGCTCGCTCACTCACTCACTCGCTCACTCACTCACTCACTCACTCACTCACTCACTCACTCACTCACTCACTCACTCACTCACTCACTCACTCACTCACTCACTCACTCACTCACTCACAGAGGCAGCTGTAGAGGGCTTATCAGATTGCACATAGCCTGCTAATAGATTCTTAATAAATTGTTTTGATTAGTTCCCCTGCCTTAGTGGGGTTACAATGTTTAACATTTGTGTGTGCAGAAATAAATACACACACTCTTGAACATCTTCACTTGAATAGTATTATGAGGTACCAAAGGAAAAGTGTTAGTGAAATGTTTTATTTACTTGGTTTGGGAGCACATCAGGGCCATTAATACCACAAGGACATCTCCTAATCATTTTAGTTTTCTCTCTTTCTCACACACACACACACACACACACACACACACACACACACACACACACACACACACACACACACACACACACACACACACACACACACACACACCTCCCCCTAACACTGTGCTGGTGTTGATGTTGTTACTTGTAGCCTGAAGCCGTGTCACAGTGTTTGCTGCCTTGCAAACTTGCTCCAAGCCTGAACACTCACATTCTGACCGCTGCGAGTTGCATTGTACTCGCCCTGCGGCAACTTCGTTAGCACGGGAGTTGGTGATGTCCAAGTGGAAAACCAGTCCCCCGCGCTCCTCTCATGCCCCCTGGCTTATGTTTGAGCATACCAGTTGGCTTAAGTAACCTTATTTCACTGTTTTTGGCTCATTTGTTTTTAGCTTTGTGTGAGCCAGCATGTCCACTCTAATGAATGAGTTTAGATTTACTTTACTGTTAATTAAGAGGAGGAACTGTCCGAATTGTTGTATCATCTAAGGCATTAACAATGAAAAATATTCAGGCGGTTTTCATGACGTAGGAACATGGAACAGGTGATTTGCCGTGGCGATCCCTGAAGGGAAAATCCCCCAAAAGCCTTTTATTCTTTGACAAATTATTGCATTTGCTGCTACCACTGTTAAGAAAGTAGTGAGATGATGGAGGCAGCGGATGGTCATTCCAACAGTTATTCAGAGGTAAAGTGCTTATGTAATGTATAATGATTACGTTGTGTGGTGGCACAACTACGTCGTATCAGTGAGGCCGAAAACAGCTGGGAACTAGTTTTTGATGACTTCAGACTGACCGGCTACGTCACATCCAGCGCTGCCACAGATGTGGACATGGAAATGCAATGAATAAGTGGATTATCAAATCGCCTGAAAAACCACCTCCTGGAAGCAAAAAAGAGTTTATTCAGTACTTGGGAGTTTTATTAGAATTGGTGCCGTTTCCACGAAGTGATTTATTTTTTTCTATTTGATTTTGCACCAATCTAGAGGTAATAGAAACGCGCCTACTTTCACCACCTCTCTTTGTCCTTGCATTCTCCCGTATGCACATTCACTAATCACTAATCATCTCCTGTTGGTGAAATATTTATTCAGTCCTTTCTTTGGTTCAGATGTTTCACGCTAATGAATTAGTCATGTCTGCATCAATCTCTCTTCTGTTTCTCTTGTTCCTCCTTCACATCTTTTGTCTCACGCACAGTCCCTCTCTTCTGTTACTCATCTGTCTCATCTTCTGTTAGATTCACTATCACTACCAGTACTTTATGTACTCTTCTTCCTTCTCCGTGGAATTTGCAGGAGAAGCTCACAGGCTGGGCTGATTGCATGTATTCTCAAGACTAGTATTTGTTTGTGCATCCTCTTTCGTTCCCTCCCTCCTACTATTCTCTCTCACTCTCTTCGTTGTTCCCCACCCATTTTCTCCCTACAGTATTTCTTTTCCTCCTCCCAGCTCATTCTCTCTTTATCTACTATCCCCTATATTCCCACCCCCTAACTCTTCCTTGCTGTCTTCCATTTTGCTAAAATATTCAGGTTTTGGTGGTTGTAATAGCATTCAAACGCTCATGTCAACTCCATACGAACTCTTTAATATCTTTCCTGGACCATTAATTGGATAGTATGTCTATAAATTGGCCACCGCCAACTCAGCTCTGGCTGTTATATTTAATTGGTCATTCAGTCTGGCTATGGCTTGTATATTGTGTCTCCCTGGAAAAGGTTTACTCGGTCGCCAATAGTCCATGTGGCAGTTTCCTCCTCCCTGTGGGTTTCGCAATGATCCGTCCAGCTACTGTATCTGCCAAGAGCCAAGATGGAGGCGCTTGAGTAGTGTGTCTGTAATAAATGGCTGTGAGGGCGATCTTCTCTTCCGTCCGCCCTTCCTTCTCTGCCATGTCTCGGACGTCAGCCGTCCCCGCGCCCCCCTCCTACTCCGCTCCTCCGTCCATGTGTTACTGGTGGATTAGGCTAATTAAAGCACATCAAACGGGGTCCCTGGAGAGACCCTGCAGACAAACACTAACATACACATTATTGAAGACATACACTCATTAATGAAGGAAAGAGCACATGGACATACAGTAGAGGAAAATGGGAAAGAAACATCTACATTAGAGAACACGTATCTGTTTCAGTGTGCTGTAATGGGAGGTATCTGGAAAGAAGAAATGAACCTAAATCTGGGCACCCCCACCTCCACTCTACCCTGACCCACATGGATCTCTTGGACTACGATGCTTCAGGCTTCAGCCTCAGAAGCTCCAGGTCTACGTTGTCATCCACAACAGCTCTGTGCTGTGTATTTATGGGTCAGTGGCAGGGAAGTAGTGGCCCCAAAGTAAAGCCCGACCCTCTCACGTAACCTTTCCTTGTGTCTTTTACAGGTGTGTGTGCATATTCTGAGATATAATGGCTGACAGTTTCTGCAGTGTGAAGATGAATAATGTTTTGGGACATGATTGCTAGACAGCGATGGAACAGCTTTTCTTTTTTTTCTATCTTTCTTTTTTCTTTTAAGTGTCCTTTTGTGCAAAAGAAGTAATTAACAGTTAGTTCTTGAAGGAATTTATCCAGTTAAGTAGGAAGAAACGTAAGGGATGTAACAATGTGTCACTTGGTAGGAATTCCTTCCGGATGTTTCTCCTCTCAGGATGTGGCTGTATCTGTAGAAAACTGCATGCTTTCACGGAAACCTATTGGATTACTGATAACCTTGGAATGGTTATGGCTCGCACGGTGTGCAAGAGAGGGCAAGAGGCAGGCTTCTGCTTGTTTGTGTTATTCCTTTTTCCTCTGCATTCTTTTTTTAAATTTCATTCCTTAATTCATGGTATTCACTTGTTGCCAAATCAGAGACACAAGGATTTTGAAAAATGAACATGGTTGGCTTTCATTGTTACCCCTACATTTTATTTGCCCCCCGTTCCCCAGCCGGGTTTGCTTTTCATTGCTCTGGTGCTGTCACGAGAGACCTGTTGTATTATTGTGTTGAAGATGTCGCAGTCTTCTGAGCATACAGTAATAAATACAGTTATGCCCAAGCACACGCCCAGTAATGAGGCTCCAATAACGTAGGGGTCTTTACTCCAACTTGTCTCTAAATCCCCTAGTGATGGGCCTGCTCCTTGGTTGCCATGACAACAGCAGTCAGGGCTGCCATGGCTGGTGATAGTGTGGTAGCGTAAAGGATGGGAGAGAGAGAAATGGAGGCACAGAGAGCATTGATGTTTGTGGTGCCACCGTGGGGTTTGAACTGGGCTGCTGCAGTGTTGCTGAATGTTATAGCAGCAGCAGCAGCAGTGCTGGACACGCAGTTTAAGTAGGCTTGTAGGTCATGTGTACCCCAGTGTGTGTTTGGTTAGAGTAAGGGGGAAAGCGAAACTGCTAAGAGAAATGAATCTGTGAGGCCACCACACACGGTCATGGACTTTCGCTCATGTTAAGTGTGCCCTCATGTCTGTGCACTTGCAGATGAACTCTGTTTGCATGGATCCATGCATGCTACATTGACTGTGGACTGGAATCATTTTAATCAGATATCGCTTCTGCTAGGATAGAGACACAAAGTTCACAGCTTTCTACCTTAAGAAGGTGCAAGTTTAAAACCAGTATCTTTGACAAATAAGTCTGAAACTTGAACTGGAATTCCTTGCTGTTTAAATTAGCCATGTTGTCAGTCGCTTTCGGCATAGTTGACTGTGGGTCAGTACATAGCATTTTGCAAATGCTGACAAATGGAAAAACCATTGCTAGAAAGGTTAGAGTAAGTGTTCTTGTGGGGTGGGACATCTCTTCTGCAGATACACAGTACAGAATAACTCTGCAGAGACCGGATGCGCAGCAAACGGGCAGTTAGTGTCAGGGCAGCGATGGAAAATCCATAGTTTCATTACAGGCCCAGTGGTATGAATGTGGCCGTGAGGCAACCAGAGCTCCATCATGGGCCCTACGGGAGCCAAAATGGCTGCATTTAGTGATGCAGTGGAGTGAAGTGGAGGCAAGAGGGTCAAGGCTGCCACTGGGAATAAAGTGTGTTAGAACGACAGAGGAAGAAAGCCAGATGAAGTTCATGTGCAGTAATTGGCAGAGCTGCAATTGTACAATCGCCTTTGAAGATTTTTGATATACTGTTATTCTTAGTTGTGTGTGTCAGTGATCTGGAGCACAGTATAATACTATCTGTTTAAGTAGCCTTCAGAGGAAAAAGAAAATATAATTTACTAGGGCTGGGCAATTAACTGAAAATGAATTAAACTGATATTTAAAACCTATATCCATCTTCCCCATGTCAGTTATTTAATTTTTTTCCTGTTATTACCATCCCAGCTGTGTGTGAGCGCGTTCACAAGCTGCTCCAAATACATACCGTCGCTGGGCTCTGTTTGTAGGCATGTGACTGCGCCCTGTCCAGGCTGGCACGAACGAAGGAACATGAAGGGTAAGTCAGTGGTGGACACAAGTGGGCAAGGAAAACGGCGGGTCCGTCGTTGGGAGACACTTTGGATTCACGGACGATGACGCACCGGAAAAAGAAGTCAAATGTAAACACTGCACAAAAATGTTTCATTAAGTAAAAATGACAAACTTATTTCAGCACCTGAAACTTAATCACATTGCATGAGCATACAATCTAATGATCGCCGCACAGCAGCACAGTGCACAGAGCAGCACTGCGTGAGGGATCAGAGATCATGGGCGTCCCCTGCTCTTTATACTTGAAAATTCCCCCAGATAATTGTTAAATGGTATTATGCGCTGTAAATGGATACATTTCCAAATGCTGTCTGATCTTTCTTTGAAGAACATTAGTTTCAGACGTTTCAATTATTCCTCATATTTATAGACAAACTGGAGATTCACCCTCCAACTTTTCTTCTCAAGGACTCTGTCAACTGTTTAAAATTACGTTTAATTTATACTCCCTTGTAAAATCGACTGCGTCACAATGCAGAGCCTCTCCATTAATGTGAACTCCACTCATGCACCTCAAGAATTTCCTGACTGCACGTCGATGTGCCACAAACAGCAAGGACTGAGATTGGTCCGCTGAACTGCATCGTTTCCGGCACTTCACTTTTCTGATTTATCCCTTCTGCTAGACTCGTTAAGAGCGTACAAACCACCTCCTTGCACAACGTTCTTCTTTGGTTACAGTGCTGCATTTGGTGTTCCTAAATGGTCAGCTCCAACTCCAGCATAGCCCTTTCTCAGAGAGAAACAAAACTGGAAAGTAAACACTCAACTGACGAGTTTTGCGGGATTTCACAAAAGCTCCTTCCGAAACTCGATACCCTCTAGTGCTTTGGTGGTGAATTATTGCACGGCACGTCCACCTCAGCACTGAACGTTGAAACGTAAATGACGCCGTCGAGCTGACGGTATTCCCTTCATGTCGAGTTGATGGAATTCCCTTCATGTCGAGTTGACAGAGGTGCAAACTAGAGTTAACATTTTGTTTTTATCCTCATAACCATGCCTAAATTGCAGTAGTGCCAACTTTGTTGGAATGTGTTGCAAGGCTGCAATAGAGGACGCATAGGAGCTGTCTCGGGTTCAAACTGTCTGCAACGAAATGCAAATAAAAAGGTCCAAGAGTCACTGGATGTTGTTTCCATAGTCCTAACTTTTTTTTTTTTTTTTTTATGATTTAGGGGTTGAATATATCATTCCCTTTTGGCATCACCAAAAATATAGGACTGCATTAAAGGTAAAAAGACAATTACAGCTATTGAAAAGGGCCTCCTGACTGCTTGTCCATCTAGGTAATTAGAGTTAAAATAAAGACAAATGCAACCTTTGTTTGGGCTATCTGATAAAAAAGCTCATATTATAGTTGACCTCCAGAGCCAAAAAAGCAAGAACAAATCCAAAAAAGTCCATTCTACAGCAGGGGGAACTGATCTGAAAATGGTGCTTGTGGGCTCAACGGCAGTAGGAGTCTTCACAAATCCACACTTCATTCTGGTGTATCAGTGGCATCTGGTATGTGACCATGCCCAGGTTTGTTTAAAATCTACCCTGATGCAGCTGGAAAGCCTTTTCTTATTATAAAACTTAAATATTTTGCAATAAATATTCATGCATTCATGTTGTCATGTTTGTGCACTGCATATCTCGAAATAACTATCCCGCTCCTCTGGGCCTTTAATAAATGTAATTCTGTATTTTTGTCACACTCTGGCTATAATGTGTACCTAACCAGATGATATAATGTCAGACCTTGAAAAAACAACTCAATTCCTCCGAGGCAGCAGCAAGGGAGGAATAACAGTTTAGAGCAGCGGAGAAGGAGATGAGAGGCAACACACACTCACATACCTAATCAGACTGATTGCCTGTGGCTCTGAATCCTCTCATTGCATCATCTCTCCAATGCATTAGTCCTACATCATTGTGTGTGTGTGTGTGTGTGTGTGTGTGTGTGTGTGTGTGTGTGTGTGTGTGTGTGTGTGTGTGTGTGTGTGTGTGTGTGTGTGTGAGTTGTGAAAGTGTACAGTCCTCAGAAGACTGGTCAAAACCACAAAGCATGTCCTCGTATTATGAAACATTGGATGTTCACCAAAATGCTTGTTTATGCTCTTGTTTATTGCCATTCTGTGTTCATCCCAGTGAGCACGTCTCTGTGCACTGTGAGTGTGTACCTGTTGATGTGAATTTAGCTTTACTGAGGGAGGAACTATTATCTCAACACATTTTTTATGGATTAGATTTTATTAGCAGCCAGAGCTGACCTGGAACATCATGAAAAATATTGTTTTGATCAACTGCGTTCCTGAAGTGATGGATAGCAATGGGCGAGTTAAAGTGTGTATGCTGTGTAAAATGCACATAAGAGCCTTTTTGCTCTCTTGAATGCATTTTTCTTAGTGCCGACTTTACCAACAAACACATTTTACTACTAATCTTAAGTTAAGACGCTGTTTGGAGATATGTGCATGCACACATACACACATTGACTTGTTCTTATTTCCCCATCTCCTCTCCTTGGAGAGAGCAATGGAGCCAGAAGCGATGCAAATTGGGTAAAATGTTCCGGAAAGTGGCTTTTCCCGCTGGGACTTCTCAACTCCAGCTCTGAGTTAGCACTCTTTTTTTTTTTCTGCATGTACGTTTGTGTGAATGTGTATCACAGTTTTTATTCGCATTGTAGATGCAGATTTCTTTGTATGTATTGAATTGTATGAATGAAAGGGAATGTTTTCCTCCTCTGCATTCAACATGGATTTTCAGGGTGGGTATGGGCAGAAAAAAGAGTGAAGACAGAGGAAAACGAGGTGCTGGTGGAAGTTGAGGGCATGTCACTGTCACACAGCACTAGTTAGAAGCTGGACAGACACTTGGCAAGCCCATTGGTCTGGGAAAGGAGACAAGCAAGCAGACAGCTGGGAGATGAGAGAAAGAGATGAAGAATTGGTGAGGAAAAAATAAACTATACACTGAAATCATAAATGGCCAGAATGGTTGTGAATATGTTGAACAAGTTCCTTGTTTTTAAACTTCAGCGCCCGTCTGCAGCGGTGAGTCATGTGTACCTCCAGATGAACTCCGGGGCTCAGCTCGTTTCCTGGCATCGGCAGCTGCTCCTGCTGCGTGTTGTGCGGGGGATGTTTTATGATGCTTTGAATGTGCAACCAAGTTTGTTTTTGTTGATGTTGAAGGGTTGCCATCCCACAAATAGGCC